>OU612030.1:15800000-16400000 GCA_914767945.1 Eilema depressum | reverse complement strand
TTAACTCACTGAACCGACTTCGTGCACAGATATACCCTTTCCTATATAGGACAACACGTGCAGGGCTTAGATGCCACCCGCATACGGTGCAGAATATTCCATCAAGAACCAAGCGGTTCGGCGACTCCTTCTTCTGTCGCACCATTAAGTCTTGGAATTTCTTACCAGTTCACGTGTTTCCCTCCTCCTACAGTCCCGGGTCCTTTAAGCGTTGCGTGAAAAAGCATCTGATGAGGCCGTCAAGCTGAGTGCCACAATTGTAACATGATACGTGTCTGTAATGGTCACCTTCTTTTCATAGACTTTGCCTTCAGCTTACCATCGCAAGGCGAAGTCCAATTGACGTGTCCTATATAAAAAAAAACCCTACAGAATACCACGGGTATAATAACCTTGTGTTGTGTTCCCGTCGGTGAGTAGGGTAGCCAGAGCTCACTGCAGAGGTTTTCTGCTGTAAGTGGGAAGACCAAAGGCTTGACCCGCTTCGTCTTCTTCGCTGACGGCACAGAATCTCTCTGTTCTAACAGGGTCGGCAGTACGAGTGTGACTCCCCTGGTGTTTCACTCGTCCAAAGGCCACGGTAACCATTTTCCATTAGGTGGGCCATGTGCTTGTCTGCGAATTAAGGCCCCGAATCAGATCAGCATCGAAAAATCGGTATATTTGAAACCGTTTTTCTTTTTACTATAAAACCTACAGATCTGGAATTCACATGCCTGCATACTACAGGATATGCAGAGCAACTTCATCTTTTCATAAATTAAATAAAAAAGGAGGAAATAGTTGAAAAGAGGCTCTGAACATCACTCTACTCTTTTTTAGGAAACCAAATATTTTCTACAATATATGTATCCAAATAATCTAAAATTTTACATGTAGGTATGTGTATTAGCATGACGTGACCTTCTTAGTTAGTAATCGTCGCCTATAAAGTTATCTATCAAAATTAGTCTTATTGATTTTTACGGTTCAAATATGCGCGAATGGCCTTGAGTATTTGTATGGTCAAACCAAAGATATTATATAAAAAGAAGTAGATATGTCATTGCGCGAAAATCGTGAAGATCCGAAAACGAGTCAATTGGAACGTTTGCCTCTAGTACCGCGTGCCGAGCGGCGCCGGTCGGACGTTGAGCGGAAGCATCAGTGACTTAAAAAAATAACGAAAATGCCATCGTATGTTTATAGACACTGTACGAACTATTACTCTAAAGTTAATACACCAAAAGTGTAGATGAATTAAAAATGTGTGTGTGTGAGTTCGGCACATTTTTCTACGCTGATTTGTAAGCATATGACATGTCTATGTTATGAAATGTCATTGGGTCAAACTCATTCGCGTATGTAATCACCTTAAGGGGTATAAAAAAACTAAATAAACAAATACTAACAAAACTTCAATAAACAAACTATTATCTCCTTGTCAATGTTAACCGAGTTATATACCTTTTGTTTTACCGACGCGGTGACGTCGTCGGTAGCCACGGCCGATGCAATCCGATCGAAACGTCGGGGAAACAAAAGGTGTCGTACCTTTTGTGTTATCGCGAGTAAGCCCCTTTTGACATTTAATTATGTGGAAAAATCGCGAGATTTTAAAAGGATCAGTTTATTAAATTTTATTGTTAAGTGTGGTCAGCCCCCCTAGACAAGTGGCAATTCGTTGCTCGGCGTATGATGGAATAGAATGACAAATGTATAGGATTTGACGTTTTTGACATTCGTTGACGCCTGTCATATACGTCAAATGAGCATTTGGCATCATTTGGCATTCTATTCCATCATACGCCAAGCAACGAATTGCCACTTGTCTAGAGGGGCAGCTTATGAGAGTATACAGGGCCCTATAAACACTTTTGGGGTCCAATCAACCTATTTGAGGTTGCTTTGGGCCTCCCTCAACTCCAGGGTCATGGGTCCGGTTAAAGTATGACGTGTCTTAGTTTTTAGAGCTATATTGGAAGCGACTACCATCTGACCTCCCAGCCTGGATTGTGGCTAATGGTCAAAATTACAGAGTTATTCAGCTCGCCTATATAGGACTCTGTCTTGACTTAAAAACCATTGATTTGATTGCATGTTGTAACGTGCTGTCCGAAGCCTGGAAGCGCTCAGATCAAATACCACTAAGCCGTCACCCGTCTAAATGGCAACCGCACCTAGGTAGCTAGTAGCGTGGTAGGTAGTAACCTACTGATCGCAGTAGGTTACTACCTACTGATTGCAGTAGGTTACTACCTACCACGCTACTAGCTGTCGTCAGATGGCAGTCGCTTCATAGAAAAGATCGAAGTTTGTAGTTATACTGGAAATAAAAGCGACCTCCGGACTCCGAAGTCAAGGCCTTGGATACGGCCGGAATTAATGTAAGGACGATTATGATGAATGTATGCAATTATAGATAGAGAGATTTATGCTGGTATGTTGAAGGAGCGCTCGTGTCCAGGTGAGTTCGTATTTCGGTAAAATCGTTTACCGAAATACGAACTCACCCATCTAAATGGCAACCGCACCTAGGTAGCTAGTAACCTACTACCTAGGTAGCTAGTAGCGTGGTAGGTAGTAACCTACTGCGATCAGTAATTTCAGTAGGTTACTACCTACCACGCTACTAGCTACCTAGGTAGTAACCTACTGATCGCAGTAGGTTACTACCTACCACGCTACTAGCTACCTAGGTAGTAGGTTACTAGCTACCTAGGTGCGGTTGCCATTTAGATGGGTGAGTTCGTGGGTGAGGGTGAGTGCGATCAGTAATTTCAGTAGGTTACTACCTACCACGCTACTAGCTACCTAGGTAGTAGGTTACTAGCTACCTAGGTGCGGTTGCCATTTTCAACCGTCGCTTTTATTTCCAGTCTAACTACAAACTTCGATCTTTTCTATGAAGCGACTGCCATCTGACGACAATTATTGTAGTTGGCCAGCGTATTGTAGAATAGAATGCTTAATGTATGAGATTGACAAATATTTTGACGTTTATGACAGTCGTCAACAACTGTGGGTGTGCTTCGTGGAATACTTTAGGTGTGCTTCGTGGAATAGAAAATTAATTATTTTAAATTTTTATTTGAAGCCCACCTATGGGTGTGCTTCGTGGAATAATTTAGGTGTGCTTCGTCTGGGTGCGCTTCAATTGGGTGTGCTTCGTGGAATACCTCGTCAACAAATTTTAAATCCCATACATTTACTCAATCTATTATATTCTGTAAATGTATTGCCAAGTGGCAATAAAGGGACTATTGTCAAAAATTTCAAGGCTCCAACTACTCGTAAAGACTCCTAAATTATTTGCTGTATTGGGTTGAAACCCGCAACCTCTCAATTGCAACTCCAAATTAGGTAAACCATTGCGGTTTTTTTCGGCAATAAATAATACAAAAGTAATTTATTCTGTCCCAACTTTGGAGGGTTTTGTCGCCAAAATTAATGCGGTTTTATCGTTCTTGTAAATCACTTGTTAAACAGTATGAGCATGAAAATAATTTACTTTTGGACAGGAAGCCTGTCGCTCCCGGCCTCAAGCCAGCTTTATAGCGCGCCGTGTGGTTTTTATCCCATTCTGTTGGATTCTAAGTAAATATAGAACATTCCGGAATATTATCCTTTCATCTAGACAGTGCCATGGGAAGTTTTCTATACTAATATTATAAAGAGGAAAGATTTGTTTTTTTGTTTGTTTGTTTTTTTGTTTTTTTGTTTGTAACGAATAGGCTCCGGAACTACTGGACCGATTTCAATAATTCTTTCACCTATAGAAAGCTACACTATCTGGGAGTAACATAGGCTATATAACATCACGCTACTACTAAAGGGAGCGGAGCAGTGAGCATAAATGTCAATAAATCGGGCAGATTTCCATACATTCTTTACTAATATTAGATTTGTATTTTTGTATTCGAGTAAACTCAAGAACTACTGAACCGATTTCAAAAATTCTTTTACCATTAGAAAGCTGCACTATCACTGACTAACATAGGCTATAATTAATTTTCAAAAAAATAGGGATCCTGGATAAAAGTTCAATAATGTAACCCAAGGTATAAAAAAAATGACCTAAAAAATTCCTTACATCGCGTACGCTGCGAAAACTATTGAAGATAGAACAAAATAATGTACTGTAGAAATGTATAACTTAAAAAGGTCTACATAAAAGTCCGCGACAGCATATGTCTATCTAATAAGGGTAGCTCACAATAACCATTTTTATCTTTTACAAATTATAAAAAAAATATGTGTCATTTTCGAAGCTATTTTTAACAATATAGTGTTAAGCCTTATCTGACTAAATACGTTAGATACATTGTACATTTAATGTAGATCAAAATTGCCCTTTACACTGAATAATTATAATGAATATTTTAGAATCTATTGCAGTATGAAAGTAACGCGCGACGATATAAATTCAAGCCGAAATGCCGATCAAAGTCAGACCACGGAATCTATACCTTTATATTAATTCTTATCTAAATAAATCGTTTGGTATTTAAGATTGTTTCAATACCTGTTGATTACTTTTTGAATTATTGAAATCGGACGTTCTATTCAAAAGATATTACGAAATTATAATGTCAATAAATCCGGTAAATTACCATACATTATTTGAAAACTAATTATTTAAAAGGGTGCAACCACGGGTGTTCGAAGTATTTCACGAGCGAAGACAGGGAAGGTCAGATGAACACAAGATGCAACGGTACCGGGATCCGAATGCGGGATTGGAACCTCCATGTGATGCATCCTGGGTAACGGAGGCACTCACCCATGGGAGGCGCTACCGCCTACGGCAAATACATACAGCAACGGGAGCAGCTCTATAGAGGGCTGCTCAAAGGCTTCCCACATGTCCCTCTGACTACGAGGAGGCCCAGTAGAGAGCAGGAAAGGGAAGGGCTGGTCACCGAGCGCGGACGTGAGGATTAATAGGTCCGGCCTCCTGTCATCCCTTCACGCCCGTCTCCTCCCTTTCCGGAATTCGATGGGACATCGTGCTTCCCACTTCTGAGAGGGCCATCTTAAAATTGTAGATGGCCCAGGGTCATCCGGGGGGTGCGGAAAATGCCCTAGGCAATTTTACACTCCAGCAACTGAAGACCCGCGACGGCATGCTGTTTAGTGGGTCCGAATTCCACATGGCACTCCTGATGGCTGACGGGGATGGTATCCGAGGCAATTTTAGAACGAAAGAAAAGTTTGTACGGAATCCGAATTCCACGCGGGCGGAGCCGCGGGCAACAGCTAGTCGTAAATAAAAGTTAAAGGTAGAGTGTAAACGGTTCCTGAATTTAAAATAAAAAATAAATGAAATTAAATTATAATAAGTTTCTTTCAGGCAATCAATTCCCATATGTAAATTACAGGGTTGTTCCGTATTGATCCCACAACGATTGATCCCATTCTTAATTGACCCCAAATGCGTATTCCTTTTTGATCCCACTTTCAAATTTTATTTTATATTTTGACCCCAATGCAAGAGGTACTAAAAAGTATGGATAGCATGATCATGCATTCAACTAACACACAATACAAATATACAATACAAGAGAAAAACTTTATAAAGAAGGATAAAAAATGTCCTTTTAACCTTTAGAATGAGACCTAAAAACTAGTGCTAGCCCGCAGGTTTACGTATTGTCTGCAATTATTAAGTCTTGGGTGAAAAGCAATCCTAGGTCAGATCTGCCTCAAACCAGCCCCAAGAACAGTAGCAACATCCTACACCACAACGTAATCCAAATAGTTCTTTGCCACTTTAGTAATATAAGTGTACTTCATAAGAACTTACCTACGTACTTCATCATCTCCGGCACGCTTTAAACTATGAAATGATTTCTCTACCGTGGTTTTTCCAAGCGACTACTACAGTATGGGGTTCTTCAAGATGGGCATTAGAAGGTTCTAACGGGTTCGGCAACGCGAATGTGACGCTCCTGGTGTTGGATAGGTCCATAGGCTACGGTAACCACTTTACATCAGATGGGCCGTGTGCCTGTCTGCCACCTAAGTTGTATTAAAAATAGTACCATTATTTAACACCTCAACCTCGCAGAATATACGAGTAGAATGACATATTGAAAAAGGGACAGACCAAAAGGCATTTGTAACCGGCGAGAGGAAGCTCGAAAAGATTGTAAGAAAGCAGATTATAGGCTGTTGTCCCTGCCTACGCCGGAGGGAGCACGTCGTAAGTATATTGACATGTATGTTACAAATTACAGATGCCTTAAAAATTATACACACGCAATAAAAATCAATAGAAATGATTACATAAATTACTTTTGGTTCGTTCAACTTCTTAATCGATCGTAGGTAGTCAAAACTGTGTTACCTACCTTTATATTCTGGATTTTATAGAGCAGGTAACATACGTGTACATACATCATACTTTCTAACCTTAATTGTGTAGTCATAGAAATAAAAGGTACTTTAAACTACGGTGTATAAGAAATCCAATTTCTTACACAAATTAATCTTAATCTTACCGTACAATGATACGTATTATTATTATCTTAATCATCTCACCGTATTATTATTATAATATTACGGTGTATTAGAAATTCAATTATATAACCATAATTTACAGTCAATCCAATGTGTCTATATCTCATTCATTACGTAATAGGTGGCTTTTGTGAACTCATTCAGTATGCACGATAAATAAATACAAATATCAATAAATCAAAAACTTCTTAGTTTACAATAAAGAGATACTTTATAATTGAGATAATTTTAAAGCAATTAGTTTGCTAAACTAAACAAATTATAATAAATTGGAAAAAGCGAAATCAATTCTCGGGCGGGACTCGAACCCGCGATCTTTCCCTTACAGGGGGAACGCTCTGACCACTGAGCCACCGAGCTTCGCCCGAGAGTGATCCAATTTTTCCAATACATCCATCTTACGGCGATGGTAGGAGTAATCTACCGATATTCGTACGAACTATCGGAATCAATGAATGATGTTGCAATCATTTTTAAACATTGATTTTTGATAACTCTGCACAATCAATTGAGATAATTTTAAAGCAATTAGTTTGCTAAACTAAACAAATTATAATAAATTGGAAAAAGCGAAATCAATTCTCGGGCGGGACTCGAACCCGCGATCTTTCCCTTATATCGGTAGATTACTCCTACCATCGCCGTAAGATGGATGTATTGGAAAAATTGGATCACTCTCGGGCGAAGCTCGGTGGCTCAGTGGTCAGAGCGTTCCCCCTGTAAGGGAAAGATCGCGGGTTCGAGTCCCGCCCGAGAATTGATTTCGCTTTTTCCAATTTATTATAATTTGTTTAGTTTAGCAAACGAGAATTGATTTGGCTTTTTCCAATTTATTATACTTTATAATTGTCTAACTGTAACCAAAAACTGAATCAGGTCAGTACCTAGCTCCCACATCTTCTTCTAATATATAAAAATCAATGCCACTTTTCGTTGTTAGCTTATAACTCAAGAACGGCTAAACCGATTTGGCTCATTTTAGTCTCGAAATATTCGTGGGTGTCCAGGCAAGGTTTATAGGTGCAGCGGGAACGGGAAAAATATGGCGGTACGAAGTTCGCCGGGACAGCTAGTTCAATAATAAAAAAGGACATTCTAGAGCTAAAAGTAAGAATACGGTATCAGCAGGCACATGCTGTAAGATCATTTCGAACGAATGAACGGACTCAATAGCTAAATCCGTGTGACGTCACGTTGTCGAGCACATAGACATACATCACTGTCGACTTGTGCTCACGTCACTAAATTTACAGCATGCGAAAATGAAATCTCACCGCGGATTCAGAGGCCTTACTCCGAAAATCGAAAACCTTCGTATTCGTTGACGTTTCGTTTCGTTTAACGGTTTTTAGATGTTTATAATATATTGGTCCACACTATTTATCTAGACTCCATCGTTAGTCTATCATTCCGAAAACGGTGGTATCCGTCAGTCGCCACCGAAAGGTTTTCGGAGTAACTTTAATGATCCGTGTTCAGCGGCCGTTCGTTTCTATTCGAAACGTTCATGTTCGATTTTCGGAGTAAGACCCCAACTGTCGAGTTCGTTCGAACGTTCGAAACGCTTTTACAGCATGTGCCTACTGAGCTGAAAATATACGGCATCGCTCAATTTCTGTATCGTAGTAGCTGTGCAAAGTGGTCACTGTGAATCAATGAAAGTGCTATATAAAGCAACGTCGAAGCACAGAATACGTACTGTTCTGTGGTCGAAGTGTGAAGGTGCTGCGGTGCGAGACGGATGGTCGGTGGATTTCTGTTGTAGCCAATATTGGAAATTGAGTGTATAATATGTACAGTGGGTTAACTCAAATTGTGTGAAGTGACGTCACACGCTATTTGGTCTGGGTGTTTCTATGTATAATATGTAGATAGATAGATAATACTTTATTGTACACCAATAGATTTACAGTATACACAAGTAGGTAGCATGTATACGATTAATGTACAATGGGCGGCCTTATCGCTGGAAGTATTTACAAAAAAAAAGTGTCTATGTCTAAGTATGTTTATCCGCATTCTAGAGACCATAACATAAGTTAGATAAGCTACGCTTACTTTAGGTCTGGATAGCGTTGTATAGATTGTCCTATAATATTTATATTTATTTTATTTACTAAATATGTGATACACACGCCTGTGTTTACTGTAAATAACTACATTTCTTTCTTTTTTTCTCTTCTTCTGTAGGTAATAATTAGTTCTTAGTTTTGTTAACTGAGGTAACATCATCTACCTATATATTTAATTCAGCTAAATTGGATTTTGTGAGTTGATTTTTATTTTCTCCTTTTTGGGCTTTTAACATTTTTCTTGCTGACTGTATGATTTCGCGAATATCTTAAAATGTTAGGAATAATCTCTTAAGTGTTTTGATGTAACTATAACGGTTGAGATACCTGCTCTTACTGTCTTTTTTAAAAATACATCCTGTATATTAATGTAGATAATCATCACTTTTATTGAATCAGTTATTGATAATTCTTAACTATAAAAGACCATTCAAAAAGTGCAAGCAACATTTGTCCTTCCGAACAGTATGGAAAGAATCTTAAGTAACGTTTTTTATTACAAACACGGCACCTCGCGGTACTCGTACGTGCCCGCCTCTAAAAAGCTTATGTGGAGCTGTGTGAACACCCTGTATAGAATAGAAAGAGTCTGGATTTTCACGCCAGATTGGAGTAAAGGCTTGTTTCCGTGATGTATTAGGTTCTAGATACGGTAGGGAGGCATAATTTTTCCTCATAAAAAATGTTAATAAAAGTTTTTTGCCTGACGTCTTTGATTTCGTGGCATGATACCGTGGTCGTGTTTTACGTACATAGATATAGAACGGAATAGAACACGAAGAGACCGCAACTGAGAAATATCCAAATCTCGCTATAAGCTTTGCAATCTGGGTGTTTTTAGGGCCTGATCTTCTAATTAAACCCCACCTGCATGTCGGTATACGGTCACCTGTTGATTGACGGACGCAGCTCGAGCATATGTTCCTCTCGAGGTTGAGAGGTTAGCCAGCGGTCTCCTCACACTAA
This sequence comes from Eilema depressum, assembly GCA_914767945.1. Taxonomy (NCBI): domain Eukaryota; kingdom Metazoa; phylum Arthropoda; class Insecta; order Lepidoptera; family Erebidae; genus Eilema; species Eilema depressum. Next base: position 16,390,461 of record OU612030.1, on the reverse strand, counting down.
GTCGCGAAACAAACGAGGCCCTGGCCCGCGCGGATTGTTTTATGGTAATCTATGCTTGGTGAATTTGTTCTGTAGAACCCTGTGTCTTTTAAGGATAGGACTATTCTTAAAAGACGTCCATGAAACATGTACTACGCATATTGGGCACATTTTGAGCACATTTTAGGTCTAATACCTACAGATATAATAATATATATTCTATAATCTTCAAGATTGGGTATGACATCAATATTAGCAGAAAGTCAAATCAAATATCTCTTCTTGCAAAACGTAGAGCTATACCTGAAAGGCTTTACACGAGTAATAAGGTGCACCTTTGCACCACAAAACTATTTCTCAGACGGTATGACAATACTCTTTGTATGGGCGATAGAAAGTCGAGATTAAAAAGATAATACGGTGTGTTTACATTGAAGGTCAGATTCGTAAAATAAGGGTCCAAAGAAGATTAGGACGCTCGAGAAATTGAAATAAAGGCATTTTAATGTCTTACTAAGAAATGTCTAAGGGCGTGATCTTTCATCGTTCCGTTTTTTTTTTATACCACTTAGTTGGCAGACAAGCACACGGCCCACCTGATGGGAAGCGGTCACCGTGACCTATGGACGCATGCAACACCAGGGGCGTCACACTCGCGCTGCCGACCCTGAAGAAAGCTTCTAATGCCCTTCTTGAAGAACCCCATATTGTAGTCGCTTGGGAAAATCACCGCAGGGAGTTCATTCCACAGCCTGAGTGTGCGTGGGATGAAATGCCTTTCAAACCGCACAGTGCGTACCGTTTCCGGACGCAATGTGTGAGGATGAATTCCCTGCCTGTGGTGAGAGGTGCGATGATAGAATGTAGCTGTTGGCATCATGTCAAACAGTTCTTCTGAGCACAAACCATTGTATAGACGGTAAAATACACACAGTTCCTTTGATTCCTTTGATTGTAGATGTATTTCTTCTTTTTAGGTTAAAAAAGACTATTGTTAATGTATGGTATTGTGTTATCTGAATATTACATAGGTACCTACTTTTGGCCGTGGAAACAACTGGGTACCAAAATATGCGTGGCCATGTAGGAGTCCATACTAATATTATAAATGCAAAAGTAACTCTGTCTGTTTGTCTGTTACGCTTTCACGCATAAACCACTAAACCGATTTGACAAATATAGTATAGTATGATACAGAGATAGATTAGACCTTAGGAAAGGACATACTAGGCTATGTTTGGTCGCGATAACTGACATCCACGCGGGTGGAGCTGCTGCGGGCAACAGCTAGGAGGTTATAAATAGCCCTTTCTAAATCAAGATAGAAAGGTATCCCTAGCAGGTTATAGGTGGAAAGACTGGTATCCCTGTTCTTTTGGAAAATAGCAAAAGGACGGTAAGCTATGAGTGTATCAGACTTTTTCAGGGAAATACTTTTGAACTGTCACCAAACAACCTCAGTGCATTTTTAATCGTGATTTTCTTTCTTCCACAAACTTTTAAAACCTTATTGAAACTTATTTGTTAAGCTGTGAGCTGATTTCAATAACGTATTTGCTCTACAGCAGTTGCAAATTCCAATAATATAGATATCTATTAATCATTTCAAAATATTCGCCGAAGAAAATATAACAGTAATCTAAAATAGATAGTCCTTAACGATTTTTTAATGAGAAACGCGTTTAAAGTGGCTGATCTATCAAGAAATTATTTCACTATGCTTGGTAGGATCTCTCTCATTTTTTAAGTACTCGTAATATCCCCCAATTTATAGGTTATATTATAATTAAAGTTTTCTCGTGAAACCTTGGGTATCTAATTAAGGTCTGGAAGTATTAATTTGGCGAAAAAAAAACTTTTTTTTTAAATGTATGGGAATAATGTACAGGTGAAAGGCGTAATGTATGGGGGTTGTAAAAAAAAGTTTTTTTTCGCCAAAACAATACTTCCAGACGCTTTCGCTATCGAAACTGTGCCCAAAATCTTTCGCTCCGAAACAACTATAAAATCACCCAGTATAATGATCCAGTGGATGCCGTAGCATTCGGCTCTCTCTCTATAATATTATATGACTCTTGCAGAGGTATGACCCTTTATAATTTGATCACAATGAAGATTTGATTTGTACAAGTAGTGGGTCTCTACCATGACGTACTTTAATTGTTCGAGCTTTGGGGCTCATACAAGAGGGAGAGGATTGGCGCTATATAGGGTGTATAGTGTTCCATCCCTATTCCTCTGGAACACGACCGCTTATAGCACGTCACATTAGACAAGGTAGACGCACAGCTTACTAATAATAATTGAATAATAAATCTAAGACCTCCTTATGAACTTGCCTTTATAAAATTCTTAGAAGGTTTTCTATGTAGAACGCTGAGTTCTAAATTGAAATATGGAAGCATAATTCTTTTGTTTTTTTTTTTCTTATTTATACTTTCTAGATCACGGTCAGTAAACAGTGAAAGGCACTAAAGATATTATCACGAAAGTATATTTCAGTGTTTTAGTTACGCTCTCTTACTGTTTTAGTCTAAAGGTGGATTTAGACTAAACGAACATAAAGCTAGAGCTAGAACAAGAGCATTCTAAGAGCATTCTTTCTTAAGGCCTCGAATCAGATCAGCATCGAAAACTTGGTATTTTCGAAACCGTTTTTCTTATTAACTATAAAACCTACAGATCTGGAATTCACATGCATGCATAATACAGGATATAGAGAATAACTTCTTCTTTTCATAAATTAAATAAAAAACGAGGAAATAGTTAAAAAGAGGCTCCGAAAATCACTCTACTCTTTCTTATGAAACCAAATATTATCTACAATATGTATCCAAATAATCTAAAATTTCACATATTATGTTAAATAAGTGTATTATCATGAGGTGATCTTCTTCGTCAGTAATCGTCGCTTATAAAATTATCTATTAAAATTGGTTTTACTGATTTTTACGGTTCAAATATGAGCGAATGACCTTGAGCATTTGTATGGTCAAAGTCATTCGCGTATGTAATCACCTTAATATTTTAGTGTAAATGAAACCTTATTTTCTGCGATGCATCAAGAAAGAATAACGAACAAATGTTCTGTCACTGTTCTGTCACAATACTAATAGAATTTGACCTAGAGGGGGTAGAATGAGCATTCGCTCGTTTGGTGTAAATCAACCTTAAGAATGTAAATTAGAACAGGTATTATTCGAAGTCTAGTAATATACTTTTATGGTTCGAAGTCTAAATAATTTTTATTACGACTTTTTACGCTGTTTCGTAATAAAAATGTAATTTATGCATGACGATTTTCATGAAGTAATGAAACACGTTACTGAAGTTGGAATAAGTTGTACATTTATATGTAAAGTAGGATAATTATTGTGTCGAAAGTTTATGCGTTTCTTATACATTGACTAGCCTATGCCCGCGGCTACGAGTGCATGGATGTCGGTTAACGCGACTTTTGCTCATATCTGCGATTCTACTCAACCAATTGCGACCTTTGAAACAAAATAATTCGCATTAAAATCCGTTCAGTATTATTTTTATACCAATTAGGTGGCAGACAAGCACACGGCCCACCTGATGGGAAGTGGTCACCGTGGCCTATGGACGTATGCAACACCAGGGGCGTCACACTCGTGCTGCCGACCCTGAAGACACCTTTTAATGCCCTTCTTGAAGAACCCCATAATTGTAGTCGCTTGGGAAAACCACCGCAGGGAGTTCATTTCACAGCTTGAGTTGTTCCGTCCAGTAGTTGTTCCATCGCGAGAAAACAGATAAGAAATAAAAAAAAAGTGTTCAATATCGTTAATATAACATAACCCAAATTTTTTTCAGGTTTTAATTTGAAATTATTATAATATGTTTAAGTAGGTATTAATTCGTTCCCGTTCCCGTCATTCTTGTTAACATTATTGTATACTAACTGTAGCCCGTGGCTCCGCCCGCATGAATGTCGGTTATCTCGACCAAACATAGCCTATGTCCTTTCCCAAGTAAAAATCTATCTCTGTACCGAATTTCTCCTAAATCGGTTCAGTAGTTTAGGTGTAACAGACAGAAAGACAGACAGACAGAGTTAGATACTATCGCATTTATAATATTAGTAAGTAAAATAAGTATAGATAAGGATTATTGAATATGTTTAAAGTATGGAAGAAACGTGCAAATAACTGATAGACTAATCGATTAAAGAATCGATTTGAATAGTACATGCTTTGAAATTTCATTCAACTGACAGACAATTTCTTTGTCATAAAATGAGCAATATCTTTTGACCAGTAAATATCAGTATTTACCTACCTAAAGTAATATTACACAAAGCGTTACTTAGATTCGAATCCAAAATCGATTTTATGAAAATAAAAATGAATATAAAATCATCTTCACCCAGCTACCTAAAACTTCCGAAAAAAGAATAAAACCATCCATTCGCTTGCGCCATTATCATATTTGTCATTCAAATTCGTCGTAGCAAATAAAATAGCAAGCCACGGTGAAATGTTACCGGAAAATGACCGTTATGACAGCGATTATGTGCAATATAGCTATTACCGGTTTGAACGATGGCGTTAAGGGTGAAAATACCTAATTGTGATTATAAATTTGTTTGGTTATTTACGAGGGTATACACAGTTTAAGTTGTTTGAAGGAATTTTCGTTGTAAGTAGCTGTATTCGCAGTAGTGTAATGGTATAAAAATAGTGCTGCCCATTTTACTTGATTACTACGTTTTGGTTGTTTCATTTGTATAAAAGGTTCTGTCGTTTTGAAATATCTTTGCATGGTTGACATTATGTATAAATTTACTTTACAACACACCTGCTCATAACAGTGATATTATTTTACCGCAATTAAGCACGGAATGACACCTATTATAAAACTGTGACTTTTTCATTACTATTATTCACAAAAGTGAGTTATAGATTCTTTTTTAAATTTTATAGGAAGTGTCTATAACTGTCTATGTTCTTAAAAAAGTTTTGATACAAAAAATAACGTGTTTAATAGTACGAATAAATTAATACGCCTATTGTATGGTCATTTGATGCATTTTCGTATTTAAATAAATAATTTCAACTTGTAATACTTGTGTAATAAACAAAATTTTCGCTCAAATTTAACTTTTTTTTTTCTCTAAGTACAGAAAAAAAAACAGAGTAAAAAAAAGTTAAGTTCAAACCTCATTTTTTTTTAAATATGGTCGACCGCCATTGTTAAATGCGCGCGCATAGGAAAACGAATTAATTTGTAGTATTGTTTATTTAGTATTTGTAGTATTATTTTATTCGCAAGTGTGTTGTAAAACGTCGTATGGCACGTGTGAGCATGATGATTACCGTCCTCGGCTGTCTTAAGACCCTCGCCTGGCGGCTCGGGTCTCAATGGCGCCTCGGCGGTAATCACCAACGTTGCTCACTTGTACCATAATGTACTATAATCTCAAATGCAAGAACTCAAATAGACGATATGGTTAGTGGTATAAAAAAAAGAATTTGGGTATGATAAAACTAGCACCAAGTTGAACAATAAATATTTTCTAGAATGGATATGTCACTTAATTTGAATAACCTTCTTTAAATTTCAAAGATGTAATGCCCAAAAATATTTTTAAAACCGTGAACTGATACATACCTTCCTTAACAAGGAGGACAGAATATAATCTACAATATTATACTCGTACCTTTAGTTATTTAATGCACAGTTTTATCTGATCTTAATGCTGTTATATGCAAATAATTTTAGAGTAATATTCAACCTGTAGTTATACGGATTTAATGCTAAGACTAAGAAACAAAGGTGTGGACTAGTATTTTACTTAATAACTGTCTTGAAATTCTAAATTTTAATCTTAAACCATTGTGTAGTGTTGTGTGGTGTTGTAACACATGTTTTGATGAAAACGTGTGTGACATTAACATTATGTGAACTAGACTAAGCACTGAACACTAATTGTATTATTATGTAAAATACCTGCTACTATCTAGAGTCTAAATAGGTCTAGATTCTAGACCTAAACTAAGCAAAGGTAGCTTGTTCTAGAATAGGGATAAACCGGTGCTAAGGTAAACTTATTGTGATACATAAATTCATATCACCCAGACTAATGGAAACAGATAATATGCATACAAATATTCGGAAATAAGCGGAAATCGAATTCGCTGGCCTGTGGACGTTTTTTTATACCACTTAGGTGACAGACAAGCACACGGCCTACCTGATCGAAAGTGGTTACTGTGGCCTATGGACGTATGCAACACCAGGGGCGTCACACTCGTGCTGCTGACCCTAAAAAAACTTCTAATGCCCTTCTTTTTTTTTATACCAACAGAAGAACTGTTTGACATTATGCTAACAGCTACATTCTATCATCGCACCTCTCGCCACAGGCAGGGAATTCATCCTCACAAATTGCGTCCGGAAACGGTGCGCACTGTGTGGTTTGAAAGGCACTTCATCCCACGCACACTCAAGCTGTGGAATGAACTCCCTGCGGTGGTTTTCCCAAGCGACTACAATATGGGGTTCTTCAAGAAGGGCATTAGAAGTTTTCTTCAGGGTCGGCAGCGCGAGTGTGAAGCCCCTGGTGTTGCATACGTCCATAGGCCACGGTGACCGCTTCCCATCAGGTGGACCGTGTGCTTGTCTGCCAACTAAGTGGTATAAAAAAAAACCACTTAGGTTTTAACCCATATTGTAGTCGCTTAGGAAAACCACCGCGGGGAGTTCATTCCACAGCTTGTGTGTGCGAGGGATGAAGTAATGGAATAATGAAACATCAGGGGAGTCACGCTTGTGCTGGCCGACCTTGTAAGAATAGAAAGTTTCTGTGCGGTCAGTGCAGAAGACAAAGCAGAACAAGCCTTTGGTCTTCCCACTGACAGCACAAAAACTCTTCTGTGAGCTCTCGGGCTCTTAAAAAGATTACACGAAACAATTTTTTCTCAAAAGATGGCGTTGACCATACACATCATAATTTAGCACCGATCGAATAATCGCGATAGGGCTTCAGCCCCTCTAGACAAGTGGCATTTCGTTGCTCGGCGTATGATGGAATAGAATTACAAATGTATAGAATTTGACGTTTTTGACATTCGTTGACGCCTGTCATATACGTCAAATCCCATACATTTGGCATTCTATTCCATCATACGCCGAGCAACGAATTGCCACTTGTCTAGAGGGGCTGATAATGTACGATTGCGACTGCATGACAAACAAACAGACAAAGACAGACGTTTATCTCATAACTGTTGAGATAATAAAACAAACGTCGCCAGTAAAAGTTTTCCGTCAGCAAGTAATTGAATTTGACCTGGTTCTGAGTTATTGGTGCACGAGTTATGATGATGGAACTCCACCTGCATTTTATTAGCTTCAGTTTATTTAAGTCAACCCGTCTGTTTTCAAATGGTTTAAGGTATGATTCCGAAGGTGACCGCATACGACAACTGCAGACGGATGCAGCAGATACGCGTAATTCATTACGGCTTCTCAATGGGCCCCTTTATCCCTTTGTACCTGTAGTAAAATATTGAGATAATAGCTTTCGTTTTAAGTTACTTTACTAAATAAGTAGTTTATTTTATTCAGAATAAAATACTATTTTTTTATACCACTTAAGTCGCAGACAAGCACACGGCCCAGCTGATGGAAAGTGGTTACTGTGGTCAAAGGATGAGTGCTCCTGTACTCGTGCTGCCATCCCTGTAAGAACAGAGAGATTTTGTGCCGTCAGCGCAGAAAACAATCAGGTCAAGCCTTCGATCTTTTCACTGACAGTACGAAACCTCTCCAGTGCGCTCTGGCTACTCTACATTCTAACATTACATGTTCTGAACATTTAAAAACAGAAGTAGAAGCTACTATAGTATAGTTAAAATCTCGCTGCAGACTCGGTCATAAATCATAATCGGCGTAGGGATGTGCGCTAGTTGACCGACGGCATCTGTGGTTCAGTGGTAGAATGCTCACCTGTCGATTTACAATAAAACACGTTTATAAGGTTTTATACTACTGTAAGAGAGCGAAACACTCGAATGATTTATGACCGAGCCCAGCGAGATTTTAACTATACTATAGATATATTAATAGATTCAAACCCTACATATTATTTGAGATTCAAACCCTACATATTATTTGAGATTCAAACGAAATCAAAGCTATCGGCAAGTCAACCATCTCAACATTCTAACATTACATGTTCTGAACATTTAATAAGTAATTGCTTTGCACTATTAGATTGATCACAGAATCCGTACAGTTTTCATTTGATTTCCATATATTATATATATTAGTCGTATTTGTGTTTCTACGCCATAGCGCTACTGATGTAACTAGGCATAGTTTTAATATGTCAATAAAGTTGTGAAACAGCGAATCGTAAATAATTATACGTTATTGCTTTCTATTTTGAACATACACCTACACAGACAATCATAATTATAGTACTAATCCTTGAAATTCATGCGTATAGTCGGGTCGTAGGTAAGTTCAAACTATAAGCGGTTTGGTCAGCGGTATGAATTTCCCCAGAACTCCTTTTGGCCGGGTTATTTCACACCACGGGCTGCATTACCTCTTTGAAAACGGACGTTAAACTGCAATAAAATCTTTGAATGAAATTATACAGCATTTATTATGCTAACTTTTCAAATCAATTTAGAAAGTAAAAATAATCCTTTCCGCGGCCGCGTGGCTCCCGGCAGAGTAGAATTTGGGCCACCCCATCTTCTCTTATGCGGTGTCGTACAAGGCGACTAAGGGATAGGGCTGTTTAACATCAGACAGATATATACAGCCACGACTCAGCCTATAAATGGTTCGAGCCAACAATAGTGCCCCAAAAACGGCAATAGACTCACCCCCTATTACGTGGGACCTAATACAATAATTGGTGAAGTGTGGGTGTTAATTCACCTCTGCCTAACCCTCCGGGGATAAAGGCGTGATTGTTTGTATGTATGTATGTATTTAAAGAATCCTTTCTAAATCGATGCAATAACCACTTTCCATCACATGCAATAAGAAGAAGTAACCACTTTCCATCAGGTGGGCCGTGTGCTTGTCTGCCACCTAAGTGGTATAAAAAAAAAAACTGTTAAAATAGTCCATAAGTGTTGCTTTGTGACTAGAATGAGTAAAGATATATTTGAATTTGATAATAATGTTCTGCTGGCTGGTGACATACGACATACCTAATAGTAATATTTACAGTAATTAATATTACAATAAAAAATTGTGGTAGTCGTTATTTTTAGTTCTAGTTTAGTGAAAAAATGTGTAAAGGCCTCCATTAAGACCTGAGGAACCAAAATCTACCTTTCTTAAGTCTATAATTCATGAAAGTTCAATGTACTACAATTGCATTACCACCTAATCATGAGCTCCTCACAATAATCCGTCTCGAATGTACCTAAATTAATTGTATAACTATGTAAGCAAATATCAATCTCCAATCACAAGAGCATTATTGATTAAATCAACACTACTCTAGTATTGAACTGTTGTCGCTAGAACCTCGGGAAATTATATTAAACTAGCTTTAGACACAACATAAATGTACGTCTTAAGGTATGATTCCGAAGACGACCGCATACGACAACTGCCTACGCATGCAGCATAAATACAGTATACTATTACTTGTCATCATCATCATGTCGCATGGCTTTTACTCGAGTCCTCATATGTCAACGTCCAGTTGGCGAAGGCAGTCTATTGCTGCCGGTGTGAGGTCATGTAGCTCACGCATTTCTTCAGGGAAACGACGGAGTGGACACTCCTCTGCTATATGCATCGTTGTCTGCTTTGGAGCTCCACATTCACAGTCCGGCGCTTCTTTAAGTCCCCACTTGTGAAGATGGTAGTTGCATCTCCCGTGTCCAGTTCTGAACCGGTTGACCCTTGACCACACCGTGCGACAACTGTCAAAACCGGGCGACTTAGTGGTGGGGTCAGGCACCAGGTCCTTTTAGGGATGGTGCTGAAACGCCTCCCACGACGCCCGCCTCTGCTCTCCAAGGTCGTATTCCTCCATAAGCTCTCCAAGGTCATATTCCTCCATAACTATTACTTGTCAAACTCCGATTCGGATAAAGGGGACCATTGAAAAGCCGCAATGAATTACGCGCATCTGCTGCGTGCGTCGACAGTACCTATATGACGAGAGAGATAGTTGTCGTGTGCGGTCGGCTACGGAATCATATCTATACAGTTACTTTGCTATCCCGAAGGAATAGACAATTAGATAATGAAATAGAATTGGGTATTTCATTTAATTTTAGTATGTATTCTACCCAGTAAACGAACAGAAAAAAAGGGTGAAATGACTCAGCCAGGATCATTTCACCCTTTTCTCCTATGGTCAAATCACCTGCCCGGTCAACTTCTTCCCCTGCTAGCAGTAAGTAACTATTATACTATAAAATCTTGAGTCAGTTTCGTTTAATTTTAATTTTATAATCAACTGAGTTACGTAGTCTTCCTAACATCGCCTTTCAGCTAAAACTAATTATAACTGTGTCAAAATTTTCTCCTACTTCGAACTCTGAGTTCAGAAGAACTTTTCGGAATATATACCCGGTAAGATAATTACTTGTACCCGGATAGTTTCAAGAGATGTAGGCACAATAGGCTCAGTCTGTGGGAATGTAGTTCAAAGGTCATGTGACCGTACTGCCCCTGCCAAATGTATGGGATTTGACGTATATGACAGGCGTCAACGAATGTCAAAAACGCCAAATCCTATACATTCGTTATTCTATTCCATGCTACGCCGAGTAACGAATTGCCACTTCTCTAGGGGGGCTGATGACAGATGGATAAATTTGACCGAACGGAAAAAAATATGGCTACGATGTTAATTTCTCTTCTAGAATTAGATCGAGATTGCTTCAATATCGTCAATGGGTTCTGGAGGTCACATATGGCAGTCTCTTTCACGAAAAATATCAAAGTTCAACTTCGTCGCAATTAGATTAGAAAAGTGAACCCCGGACTCCAAAGTGAAGATATCGGATGCGGAAAAGTGAACCGACTGGTCGCGGGTTCGAGTCCTTTAGAGGGGAATGCTCTACGCAAATTGATCTCATCATCATCATCATCATCATTTCAGCCATAGGAAGTCCACTGCTGGACAAAGGCCTCCCCTATAGATCTCCAATAAGACCGGTTGGAAGCGGCTCGCATCCAGCGCGTTCCCGCGGCCTTGATAAGGTCGTCTGTCCACCTTGTGGGTGGATGTCCTACGCTGCGCTTGCCGATACGTGGCCTCCACTCGAGAACTTTTCGACCCCATCGGTCATCAGTCCTCCGAGCAAATTGATCTACTTGGTTACATTTCTAATGATGATGATTAATCACAAAAATTATTATAATTCAAGTGTTAACAGTGAAAAGTTGAATGGTAAAGAGAACTGAATAATTGTGATAAAGAACCACGAATCTATCTTTGTCATATTATGGTACGTTCAATATCAATAACGTTGCCGTGTCGCTTCCCGGTGGTGTAGAATAGGGTCACCTCATCTCTTCTGGGAGGTAGAAGGCAATGGCAATAGGCTCAGCTATATTATGTGAGGCTGAAAATCATAGTTGAGTAAATATGGGTGTCAATGCACCTCTGCCTACCCCTTCGGAAAGTTACAGGCGTGAATTTAATATAATATGTAGATAATTATGTAACGTTCAACATTATACGTTTGCTTTTCTATCTACAACAAGAAATTACAATAATTGAGTTTCGGTATATTGAAATGGACATTCCCGAAATAAGACATCAATTCGTCCAATTTAACCAGGTCCGGCTTCGTTCCGCCGGAATTTCACGGCACTGTAAGCAGTACTCGAAGTTTGGTGATTGGTTCCACGTACACGAAATTCCGGGTTTCGTATTAGACTGCACTCGAGTAAACAGCTCTTGAAGACAAAATAAATGTACATTTAGGAGTACAGGTCCTCTCTAGGTAAATCCACAATGCTACGTACCTATTTATAAATCTTATTACTATCTAACTACTATTGTTTATTTATAGTCGGCCTCAGAAGTTCCTGAATACTAACAAACGTTCTTTATATTGAAGTAAATCAATAAATAATAATTGATTAATTGATGTATAACTATTTTTTTGTAATCTGCAGAGGAGAAATTTATAATTTTTATGTCACAGCAGACTGTAATAGTTTACTTATATGCCAAATTCTATTTAAATCTGTTCTGTTGTCTTTTTGTCCATTTAGTATTAGGTTTCAGTGCGTTGCGGGAATGGGATGAGGGAAGCCATCGTCGGTACCAGCGATGGAGTTTGTTACTCAGTAACCCAAGAACTGCTGGATGGATCTAGATATAACCGAATAGATTATAATCGGGTATAGCACATCAGCTACTTGTAATCCCGGAATTATGTTCCTGTGGATCACGGGATCACAATCAGTATTTATCACGGACGGAATCACGAACCAAGCAGTAAGTATCACTACATATTATAAAATAAAGTCGCTGTCGCTGTCTGTCCGTCCCTATGTATGCTTAAATCTTCATAAGTGCGCAATGGATTTTGAAGCGGTTTTTTTAATACATAGAGTAATACAAGAGGAAGAATACATGCAAAATATTGAACAGCTAGTTAGATATAAATTGTACATAATATTATGTCATATGTATAGAGTTTTTTTTGTTATATTTCAGTATTTTTTCTTAATAGGTTCGTATTTTTACGTTACATTGGCAACGTTAGGTTTTTATAATACGCTTTATGTGGCGAGATGGCGAGAATGTGTGCCTTGGATTTATGTTGCGACATTGTTATTTTATCTTCTACTAGCTGACCCGGCGAACTTCGTACCGCCATATTTGCCGCCCGCGTGGTATTCCGATCCCGCTGTACCTTCTATTCAAATTTCCATGTTAGATTCTAATCCCGTTCCCGCTGCACCATTCCCGACCCGAGTTATGAACAAACATGCCACATATAATTGACCATGGGAAAAATATGGCTTTTCTAGATTCAGACCCGTTCCCGCTGTACCTTCTATTCAAACTTCCATGTTAGATTCTGATCCCGTTCCCGCTGCACCGTCCCCGACCCGTGAACAATGTGAACATGCCACATAAATAATTGACCATGGGAAAAACATGGCTTTTCTTGATACAGACCCGTTCCCGCTGTACCTTCTATTCAAATTTCAATGTTAGATTCTGATCCCGTTCCCGCTGCACCGTCCCCGACCCGTGAACAATGTGAACATGCCACACATAATTGACCATGGGAAAAACATGGCTTTTCTAGATTCAGACCCGTTCCCGTTAAACCTTCTATTCAAACTTCCATGTTAGAAGATTCTGATCCCGTTCCCGCTGCACCGTCCCCGACCCATGAACATGCCACATATAATTGACCATGGGAAAAACATGGATTTTCTAGATTCAGTGTGGTCTTTTAAGGATTGTCCTTTGTGATTTGTTTATGGTCATGGCCAATGCAAGACGGATCGAAAATTGAAGTCTTTTAAATTCAAGCGGCATGTCGGTTGGGATCATCAGGATCCTTGGAATGAGAACTTCCTCACCTTCTAATTTTCCTTTGAGTGAAAAAAAAAATTAAAAAAAAAAAATAAAAAAAAATAAAAAAAAAATAAAAAAAAAATTAAAAGTACATTATGTCCTTCCTGGTTCTAAGCTACCTCCCCACCAATTTTCAGCCAAATCAGTTCAACCGTTCTTGACTTTTATGTGTTGTAACAAACACGACTTTCTTTTATACAGGGTGTCCCAAAATTCAAGGATAAGCCGGCAACAGGGGGTGGCCCTACTTATGGCTGCTCAGGAAAAAATAAGAAAAAAAATATATCTCTATTTTTTTTTTAATTACTCGAACTTTTTTAAAATCCCTCGAAATTCGGTACCCTTACTGATATTTTCAACTACCAGGTCCACAATTTTGCAAATATTTCTAAACTCTTTTCTGTATTAGCAAGCTAAGAAGCATGGCTATCCATCACCACTCTGAAAAATTATAGGATATTTGTAGTTATTTTACAAAAATGAGTCAAAATATTTTTTTGTCGTAAATTTTCATACATTTTTACTTTCGACCCACTTTATCTTATCTCGGTGAAAAAAAAAAGTATGGGCACCACTATGGCATTCTTTTTCAAAAATTGGCGCAACTATCCAAGATTTCAAAATGGTATAATTTGGGTATGATACCATAATGAAATACTAAAAAAAAAATTTTTTTTGTAAATTAGAATCACATTTAATACATTGCTCTTATTGAAAATCACCAGATTTACTTTGTACACAATGCATTCATCCTCAATAAAAAATCATTGACGGGACTTGTGACAAAGTGGTAACCGAGTAGGTTATCACATTACGAGGTTAAGCAACATAAGCCAGGGTGGTTTTCGGATGGATGACCATTCTTAAGACATTGAGACACCTCCATTCCTCAGAAAGTACGTTAGGCCGTCGATCGTAGTGGCCATACGAGCATCTATGACAGTTGTTACGGGTAGTCGGAGCCCTAAAAGTCCAACAACTGGACACACTACATAACTTTGATATCGCCAATGGGTTGTGGAGGTCAGGTGGCAGTCGGTCAGTTCGCGGTTCTGCTGTTTCACAGTTAACCAGAAAATCCGACTCTGTATTTTGTAAAGGTTCAGAGGATGAAAATCCATACTGTTAAAATATTAAACAAACATAATGGTATAATTTTATAATTATTGCATTATTGTTAATATTTTTTTATTTTACATTTTAATTGTTTGTCACCGGCATTAATACATTTTCTTTTTCATGCATTTTTTTGTCAGAAATATAATCCGTAGCCGCATTGATATTTGAATGAAACTAGTCCAGCGTTGCAATTGCTTTCGGAAACCTAATTGTTCTTAAAACAATTCCAATAAAACTCTGAGCCTCGGATTTCCCGGCTAACTGTGAAACAGCAGAAATGCGAAATTTGCCGTGAACCGACTGCCACCTGACCTCCACAACCCACTGGCGATATCAAAGTTATGTAGAGAGTCCAGTTGCTGGACTTTTAGGGGTCCGACTAACTGTCATAAGTAGATACTCATATGGCCACTGGGATCTACGACCTAACGTACTCTCTGAGAAACAGAGGACGGAAGTATCTTAATGTCTTAAGAATGGTCATGCATCCGAAAACCACCCTGGCTTATGTTGTTTAACCTCGTAATGTGATAACCTACTCGGTTACCACTTTGTCACAAGTCCCGTCAATGATTTTTTATTGAGAATGAATGCATTGTGTACAAAGTAAATCTGGTTATTTTCAATAAGAGCAATGTATTAAATGTGATTCTAATTTCCAAAAAAAATTTTTTTTTAGTATTTCATTATAGTATCATACCCAAATTATACCATTTTGAAATCTTGGATAGTTGCGCCAATTTTTGAAAAAGAATGCCATAGTGGTGTCCGTACTTTTTTTTTTCACCGAGATAAGATAAAGTGGGTCGAAAGTAAAAATGTATGAAAATTTGACGACAAAAAAATATTTTGACTTATTTTTGTAAAATAACTACAAATATTCTATAATTTTTCAGGGTGTTGGTGGATAGTCACGCTTCTTACCTTGCTAATACAGAAAAGAGTTAAGAAATATTTGCAAAATTGTGGACCTGGTAGTTGAAAATATCATTAGAGGTACCGAATTTCCAAAGATTTAAAAAAAGTTTAAATAATTTAAAAAAAAATAGAGATACATTTTTTTTCTTATTTTTTCCTGAGCAGCCATAAGTAGGGCCACCCTCTGTTACCGGCTTATCCTTGAATTTTGGGACACCCTGTATATATAGATATCTAGAAATACGACTACTCTTTTTTCTGACGATAACTAAATATTAAAATAAATATTGTAGGACATTCTACACAACGCTATCTAGACCCAAAGTACCCAAACGCTATCTAAACTGGATTTAATAATCATATTGCTAGTTTCATCTTTTAATGCAGCAGTGATCCAATGGTGCGTTTATATTTTTAAATCACGTTTCTCTAAACGACGCTCAAAAACCTTTAACTAAGTTTATCAAGAGTTTCTCAAGAGTTAACTGTGAAAACATTTTTTAATCAAAAATTTCATTCTCGCATAATATACATACTCCTACTGTAATTAATTAAAAACAACATTTTAAAAGTGCGAAAGATAACAATACAATACTGTTTAAGGATTCTACGAAAATTGTTAAAGTATCCTTAAATTTTTTTGAAGTAAACGATTCCCAACTCTATACTATGATGTCAAAGCTCAAATTCGCCTGCAGCACCAATATTATTATTCTCTGAGAGCCCGATTGTAACAATAAAGTTCACTTTGGAAGTATCCCCTAGTATTTTCTCGAGTGCGATCTTTGCGTTGCTTCAGCGCATTTAATGGTGAGCATTTACTAAGTGGTCAGTTTTGATAATGCAGTAAGTACGTATAAGAAGATAGAATATCGGAATCCTTTGATAGTATTTCTAACAAAATGCATTACAAAAATGGCTTGAAATTCGCTTTATGCGTGAGTAAGCTAATGTCAATATTGTTATTTTAACTCTCAATGTGTGCTTATACCAAAGTAGTAGATTTGTTTTTCAACGCGTTGTAGTACCACTTGCTGTGTCCATAGAGTTTGTATGATATAGTCTAAAATCGGAAAACGAAGACTTTCGAATGCATAATTATTATGATTACTGCCATTTCATTTTAAACCTAATTTAGAGGAAGGTATGCATTGTAAAACTATGTAGTGAAGTGCAGATAATATAAGTATTGGCAAAGGGTATTTATAATAACTAGGTGCATGGGCTATATTAAGATCTTCGGGGCTCAAGTTTACTATTACGTTATACTGGCTTTTAAGAGAGGATCAGAGGTCTCTAGAAAGGCAGTATACCTCCTATTTGACGGACGAGGAAGGTTAGTTTCAAAGGACGACAATAATGGTGGAGAAGGCGAGTGGAACCCGGGCTCCCCTCGCATGCTCCACCAGCATTGGATTTGATGACAAGAGGTTTTTGTTACATTTGCAACTAGAAAAATTATAAAGGCAGACCGGTGAATGTAAGAAAAAACTCGCACTAGACACCTAGTGCGAGTTTTTTCTTACATTCACCGGTGACAAGTACAACTGTGATTTGTATTAAATTTAATTAGCGCCACCTGGGGACGAACTTGTGAAGCATTTTTTCCGCATAAAATAACCATTTACTCGTCACATCTTGCGGCAACCGCCGGCTTACGTGGGTAGCAAATGCCTGGCAATGGCGCCCCCGCCGTTCCCAGGTAGAAGGGGTAGGCCTAAGAAGTCCTGGCTTGACGTCGTGGAAGATGACATGCGTGCAAATATGGTCTCACTACCTTGGACGCCCAAGCTTTTTCCAAGCGACTACAATATGGAGTTCTTCAAGTAGGGCATTAGAAGGTTTCTTCAGGGTCGGCAGCACGAGTGTGACGCCCCTGGTGTTGCATACGTCCATAGACCACGGTAACCACTCTCCATCAGGTGGGCCGTGTGTTTCTGCCACCTAAGTGGTACAAAAGAAGAAAAAGATCGTGCGAAGTGGAGGAGGAAGAGCCGGAAGACGGACCCTGAGCTCCGAGGTTATCTTGGCCACGGATGCAATCAGGAAAATGCGTCTTTATGATGATGATGATACTCGTCACGTGTGAATTTGAGAAAACCTCGCACTAGGCACTCTGATACTACAAACTAATACAGCAACTATGGAAAGAGAATTTTATTAGGTATTTCAACTAGGTATAGGTACTTTCAACAACTAACATTCTGTTCAGTATCGTCTAAAGTGTATACAAGTTTGCTATGAACCACCTCTTGTAAAAATTGAAGTGAAAACAATTTTAAAAGGAAACTACTTCGTCCAAAATAATGAGAGCCTTAGCATTCTATTAAAATATTCTATTCACTTCGTAATTTGCACTTTAGAACAAAAGGCCCAATTCCTACTAATATGAGTTTAAACAAAATTAAATCTCAATCTAATCACGAACTCCTAAATGTCAAAAAGTATTACGGTTTCAATGATAAATGAATCAGATTCTTTTAATAACATTTTTTTTTCAAAATTAAGCCTCGATCGAATATCAAAAACGCTCTCCATGTTTTGAAAATTGTGTTACGAAAAATGGTTTTTTGACATTTAATTCGATTTTGACAGATCGAGTTTGAATTTTGAACAGATTTTTTATTCCGAGAATTTGGCCTTCATAATACTTTCATTCAATTCATAATTCAGTCGCAATTCAATCACATTTCAGTACGTGATATTTAAAAATACGAGAATTGAACTTCTGTACTCTGGTGTAAAAGGTCAACTTATAATGGTAGTGTTAGGTAGTACTATTGAGGTCGAGTTTACAGATAGGGGTCGGGAATTTAATTAATGTGGGCAGAATTCTGTTAGTAAAAATACTGTTGTAACATTTTAGTTACGTAGTTAAAGTGCTCGGGCATTTTAAATGCTAATAATGACGGTACAACGCATAATTATGTCTGCTCGGTGTACGGAAGTCCATTTTGTTTCATTTTTGTACTGTTTTATTGGGTTCATATAAAAAGAGTATTACGCAAATTACTAGTAACTTCTCTAGGTAAGCTATATTGCTTGCAAGTTCCCGACAGTGAGTAGGGTAGCCAAAGCTCATTGGAGAGCTTTTGTGCTGGCAGTGGGAAGACCAAAGGCTTGTCCTGCTTGTCTTCCTCGCTGACGGCACAGAATCTCTCTGTTCTTAAAGGGTTGGTAGCACAAGTGTGACTCCCCTGGTGTTGTGCTTGTCCATAGGAGACGGTAACTACTTTCCATTTCTATAAAAAAGTAGTCTAAATTCCTAAATCTCACATAAGATCAAATAATTCAAATTTAGAATACAAACATAACTTTCCCACTAAACGAAATTCTCATACAATTTCATCTGCTCAGCTTACACCGCAATTAAATATTAAGTGTCGTATTACATTTGTTGGCTAAAGCCCCCAAACGCGTCCCGAATATATGGAACAATGCCTGCCGTCGAACAAAGGCCTATCTATGCTGAAAATAATATTGTATTCCCTTTATGAACGTGTTCTCCCGTGATCTCAACGTTTTTGAAGCTGAAAGTAGAAAATTATATCCATCCCTTCGGTAACTTGGTCCCAGTAAAACGGTAACGTAATCGAGGAGGTAGGACACGACGGTATATCCGTTCGAATCGAGCAGTCCGACTGGGGAAGTACCTCCGCCCTACAGAAGACCGCGGTTTAATAACCTCGTGTTGTGTTTCCGACGGTGAGTAGAGTAGCCAGAGCTCACTGAAGAGATTTTGTCCTGTCAGTGGGAAAACCAAAGGCTTCGTCCTACATATATTTTGCGCTGACGGCAAAGAACCTCTTGTTCTTACGGGGTCGGCAGCACGAGTGTGACTCCCCTGGTGTTGCACTCGCCCATAGGCCACGGTCTCCTCTTACAATCAGGAGGGTCGTGTGCTTGTGTGTGACCTAAGTATAATAAAAAAAATAACTAGTTAAGGACAGCCTCTTTGGCAAGGCGGTAATGAACGTGACTGCTACACAGGGGATATGGGTTCGATGTCCACTCAGTGCAAATAATATGTGTATGCATTCATAATATTTATGTCTATTTGCATTGGTCTGGGGGTTACCGTGCTTCAGAGAGCATGTTAAGCCGTCGTTCCCTGTTGCGATTCAAACATCTATGACAATCATTACGGGTAGTTGGAGCCCTCAGAAGTCCGACTAGTGTAAATATCAAAGCTCAGTCGCAACACAAACTGGAAAATCGAGTCTAACCGAATTGAGAATAATTATGTTCCGAGAATGATGAGGCAACTAGAGGATATACTTAGGTTGTACTAGGCCTTTATGCCAGAAAAATACGCTGGTAATTACTTTGAATGTAATTGATAGACAGCCTGAGTGACGTGGAGGTGGACCCCCGGTTCTTATATACCACTAAGGTGGCAGGTAAACCACCCATGTTATAGGAAGTGGTTACCGTGGCCTATTAGACGTGTGCAACACCTGGGCTTCATACTCGTGTTGCTTACCCTGTAGGAACCTTTTAATGTCCTTCTTGAAGAACCACATATTGTAGCCGCTTCGAAAAATCACAACAGGGAGTTCATTCCACAGCTTGAGTGTGCGTGGGATGAATTTCCTTTCATACTTACCGTACTGTTCGCACCGTTTCTAGTTGCAACATTTGAGGATAAATTTTCGGCCTGTTGCAGGCGGTGCGATGAAAGAATTTAGTAGTGATCTTGTAAACAATAATACATTCTAGTAAGGGAAACTGTTTCTATTCATTTTATCAATAGCTTATGAGGCAGTTTTATTATTATAATAATGTTAAAATAAATCATTGTTACAACCACATTTACTTTGAGCTCTTTAGTTCAGTTTTTATTGAATAGGTAAGTCAAAGAAGTTATAAACACAGAAGTGTCGTATAAACTTGTTAATGACGTCAGTTTGGTTGTAAAATTACCATTTCAATCCAGGACGCTTAGCAACTTGTGTGTTAGAAGTTTATTGGTTACAGTTCTATAAGGTAAAGAAACCCAAGAAAGCGAATACATTATTTCTTTACTTCTTTAGACCTATATTAGGTAGGAAGTATCAGTTGCAGGCAGTATCCCTGCATTATTTCAGATTAGCTGTTGGAAGTGCATAGTAATTCTTCCAAAAGCGACTCACGGAGAGGGCGCTAGCATTGATATAACTCTGAACGCCGCCGTGAAACCAGTTACTACATCACTATGGCAATTCAACGTCAATCCCACCACCTGACATTCCATCTATAAAGTCAGCTCTGTGAGTCGTCTCGATAAACATCGAGGATTTCTCTCAAAACAAGAAAGAGATTACTCTCCAGTCTCTACAAAAAACACAGTGCGACATCTTATACATGTAGGAAAACAATCTGTTGCCAAGGAATTCTGTTCCCGTTCCTGCAGCTCAATCGATAGGTTTCCTTCCCTCGGGTTGCTTCTTGAAGCAACTCGGAGCATTGGCTCTGGGTCAGCCAGGATGCGAGGAAATGCTTTATGTGCCACTTTACACTCGGGTTTCAGTCAGTTCAAGTTTGACATAACGCCCCGCCGAGGATATAAGGTATTCAAATAGTAAATAAATGACATTTTGGTATTCTTATTGCTCTTTTATCTTCAATAGGACAGCCACCGTGGCGTAGCGGTAGTGAACGCGGCCGCTACGCAGGAGGCGCGGGTTCGATCCCCGCTCAGTGCAAGTATTTGTGTGCATGAATATAGGTAGTTGCATTGGTCTGGTCGTGCCTCGGAGAGCACGTTAAGCCGTCGGTCCCGGTTGCCATAAAAATATCTATGGCAGTCGTTACGGGTAGTTGGAGCCTTAAAAAATCCAAAAAAACAACAGTCTAGCTGCAAAGCTTCGATATCGCCTAATGTTAACATTGGGTTGTGGAGGTCAAATGGCAATCGCTTCACGGATAATATCGAGGTCTAGCCAAATCCGTAGTTAAGACTGGTAAAGCGGACCCCAGACTCCGAGCTGAAAAGCTTCGGATGCGACTGGGAATTAACGCTAGGAGGAGGATCTTCAATAGGCACAAGGTTTTTGAAAAAATAAGGTAGAAATAATTTATTCATAGCTTACAGGAAAACGTAAATAAATAGTCACGTTTTTTAATTAATTGATGTGACTTGCACTTCGCCACTGTTTTAAGTTCGCGATGAAATTGCTCTTAAAGTTAGCTGCACTTCGACAGAATGTATAAAATTTGTCCAATATCACGTTATCGGTAGAACCAAATTTTCGGAATGAAACTGTATGCATTCACGCCAAAAGTGATTGGTTTCTAGCATTCCTGAGCCTTGATGAATGCTCAGTTTCTAGTATCACTATCAATTTGATTATCATGGCTTCGAAATTGTAGTTATAACGAAATGAAATATAAGTTAAGGAAGTTCTTCACTTATGTGTATTGTAAATACAAGTACAAAAGTTACGATAATTGCGTGTGGGTATAACCCATAAAAAAGAACAGAATGCTTTTGATCTAAAAATGACATAACTCGTAGTATCAGAAAATAACAAACTGAATTCATTGGCAAAATCTGCAGAAATACGAGTAAAGCACTATGCACTGTGCTCTATAATAATATAATAATATAAAGATACTTTCACACTATCCCAGAATAGTCTAGAATAAACTCAGAAACCCATTACCGTCGGATGCCGATACGTTAACCGTCGGCTAGCTAGCTAGCCTGCTACGCTAACATTCCCGATTCATTGTTTTTCTTTTACTCGTGCAGTTTTACTCGTGTTTTTTTTAAAGTTCACTCTTATTTAGAATACTTTGAGTTTCTTCACTGACGCTGCATAAATATTCTTGATTGGAATAAGAATAAAGCAATAAACCTATTTCTTTATTTTATTTTTATTTTTTATTTTATTCTTTATTGTACACTGAAATTAACTAATTCACACAAAAAACATAAACACATTATGATGTACAAAGGCGAGCTAAACTCAGTATTGAGTTTTCTCCCAGCAAACCTCGTTTCATTTCGTTTCGTTTCGTGGAAAGTGACTAAGGGATAGGGCTATTCTCTAGCCGACAGTAAACATGAATAGTCCGTGATAAAGTACCCACTTGACAGCAACAGGCTCTACCTCTAAATCATAGTCGACGAAATTACAGATTACAGCTGCAATAACATATAGGTTACTTTTGTTCCGGGAATTGGTTCCCATAGATTGCAGGAACGAGATCATATTCTCCATCAGGTGGGCCGTGTGCTTGTCTGCCACCTAAGTGGTATAAAAAAACTAAAATAATTTTAAAATTAGTAAATATACTTTCAGTAGATATTTTCCAAATTGCCAATGTACGAGTATGAAGCTGAAAATTAATTAGACAAAATCCTTTTATGTGTAACTTAATTGTAATTTGAATACTTCTGAAGCTAATTAGGTAGTCTAGGCTCTACTGTAGTCAAACCTCAATTCCACTTAGAATTAAGTAGAATTAAAACAGCTTAAAAGCTCAATGCTGTTGCTTTTAGTATTATTCTGTTCAGTGGCTTTAACTTTAAATATTTTGCTCGCATAAACTTTTATTTGTGAAAATTCTGGCTTAGAAAAGTTGAAGGTAGAAACGTTTTGCTGTGAATTTTATTGTGCATTTGTTGACTCTTCTCGGCTTGCTCGGGAAAATCCCATAACCTGATTGTGCTGCCACCTACTGAGTCCAAAGAATATCTGCAATCTTGCC
Organism: Eilema depressum; assembly: GCA_914767945.1. Taxonomy (NCBI): domain Eukaryota; kingdom Metazoa; phylum Arthropoda; class Insecta; order Lepidoptera; family Erebidae; genus Eilema; species Eilema depressum. The sequence goes on along the minus strand of OU612030.1, from coordinate 16,367,189 downwards.
GTAACGTATAAGCTTAAGCCAAAAGTCTTATCGCGATGTTGGTAACAGTTTACGTCAATATTATTTATTTTGTGATATTACACATTGAAATAAAACACGTTTTAACGGATTTTATCGCGGTTTATTTGGTCTCGTTTGTCGCGGTGTAAACTCGTGATTAATTTATAGAACTTACTTTTGCCTATTTTGTTTATTTGGTGGAATTTTATTAATCATCATCACAGCGAGTATTTCACTGATTGCATCGGAGGCCAAGGTGATATTCCGAGAGCTGGTACGATTTTTTGAGTACATTCTTGAGAAAAGCTGAAAACTTGTCACCCGCCTGGCAATGGTAAAACCCCACCAAATCGCCTGTCTTTTTTTATGTACAACGACAGACGCACCATTATATGGTATGCCATAACCCATAATGAGGTAGGTATCTCAAAACACGACCACTTTAGAAATTATTCAGTACTAGCTGTTGCCCGCGACTTCGTCCGCGTTAAGGTCGGAATGTTGTTCATCCCCTATTTTTATCCCCTTGGGGGTAGAATTAATCAAAATCTTCTCTTAGCGGATGCCTACGTCATAGTAGTTTTATGCATGCAAAGTCTCAGCCCGATCGGTTTAAAATTAACAAAGTTTCATACAAACTTTCATCCCCTATTTTATCCCCTTGGGGGTAGAATTAATCAAAATCCTTTCTTAGCGAATGCCTACGTCATAACATCTACCTGCATGCCAAATTTCAGCCCGATCCGTCCAGTGGTTTGGGCTGTGCGTTGATAGATCACTATGTCAGTCAGTCAGTCAGTCAGTCACCTTTGAGTTATATATATTTAGAAGATAGAAGCGGCCTTTTCAAAAATGTTCTTTTATGAAACCCAATACAAAGTCCCACTTCTTCAATATTGCTAAAATTATGGTACGAGTACATTACAGTTCGTACTATCGAATGTAGTTCCGCATCCGTTTATTTTTGTACCGGGTACGATTCGCACCGGGTACAGACGCAGCCTCCCCGTGTTTTTGTTGGAATCTCAATTACACGCCGCTGTTTCCACAAAGACTTTGTACATTGAATTGTTTTAATTGTATTTTGTTTGCAAAAATTTTGCGTCGCGCTCGTGTAATGAGTTTTGTTATTTTTGTTTAGTTTTTGATGTGTTATTGTTGTTAGGGGGGTTATAAGGAGATAATTATATATGGTGTGGAGGTAAAAGTGTAGCTATCAATCTATATACTATAATACTATTATAAAGTCGTGACATAGGAGATTTAAAAATGAAAATACTTGGGTAACCTAATGTTATATTTTTTTGGAATTCTTGTCTGTTTAATTAAATTTTAAAGCAATTAGTATGATAACTATTGAAATCGGTTAAGTGACTCGGTGGCTCTGTGTCAGAGCATTCCCCCTGTAAGGGACTGATCGCTGGTTCGAGTCCCGCCTGAGTCGTTTCTCTTTTTTCTACCTTCGATCGATCTTGTCTGCTTGGTCATGATGGCCACAAAATCTACTGAACGAATATTAATGCATTTTTTTTAGTTTCAAACACGTTTTACGTTTGTTTGATCGCAATTGATTCAGTTGGACCAGATATATGAGTAAAAATCGTGTACCGACATTCGTACGAGCGGAACCGCGGGCGGAAGGCTAGTAAATAATATAATAATAGTGATAATCAATAGTCATCAATATTTTGATCATGATGCTGATGATCATCAACTAAATATGAATTGCTAGTACAATTTTAATGATGATGATGGTGAACTAAATTGAAATGCTTTGCAGTATATAAATCTATTCGCTTTTGTTTCAGTACTAATAATCTCAACAGAGTAATTACAGTATATCAACCAATTTGGTGGCAAGCAGCCAACTACACACATTGTCTGAATTCCTCTATAACATGAACGAAGCCTTGTAATTGGATAGTTTCCTATAATTGAAATATAAAGTAATAATGAAAATGATTTATTTGTGTAACAGGGTTAATTAAGTAAAATAATGATAAAACTATTTAAAATTTTCATTTATTTAAAACAGTCACCAAACCACGTATCGCAAAAATAATTGGACAATAAATAAGTGTGACGTCATCATACAACTTTTCATACAAGGAAAATGCTAAGATAACTTTGAGAGAGGTAGAGCGTGCTTAAAGCAGCCTTTTAAAATTAAAAAAATACTGTACAAAAGGGAAGATCAAATAATATTTTCTTCTGTGAAAGAAATCCATCCAAGTCAATAAGAATAAGAAATATCAGTCGTGGTGATGCTAGCTGTAAGAAGATATGCTCAGAACAATGATGTACGAATAAATTTTATCTTAATTCCGTTCAAATTGTAGCCATCGCAGCATTCTGCAGCAACGAAACCGCTACATTGGGTGTCCATAAAGTTAGCGGTATACAGCAATATAAACAAAAAGAATTTACATATCAAAAATTATAAACATGGGAATCGAGAACCTCTTTCTTTTTAACACTGCAAAAAAAAAATTAACAAAAATAAACGATATTTACTGTACGCGAATATTACACATTAAAATTGAACTAGGTATACTTCTTAAAAATAGGACTTCGGGTGAGGATCTATCTACCTTCAGTCTTCAGTCAATAATGAGGGCTAATCATTATTAGCTCACTCAATATAAGACAAAAATACATATACACTGAGCGGGGATCGAACCCGCGCCTCCTGGGTAGCGGCTGCGTTCACTACCGCTTCGCCACTGAGGCTGTCTCTAGTCTTTCTCTATTTTTGTATTAAGAACTATTGTTATTCCTTCAGTACTCCAAACACAATATTATCAGTTACTCCATTATCAACTCACAAATGTGCATACATTTATTTATTAAATTGAAACGCCCGATATTATAATATTTTCGTGGCCCTACAATTAGTTCGTAGCTACGTAGCAGCGTAGAGCCGGAAGACTGAGCGATCCTAGTTAGATAAACAGTTTGTTTTCGGCCTGAGTTATGTGCTAAATTGTATCATAAATAACTACGACTGTACCCTTTGTATCTATACTATACACAGCTGCTGTCTGTTCGTTCCACATGCTGAAAACATATGTTTTGTTACGTTATCTAACTTTAGAAGATATACTATTACAATTGCAGAGCAAAGTGGATGCTTCACAATCTATGTAAATAGATTCCCACACAGCCATCTTAAGTTACCTAGTAGGCTTTGAATGCTTCCCATATCACAGATAGCATATACAATGTTTAACCATTTGTTACAAACCTGTGTGCGATAAGTGAAAATGTATTTACGTATGAATATTGTTGGCCACTTCGAACATACGTAAAGCACCAGGGCCCTAGACAAAGTGACATTCTATTGGCGAAAACGCCAGTGGAATCCTATTTGAAGGCCTAATTGTAGTATGAAACAGACATAAATCTACATCCACACTAATATTATAAAGAGGAAAGATTTGTACCTATTTTTGTATGTTTGTATGTTTGTAATGAATAGGCTCCGGAACTACTGTACCGATTTCAATAATTCTTTCACCTATAGAAAGCTACACTATCTGGGAGTAACATAGGCTATATAACATCACGCTACTACTAAAGGGAGCGGAGCAGTGAGCATAAATGTCAATAAATCGGGCAGATTTCCATACATTAAAGTTGAACCGGAATCCGAATTCCACGCGGGCGGAGTCGCGGTAACAGCTAGTAATTAATATAATTATTATTTTTTAATGAAATTTATGTCTTTGTAACTCGAAATACATTATTTCACATATCATTATTACTATAATCACCGCAATGTCGCATAACACAGTTAAAAATTAAAAACGGTTCGCTTCAACGCGATTCCATCAATAGAATGTCACTTTGTCTAGACCCCCTGATTCTCTGCCTTGCGCATCCAGTCTATCCAATGCACCTTTTCAGCTCATCCGTCCATCTTGCTGAACGACGCAATAAGAATAGAATAAACGGATTGACATACGTTTACATACATACAATCATACAATCGCGATTTTATCCCCGGAGGGTTAGGCAGTGGTGAATTAACACCCACATTTCACCAATCATTGTATCAGGTCCCACGTAATAGGGGGTGAGCCTATTGCCGTTTTTCGGGCTGAATAGAATGACAAAAAATGTATAGGATTTGACGTTTTTGACATTCGTTGACGCCTGTCATATACGTCAAATCCCATACATTTGGCATTCTATTCCATCATACGCCGAGCAACGAATTGCCACTTGTCTAGAGGGGCTGGTCTACCTGCAATACTTCTATATCGTCAATGGGTTATTTATTGGCAGTCGTTTAACAAAAAAATATTAAAGTTCAGTTGCATCACAGTGAGACAGGAAAGCCGATTCTAACTGCGTTGAATAAAAATCTACGCTATATTATAACACAATATATTACACAAATTAAATCTATTCATATTAGAGTTTTTTAGTCTAATTGCTATAATTTATTTTCAATCTTTGGCTTACTCAATAAAAACAAAGGCGAATTAGTTTCTCCTAAACAACTTTTTGGTGAAAAATATGCGAAAAAGTTTCGATGTAATCAAGCGAGAAAGAATCATTGAGATTGCTTTTGATAAATCTAATAAGTTTTTCTTACAAAAACAACGTTCCTAATGTTACAGTGATGTTCAAACAATTCGACTGAAAAACTCGTTATTTGGTCGTACTATCTGAGATATAAGTTATATAATAACATTTTTATAATGTTATTTAGTACATAGGTCCTCTTCATAATCCGATGTTGGCAGCACGAAAAAAAATAACCCGTTCTTTGTGTCCATTTTATAGAAAAGTCGAGACGGTGTGATTGGTAGGAACTTTACTTACTACTCAACGCCCCCTGTGTGAGCTCTTTATTGCCACTTAGTCTATCAGAAATTAAAACCTTTATTTAAATATAATATAAAAAAATACAAACGAAGTATCTTCCTAACAAAAAAGAGGGCTCTCACCCTTATACGTGGGACAAAGGTTAAAAGATGTGAAAAGTGTACCATAAGTATACCTTTACATTCATCCTACCAACCTACAACTAAAAAAAACACAAACTAAAAACTTCTAAATATATATAAAATCAAAAAACCAGCATAAAAATGCAAATTTCAATGTTTTTAATATTATTTATGTGCTGCACTAAAATCTCTGGTAGAAGAACACTCACCTACTTTAAACATTGTTCAGTTTGAAATGCACTTTAATTTTTTGCGTCGCCCGGATCCGAAGCAACGGGACATCCCCCTTCCGCTTCCAGTGCGACTATTTACGGTGTTCTCTGATGCCCGGCCCTTGTAATGGCCCAAGCGAAGCTTTAAAAATAGGAAGGAGCATTTTTAAAATGTTTTTATTGTGCTAGAACTAGAACGGAGTCAATTTTGTGATTTAATATTTTTTTTATGCTGTGCCTCACTACTACACGCCGTTATCAGGGCATTTTTGGAACACCATCAGGATCTATATCAAATCAAATCGATTGACATTGAAGACATTGACAAAACACCTTGATCAATACTCTATTTTTTTTTATTTTCTTCTCATCAAAATCATTTGGGCTAACTTTTTTTATACCACTTAGGTGACAGATAACATAGCACACGGCCCTTCTGATGTAAAGTGATTTCCGTAGCGCGCGGACGTGCGCCCAGGGGCGTCATATACATGCTGTGAACCTGCGGAACCTTCTGATGCCTTCCTTGAAAAATCACATAATTATTATAGTAGCTTGGAAAAAAACACGACAGAAACCCAGTTTGAGCGTGCGTAGGATGAAGTTCATTCATAGCGTCGGTAACTTAGTGGTTAAGGAGTCGGCCTCACGATCGAAAGGTCCCGGGTTCGAATCCTGGCCATTACACTACCGACGTAAAACCACTCCTAACACAAGAAATTTAGCTTAGCTGGAGGGGTTAAAGGGAATATTTAGTAATTTTGGTTCCTAATATTCTTTAAAAATAGAAATCCGAACTGTGCGCTCCGTTGCCAATAGCAACGTGTGAGGATGAACTCCTTGCCTATAGCGAGCGGTGCGAAGATAGAATTTAGCTACGAGTAACCATAACCTCAGTAGTTCAATCTACGTTGTAAGTGCAACGTAGCTCACTGGCCTGGAAGCAGCAAGCGCAAACAAGGATAACTAGAGTAGGCTCATAAATTATTGACCAAAGTAGCCATTTATATAACGATATCTTGTAACTTGCACCACACGTACAGTAAGCTTCAGAGAAAAGGGACCCCCCTTGATAATGACATGAAAGCATTGAAGTTTTTTGAAACTTTGTGTAAATGTCATGTTGGTCTAGTGGTTATAACCTATGCTTTGTGAATACGGTAACCGGGGGTTCAAATCCTCGGACAAAAAGTTCTTTTTTTTATTTCGTATAATTATTTTTTTATTCTCATAAGCACTTTTGTTAATTATTATTTAAGGAATCTAATTTTATAGTAGGTATGAGGTTTGTAAGAAAAGATAGGCTTGTTGTATAAACAATATTAATTTATTTCTCGAATTACATTTCTAGGACTACATGGAGTCCATTTCCTGGTTTTAAGTTAAATTGGGGTTACTTATTTTTAGATTTACTTATTTTTAGAACGTAAATTTATTGACAAAACAATACCCTAAGTATAAAATGTTCACTTCACTTAGGGTCTAAGTGAAGTATAAAATGTTTAATATTATACATAGTTCTAGAAACATGACTACAATATTTATTTACTTATTTATTTAAAGTTGCAAACATTAATTTTTTACACTCTGTATGATCTTTGAATATAAAAGAATGGTTGAAAAATGAATTAATGTTATTTATGCCTGTGAACCACAAAGAAAGAACCAACATGCTAAACTATAACAGTATAGCAATATACATCTTCCTCTTTGATCACATTTTCTGATAAGTAACCCTTTTAACACAACATTAGAAAAATATGTGAGGTCAGATGGTGCATCGTTAACACATTAGAAGATTACTAAACTTGTAAACAAGAGTAATGGGATTAGGTATTAATAATAATATAATATTATTATTATGAATGTTAGGACACTATTTCGCATTAGTTCTCAAGTTCTGTTTACCTTAGTTCCAGTTTAAAACCATCTGACCCCACAAGTTTTTTATAGGATTAAGATCCGGGCTTTTAGCCGGCCACTCAAACACCGTTATATCTTCTTGTGCATTTAGCCAGTCTTGCACAATTCGGGATGCACTAAAGGGTTATCCTGAACCAGGTAAATTTGTCCTTCTAGATATGCGACCCGCACTGATTATGCGCAGCATTACGTCTTTCAACACTTCAACTACCACTAGCTCGCCTGGGCCCATTGAGGACATCCATCTCCAGTAACCTGAAATAATAAACCTTTTCAAATCTGTTTTTTTTTGTGATTTTATTATAAAGAATATTATTATAATCATTTACTTACCTACCTAATGTTAACCGCCCGCTTGTTCTTAAGTCTTATACGTTTTTAGGGTTGAAGGGTGCCACTGAGTGAACTTCCACAATATCATGGCGCCGCCGCGCGCCGTTCTGATTCATGAGTGTAAGCAACTGGCGAGGTCCTTGGCGTTAACATTTTATATCACCCGTCGCTTGATACCTTCGAATCCATCTACGCACTGTATTTCTCTGTAATGAAAATGATAATAAATAAAATAAACTCCAAAAATCTAACTTGTAAATGAAAATGTAACATGATTAAGCAATAAATAGGTATATAATATATTTTTATCGTAACTCTTACCGTTATGCCTCTATTCTTGCTCCCAGAGAATAACAATTTTAGCTTTCAAAAATGTTGTTATTCGAACCATACTTTCAATTTACTCAAAAAACTGATCAACAACTTAATAAATTGAATAATATTACGAGGAGGATTAACACCAATGCAAATTACCACGATTTATAAAGTTACCTTCAATCACAGTTTAGTAAATAAGACAAAGAAGTATTCTAATTGCAACCTTAGCGCGCTGTCACAGATATTAAAATACTATAGCCGCAGCTCATACAGCAGATAAGTTTTTGAAGTAAAAAACAAAATGACGGTAGTGCAATAAGCTGTATCAAGCGTTATCTATTGAACTAAACGAGAAATCTATACTAATTTCAACCTTATCTTTTAGTCAATTGAGCAGTTATTATTATCACATATGGTGTAGTTGAAATTTAAACCTTACGATCTACAAAATAACACCGTAATCAACTTTGTTCGATAATAGGAGTAGTTATAGGTTCATATTTTCGCCATTATTATCAAGTGAACCGTAGCCTAGTGGAGTAAGGCGCGGTCTAAGTAATCGGCTGGCGCTGGAGATGCGGGTTCGAATCCTCAAACGGCACATAAATTAATGTGGCATCTTTTTGTGAGTATGTTGTATATTGGTATACAATTGAGCCGAAAGACGAAAAATATCAGAAAATTACAAATATGAACATGCAAATAAAAGGCAGATGAAGCTGTTTGCAGCTCAGCGACGATCGCATCGCGTGACGTCATTCGTGAGTCATGTGACGCGGCCGGCGCAGGCGGCGATATTCTTTAAGTATTGAGGGGGTCTGTTTTCTCTGACGCTGACTGTACCATTAATGGAGTAGGTCGTTAGCCACAGCCAAAGATTATCAGAGAAATCTGCACCTAATGTGTTTACATTTTATACTTATTAACACAGTTTTGGTGGATATTGACCGTGTTATCCCTAAATTAACAACTTAGAACATTGGTTTAAAACGAATTCTCTCGTGATTTATTTTATTATTTACGTTTTTTTACGGAGCCATAGTCACGGGGAGAATTAATACGTTATAATAGTTTTTTTTTGCCAATGTGTAAAGGCGAAACGACACTTAGTTTTTGACCAAGCGAGCGAGGCGAGCGAGCATACGACGAAATGGTAAGGGTTTATTACGATAACAACTGTATTTTGCGCACTTCATCCTGTAAATCCTTGAAGGGGTAGGCAGAGGAGTATCAACACCCAGATTTCGCCAACTAGGTTTTTCGGTTACACGTAAGGGCGCGAGCTTAATGTCGTCAAGCGGGCACTTAGTCATGAACTGTATGTTTACTGTCGGATGGAGAACAGCCCAATCCCTTAGTCGCCTTGTACGACACCGTAAAATAGGGCCAACTCATCTCTTCCACAGGAAGAGATGGGTTGGCCCTATTTTGCTCTACTGAGACCAACATGGCACTTCATTGTTCGTGCGTTCTGCGTGCATTGATGTAGACTTAGTATTAATACAGACAAATATCAGCCCTCTATACTTCGTCATATGGGCCGAATAACGCGAATAACAAATGACTCATATCGAAGTGTGGTTCCGCCTTAAGAGCAACAGCCTGGTACGTGTGGGTGGCAATATGTTCCGCTACTTACGGCTCGGCCGCGATAAAATAGCTGCTGTTACCGATCATGTAACGTATATTAGCCCAGCCCTAGTACAATCGCGGTCAGTATTAATTTAATAAATAAATAAATATTTTAGGACATTCTACACAACGCTATCTAGATCCAAAGTAAGCATAGCTTAACTAGCTTGTGTTATGGGTTCTAGAATACGGGTAAACATACTTAGATACATTTTTTTTTCATAAATACATACATAGTATACATAGAAACACCCAGACCATGAATGCAAATATTCATATCCATGCACATAAAATATTTGCACTAAGCGGGGATCGAACCCGTGCCGCCTGCGTAGCGGCCGCGGTCACTATCGCTACGCTACAGAGGCAGTCATGACAATACATGAAGTCGGATAATAAAATAGGTATTCTAGCATATTCTACACAACACTATTTAGACCCAAAGCAATCTTGCTTGTGGTATGGGTTCTGGGATGAAAATTTATGCATACAAAAATTTGCCTTGCCCGGGAATCCAAATTGTGACCTCTGGCTTAGTAGTAGACGGGCATATTACAAACAAAAATAGAAAAATATTAAATATCTCCTTTGCAGATTGCAAAAATAATTAAACATCAATTTATTTATTGATTTATTACAATGCCAAGATCGTTTTATAATGTTTGTTTGTGTGTTCTTCAACTTCTGTGCACGACTGTATACGTATTGAAACTGTTAACGTAATTACTCTGTGTGACCCACATAGTATTAATACCTATTAATACTTATAAAAAATCAATAAAGCATTGACTCGTAGTCTCAAAGCTACTCCATAATTAGGTTAACAGAAGGTTGACACCAAAAGAACCTATATAGCAGTAGCAATTGGTGCTTTTCTGATAGGAAGCCGATTTGTGTGGAAGTGGATTTAGACCAAATTAATATAGAACTTTCAATCATCTATAGGCCCGCAAAGTATAGAAATCTGCCGGATTTGTTGACATTTTCACAAATATTGACATTATATTTATTGACATTCATATTTATACGATAGGTCGAACGTCACTCAATTGTTTTGCCTTCCCGGAACCTCTCCACTAACACTTAAACTTTATGGTATGGTATTAAAGTTCAAATTTACTTTTAAGTATTAATACGAATCGTTTGTATGGGAGTATAGAAAAGTGTGGTTCGTAGACTTTTTCAGACATTTTTAAAAAAATTCACTCCATAAGAACCATCCTCGTACTTCAAGGAAAATTTTAAAAATAAATAGTGAAATTGGTTCAGCCGTTCTCGAGATTTGCGCTTAGAAACACAATTCAGCGATTCATTTTTATATTATAGACAAGATACAAGAGTGACAGCGAATTGATTGAGTAGAACCTGAGATATAAATACAACTAACCAATCCGATGAACCAACTGAACTAACCGAATGAAAACGATAACCGACATCCATCCACTTCCGGATCTGCGACCATCAGCTAGTTGTTATAATAGAACTCGTGGAGAAACAAAAGCTAATAAATGAATGACAACAACGTGAATACAATATTACTATCTGCGCAGTCAATTTCAAAAGAACAAAGAGAACGTTCTATTCGTATTTGGAACGCGTTAACTCAGTGTTCAAACAGCTGTAGTTAAGGCTGTGGACATAGTAACAGTTCATCATCATTCATTTTTTGTTTTTTTTTTCGTTCGGTAATCTCATCCCCCCTCCCCCATACGGCGGGGGCAGTTAAGTAGGACTCTAACCAACTTGCTTGTTTTGTCTCGAAATAAAATAGAGGAAATCATAGGATACAACTAGTTAGTACTACATTATTTTCAAAAGTGAATTAACGAAATAAAAACACAAAAAATTTATGTACGAATACGATTCGAAATATTTTGGAAATTCGGGCCTATTAGCTAGAATGTATATTTGAATCGATGTATTTCAACCGAATACTATATTTCTAATACCAGTAGTATTTTTACACCATAAATAAAGATCTTAACTTAACTCAACAGAAGTAACGAGCTCGGCCAGTTGAAATAAAAGGACTATAATATTGGATCTGATCCGGACTAATTAGCTAAGAAAATCAAACAACTGATGCCTCCGGACAGTGAACAGATAATGGAGAAAAAATATTATTAAAACTAAAGACTTTTACCTTTTTCAAAGTATAAACTTAGACAGTAATTTAATGTAATGAAAAATAATGCAAACTGGATTGTTGCAACTACAATTAATATCAACTTTACTTTACCAAAGTGATTTGTTCTATAGGGTCATCAGGTCATAGGCAAATAATAAGAGTATCACAAGTTACTGGCGAAAAATGGGCGTATAAAAGGTATGATTCCGAAGCCGACCGCATACGTAAATTGCAGACGCATGCTGCAGATACAGTGTACCCATTACCTGTCAAACTCCGATACGGATAAACGGGACCAATGAGGAGATTGAGAAACCGCAATGAATTACGCGTATCAGCTTCATGCCTCTGCAGGTGTCGTATACGGTCACCTTCAGAATCATACTTTTAAATCACCTCTACCTACTCTTTCGGACAAGAGTTATGTATGTATGTATGTAATATTATTATATGCACACACATAACATTATTATATGTATGTATGTATGTAATATTCTTTTTTTTTTGTTATTATTTTATATACAGTTGTACCGTTCATTCGTTCATTGCCAAGTAAACAATGGTATGCATAGTTAAGACTCAGTTGAAGGTGCTAAAATCGGATTATAGGATATTTATTTATTATGCTCTGAGTGTTCATTTCTATTACTGTCGACCATGTAGGTAGTATTGATGTTATTGCTTCATGAAAATTATTATTGCATACAGTAAGAAACCAATAATTTGGGATATTATTATATCAGTCACATCGTTCCACATGACCTGAATCCATATCCATACTAATATTATAAATGCAAAAGTAACTCTGTCTGTCAGTCTGTTACGCTTTCACGCCCAAACCACTGAACTGATTTTGATAAACTATGTAGCAGAGATAGGAAAGACCTTGGGAAAGGACATAGGCTATGTTTGGTCACGATAACCGTCATCAACGCGGGTGGATATAAATCAATGTCATATAAAGCGCCATGCAAATACACCAATAATTCGGCATAAAACATAAATTTTATCCTCTAAATCGCACTATATTCGTGGAAATAAATTATCATTCATTCGTTCATTCATTCAAGGTTTACAATCGCTCCCGCTACCTCTCATCACTAAGTTTCTACCTACCGTTGCAGCTGATACGATAAACAATAAACCACCGCCTACGCTAGATGTAGGTAACGAGGCCGCTATTCTGACGAGCGATGTAAGTGCTGAGAATATTTGTACATCTACATGTTGAATACCGGCTGAAAACATTCTCCTGTGGACAGTGAAATGTGAAAATACTTTAGGTTACTATTGTAGCCACATGTAGTCAAGTTATTTTTGGTGTTTTTGAGGTCTTCGTTTGCAAATAGATCAAAAAGCCTGTTGATTTTCTTGCCAGTCTTCTCAGACTGGGGCTGCGTTTCGAACCGGTGGTGTTTTGCTAAACTAGTCTATATTTTTTAAAATTTGACCTTTTGTAAGTGTCATTTTAATGGTCTATTCAGAATAAATGATTTTTTTACTTTGTCTTCGGACTTCAATTCTGTGGTCGTCCACAGACCGAACCTGTGACATAGCCTCGCGGCTATGTCACAGGTTTTCCTGTCAGAGTTTGTAGGTCAGACGGTCGCAAAAGTCAAGATAAACCGGATCATATACTTCTGAGACTAAGTAATACTTCAAAGAGGGAAAAAATAAATAATTAAGTTCACTTCAATATATTTCACTTTTAACGTGCGAACTATGTATTTAAACTTTACCCGTAAAAGAGGTATACTTCGGGACACATACCTTGGACCTAAGTCGTGAGCCAACAAGGCCTTCACCGTCGTAGCATCCCGTGTTATTCTCAAAAGATTCCCATGACATCCATTATATGGATATCCATATTATCTACTAGCTGTTGCCCGCGGCTCCGCCCGCGTGGATGTCGTTTATCCCGTGGTGTTGTAAATAGTACTGAAAGTTGAGTGTTGAACGCTGATTAGACATTGTACTCGCCTCTCTATTCGACTCGAGGAGGTAGGTACACGACGGTATATTCGTCCCAATGAAGCAGTCCGACTGGGGAAGTAGTTATCTCCGCCCTACAGAAGGCCGTGGCTTAATAACCTCGTGTTGTGTTTCCGACGGTGAATAGGGTAGCCAAAGCTCACTGGAGAGAGTGGAGAGTAGCTTGTGCTTTGTGCTGTCAGTGGGAAAACCAAAGGCTTTGTCTACTCCACTATATCCTAGCGATGCCCGATACGTATCGATATTTTGGTGTATCGATACAACACAATGCGATATTTCGATATTTTGTATCGATACACATCAATACGATATGTGGAGATATCGTATCGCTTCTCGGGTATATCGCATCAAAAATATCGTATGACTTAACTCTTAAGTAATACATAGTTGTTCAATCAAATGTTTAAAAAGAGATAAGCTGAAAAAGGGGTGCCGTCTATTTGGTAGAAACTTGATACTCCGAAACCTATTTGGGATAACTCACTTCGCAGAAACTTCTTTAATCGATCATTTATTAGGCATTAAAAATATTTGACATAAATATTTTTAGGCATAATGTGCTTATGACCGAATTTAGAATGGCATACATTTAAGATAGTAGAATTTTATTTGGCATAATTACCTTTGGCATAGTTAAAATTTTGTATAACTTCATTTAGCATAACGTTCATTTAGAGTACAGATTATTTGGCATAATTTGACTAGGCGTATGCCAGAATTATAGTATTATAAAGAGCATAGAATTTCAATTAGAATAATATAGATTGGGTTACTTTCTTCTTTAAAAATGGGTAGGTTAGGTTAGGTTAGAACTGTGACCTCTGTGGCCAGAATAGATAGTTGTTTACACCCCGACACAGAGTACCCCGACTCGGATAGGTTAGGTTAGGTTAGAACTGTGACCCCAACAGCGCGAGCCGAGCGAGCGAAGCGAGCGTGCCGCGGTAGCGGCCGGCGAAGCGCCAGAATAGATAGTTGTTAACACCCCGACACAGGGTACCCGACAAATAATAATGATTCATGTGATTACTACCTCCAACTAATAGCAATAGTAAAAATGATACTTTTAAATAGTTATGGATAAGAAATATATACCAAAAGATGAATCTGGTTTTGAACTTTCTGCTATGTGATGGTTATACATTGTGATTATTATGGATACAAAAATTATGCGTACAGATGATTCTGACTTACAAAATTATGGGTTTCAATGCATGCAAAATGAGTTTATGCCAAACGATATTCTGCGAAAAGAGGTTTATGCTATTAGTTGTTATGCAATATAAAATTATTACTTAAAAAGTTCTACTATATGAGGTGTACCCGTATAGAGCACATTTTAGGTCCAAGACATATTTCCCGAGGTTATACATCAATGAAGACACTAATGTATTGCTTGCATATTTTATTTACTTGCTAACCACTTCTATAATGTAAACTTTGTGGGTGGCACCTGGTACTAGATTCTGCTAAAGCAAAACCACTGTCGTGCCACAGTCTCTGCAAAAATTGGCATTAAATTCTAGACTTTATTGTTATACAATTAAAGTCCAAAATTAAATGACAATATTTTAATTACACGCTTTCGTTCACTCTACAAAAAGCCATTTAATTTTAAACTTTATTTGCATTATTTTAAAGGCCAAAATCAAATGGAGTTTTCTCGCAGTCTCTGTGGTGTGACAGTGGTTGTGCTTTAGCAGAATCGAGGCCCTGGTCTTCGGTCAAAGTTAGATTGTGATAGTGTGGGCGTGCACTTTAGGTACTCTATAAATGTGAGTAACATCACAAAGGATAGAAACAAAACGTGTATAGAGATAAGTAGGCAGATAAAATAAATAAAAACCATTTTACTATTTAATGTGTGGGTGTAATACCTGACTTCGAAAAGTGTAACACCGAATATCACGACCCCGTAAGTTTGCTAATACGAATCACTTAACAACGAATGCACGCCACCACGAAAAACGTAGCACCGAATGCACGCCACCACGAAAAACTTAGCACCGAAGGTACCTTTTACTTAGTTGTCCATAATTTATTTGGTTAAATCTTGTTAATTTTTAAAACCTTTTAGTGTAAATCTCGATTAGACACTTAGACAGCCTCAGTGGCGTAGCGAACGCGACCGCTACAGTGGAGGAGCGGGTTCGGTCCCCGCTCAGTGCAAATATTTACAAACATGAGTATGGCTATTTGTATTTGACTGGTCGTGCCTCGGAGAGCACGTTAAGCCGTCATCGGTCTCGGTTGCCATACGAACATCTATAGTAGTCGTTTCGGGTAGATGGAGCCCTAAAAAGTTCAACAACTGGTCTAACTGCAGCGCTTCGATATCACCTCTAGAGGATTGCTCGGAGGCTTTCCACGTGTCCCTCTGACTAGCAGAGAGCTAGCAAGGGGCGGGCTAGTGGATGGTGTGCTATTTTAGTCAGTCAGAGTCCAACGTAATCACTCCCAATGGCCGACAGAGGCGGTATCACAGGGGATTTCTGCACGAAAACAAGGTAATATTGCGCTTACTTGATTCCAACTACCTGCCCCCCTAGACAAGAGGCAATTCGTTGCTCGGCGTATGATGGAATAGAATGACAAACGTATAGGATTTGAAGTTTTTGACATTCGTTGACACCTGTCATATACGTCAAATCACATACATTTGGCAGTCTATTCCATCATACGCCGAGCAACGAATTGCCACTTGTCTAACGACTGCCATAGATATTTGTATGACCACTTGCACTCACGGTTTAGCGTGCTTTCCGAAATACGAAGAGGTTTTAAAAGGTTAAGAATGGTCACCCGTCCTAAGACTGACCGTCATAGCATTAATTAATATTGCAATGTGCTAACTTTCATAATAACCACTTACCTACGAGCCAAGTAAATCTTATGCCTAGGCGTAATTAATATAGGGATCTAAGGTCACAACCCAGACGAGGGTGCGACTACACACATCAATTACAAACCTTACATACCCTAATAAACACAAACAAAGATTTTGAGGTATCAAAAGCTGTTACTCGGTAGCTCAGGTACCTACTCCACTGATTTGTTGATATATTAAATTGAGTTGAAGGAGTAGATTATTGCAATATAATACCAAAAAGAGGAGAGGGAGGTGTGTACCAAATATCTGAACGAACATTCCACAGAAAAGGGGGAATACCAAGGTAGTGTTGAAAAATTCCTTACACTCGATGTCAAGTATATTACCCAAAATGCGGCATAGCGAGATTGGTGGAATTCGTGGATATCGTTTAGATATCGCAACCAAACATAGCCTATGTCCTTTTCCAAGGTCTAATTTACCCCTGTACCAAATTTCATCAAAATCGGTTCAGTAGTTTAGGCGTGAAAGCCTAACAGACAGACATACAGAGTTACTTTCGCATTTATAATATTAGTATGGATTGCGTTCAGCTTTAGTCCGTCGGTGTGTCCCCAACATAAGAGAAATAAGGGCATACCTTTATAACCTCCACATTACGTACGGCTAGAACCTTTCAACCCAACCCGTATTCTCTCCAAGTTCCCTAATTACACACCTGTATCGTAATCCTTTACAATAATTATGTAATTTATGTTCCCATACTTATTACAGGAACCAAGTTTATTAGGTACTAGTCAACCTAAGTTATGAATCCTATGTATAATCTAGCTGTGTGGCTAAAAAGGACGCTTACGGCATCAGATATTTTATGTTAGTTATATTTTGCTGGATGAGATTAGATATGTTAGTGATCTAATTGATGGTTAATGGTAAATGGCTACCGTGTTATCAGAGTGATGTGAGCCTTATGTTGTTGGGTGATCTAGCTGATGGACGACTGATGGTAAGTGGCGACTATGGTAACAGAATGATGTCAGTTGTATGTTGCTACCTAGTAAGTGGAAAGTGAGGAAGAACGAGGTGGGACTCGTGCACTGAAGGCTCCATACAAAACTGGATGAAGAGCTTTTGGAGTTGCTTATGGCCACAATTGGAGTTGCTAATAAATCTCGCAGCAAATGGTGAAGTCAAATTGACGTAACCTATATAAAAAAAAGAACTGAAATTATAATGAGCTAACTACATCTGCCAAAGGCCTCAATGAAGAAAAGAGCCTTGAAAAGTAATTAAAAATCACTCAAAATTAGTCAAAATTAGAGTAGGACTCTAGTGCTACTCAAATTTTTCATTACTTTTTGACTACTAATAACTAATATTATCGTAAGTTTAATAGCTAAAATACCTACGCTGTTCTGATTACCTGTTTATCATACTGATCAAAGGCTCTAAAATCAGCTATCACTAGATGCTACAACGCTGGTGACAATTCTAGTAATCGAGTCCAGATTAATTTTAGTCTAAAATTTTATATCTGAAGTTTATGATAATGTTGATGTACTGAACTTTTGCTTTATTACTCCGACTCAGATAAAACTATGGAGAGGAAAATAACAAAATAATTAAACTACATTTAAGTAATGCAATGGCGTTCAGTTACTACGAGCATTATTTCTCCACCATCATCACAATCTCAACGGTCTTCACCTCGGCACCTGATATTCGTTTCCTGATTTTTCCACTTCACATGGTGTTTGGTATCCTTGGCAGTAAGCCTACTGGTATACGTGTCAGCTTTTACGACGTCAAGCTAGCACTTCTCGGGTCTTCCCCTTTACCGGGGCACACCAGGGAATTATTAATAGCATTATTTAACTTCTGCAGCTTACCTAAATTACTTATATCAATTGTATCAGATATTGGTTAACGTGGCAGCACACCGAATGGCGTTTGAATGCTTGGTTAATTATCTTAATTAACAACACTTTTGGTCTCACACACCATGTTTTACAATAATTGGACGCGAGTATCGGAAGGTTAAAATGCAAAAATATAAAGAACACTAAAAAGGAACCGTCACTTTTACTGAGGCTTAAGTTTTTTAATCATTGTTTTGTTTGGTTGGGTGCCTGACCAGTATAAATACCTAGTTTAAATAAGTTCTTGTTTTTTTTTGTATGATTTATCGTGCATATCTGTGCAGAGTAAAAAGACTTTTCTTTCTTTCTTTCTTTCAATGAGCCACATAGTCATTCTTTCAGATAGTGTTTGATGTTTAGAGAAATTCAAATCAGGTCTAGCTATGTACAACAGAATCGGAACCATTGTCATATATTCCTGGCAGCTTCCGCACAGAGGCGCGAGGTGAGTCAAGATTTTTATGAATTATTTATGAAACACCCCGTTTTTATCGCAGGAGGCGTACGTCCAACGGAGGCTCTGTTTACCAACGGATTTACCGAAAGGTGAAATTAGGGTTGTCGAAAATAAAGATAGTAGTGTAAACATTGATATTATTGGGTAGGAAAAATGATGCTGGTGTTATTGTGCATGGAAAGGGTTTTGTTAATATTGTTTATTAAATGATAAATACTTGCAGACTTCACACAGATTTTTTTTTTTTTTATATTAAGAATATTAGCAACCGAAATTACTAATATTCCCGTTAACCCCTCCAACTAAGCTAAATTGCTTGTGCTAGGAGTGGGTTCACGTCGGTAGTGTAATGGATTCGAACCCGGGACCTCTCGATCGTAAGGCCGACTCCTTAACCAAAATAAATCCGATATATTATTTATAGTACCTACTAATTGATCATTCAATCTTGTCGATGCGACGGTATGATCAATTATATCAAGTGGTTATGGATCCTTTATGTACTGTTTATCATCAACTTTTATGAAATTTCATATCAAATCTACAAAATACTGTCTCATCAAAAATTATGTACAATAGCCAAGTAATACAAGTAACGTACAATTATATTGTGTGAACGTATTTGCACTGGAGCACGGAATACATTGGACTGAATTGATTATGAAAATCCTCATTTCGGACTTAACCTTCCCAATATACAATACTCCATATTGACAACGATGAACCAGTTCATGAACCAATAAATTGAGTTCAAAATCATAAAAATACATCACTCATAACACACACACACAAACATAGGTGGCAGCCCTACACAAGATCCGTTGGATCTTGTTGTCAACTCGCGTGTATAGCTTGATATTTTACGATGAGAATTATTTTTGCTTGAGAATTGGCAGCTCCTATCGATTTATGGGTACTCCAAGGTGACATTGAGTATGTTTAGTGGGGTAAAGTGCTATTTGTGAGTGATGAATTGGTATTTTAAGTTGTTTGATAAGTCGGTAAGGCAGTTGGTAAATTGTCCAACGATGTCTTTATTTAGGTTACGAAATTCTGCTGGCTGTTTAGTTTGTGGTTTAGTTTCGGATATTATATATTATGTTTAATTTTATGGGTAAAACTAATTTTATTTAAAAAAAAAAGTTTATACTGAACTCACAAATAATCTCGTACTCACTATTCTTCATCAAAGTACAGGGTGCTTCGAAAACTTGTAGTTTAAAACCCGGGGTCTGCTTCCTTACTAAAAATGAGTAGGTAAGTACTTCCTTTTCATAATTTAGTACCTATGGAAGAATATTTTTTGTCAGCAAAGTTTACATTTTGTCTTCAAAATGGTAGATCTATCGCCAAAGATATCGATTATTGTTCGCAAAATACGAACCCACGAAGAAATAGGAACCCCGCTTTGCGGGGCTCCGTCGATGTCGCTCAAGACGAGAAAATGAATTTGACGACAGGTCTACTACTTTGCAAACAAATCCGATTATTTTTGTGACAGCTTAAATTAGACCCATTATTATGTTGGATTTTATGAGACACACTACCGTTTGACCCCCAATACGAAGCGCTTGGGTACCAAACCCAAGATATTATACAGAGCTTCCACAACATCAGAACAGACAATATTCTATTTTCCAAACATGTTGTATCCCATCCATATCGTTTGTATCATTACTACCATTGATATAACTCACTAGGAAGCTATATAAGATGCTTACTAAACAGTCTGCGGCGTCACTCAGTGGGCTTAGAACCACTAATACGATGACGTAATGGCTTCATTACTATTACGTTTGAAGTGAATACACCCTGTAGCCTATAGTTAAACTAGTGACCCATTTATACCTCTCGAAATCTTGCTGGTTAGTCCGGAAAATGGACGAGGAAATAGAGGCAGTAGAAAGAAATTAGGTATGAAGCCTGTCGGAT
The DNA here is from genome assembly GCA_914767945.1 of Eilema depressum. Classification (NCBI taxonomy): domain Eukaryota; kingdom Metazoa; phylum Arthropoda; class Insecta; order Lepidoptera; family Erebidae; genus Eilema; species Eilema depressum. The sequence goes on along the minus strand of OU612030.1, from coordinate 16,346,558 downwards.
CAGTTGCCGATTGTGATGTAGCCTCTGCCATATCTCTCGCACCCTGGCTGACCCAGGGTCATCACGGGCCCCTGCGGTCCAAGGTGGGTCTTTTAATCTTCATACAGATAATGAAAGTAGCGGTTTGCAGGTAAAGTTGGCTTACCCAAAGTTAACTATTAATAAAATTAGATAGTAATTAATTCAATATCGAAAGAAAACATTGACTACGAGTATGTCTCACGTGAAAAATAGCCAAATATGAAAAGCTCTTTATACAACTTTTTTTGCTTAATAGAATATTTTCTACCTGGTAATAAACACAATTTTCCCTATACGTATAAACAACACACTATCCAAAATATCAGTACTATTTTGCCAGACTCTTGACACCGATATTTCGATATAAAGGCTAGAAAATCTCATGAAGATTTAGCCTAGTAGCGACGTGTCTGGCACGGTGCCATTTAGGTAAAAAATGACTTTACTTATCTATGTACTTAGATGTACCTATCTGTGATGTGGTAGTACTTTCCGCAGGTTTACTGCTGGGAAGATTGTTTCGTTTCTTATTTTACTTTTACTTTCCAATAATCAGAGGTGCGATTCAGTAAGATTAGGTTTCTAAAACATGTGATTTCAAAACTTACAGCATTATAAAATTCAAATATTAAAATTTATTTGAGTACGAATGCAACTATAAGTGTTTCTGGTTTATTACGGTCATAAAAACGTACGTGCTTTTGTTTTAACAAAGCGTATGGAATACCAATTTTTTTGGTTACACCCTAATGCGTTCTAATAGGTTTGAAATCACGCGTTTAGAAAACGTGACCCCGGCCACCATGAATTCTATGAAGTTACTAAACCTATTTTGCGAATAAAACTAGTTTACACGTTATTCCGGACATTAATGTATCCCTATACTAAATTTAAGCAGATATCCATCCGAGGGATACCCACTCGTGCTATCGCTGCCCTCATGTTTGAGTGTGATTGAGTAACATCAATTAGCCTATTGCAGTCCACTGCTGGACATAGGCCTCTCACAATGTGCGCCATTTCTTCCGATCCTCCGCCTTCCGCATCCAGTCGCTTTTTTTAGGTCATCTGTCTATCTGGCTAAGGGCGTCCTATCTTCCGTTTGCCTTCTCGCGGTCTCCACTCTAGGACTCGTCTGCTCCAACAGCCATCGGTCCTCCTTCAGGATAGGCAGCCCACTACCACTTAAACTGAATAAAATTTGATTTGATTGAGTAACAAACATCCAAAAATCCTAACCTACTTTCACATTTGTAATATTATAATCCGGTCAATTTACAAATCCGAGGTTACAATATTAAATTTGTACCCAGCTGAAAGTTCGTAGGATTGTTCAAAACACCATTAGTGTAATGTATTAGTAGGATTTTATTCACTTTATTCTCTAGTTTAACGTCGTAGGAGCTTGGCTGCTCCTACCTTTTTTTTTTTTTTTTTTTTTTTTTTTTTATCGTGCGAAAAATCCCCACGGATACCTCCCCCGCCGGAGTCGGAGGAGGAGGTTATGTCGGACTCGAACCGACTAAAACGCACGCCTTCTGTGGGCCGTCAGTTGCCGGAGGTGAGATTGGCATAGCCATATCCCTCGCACCCCGGCCGACCCAGGGCCATATCTCTCGATATGGCCCTCTTCCGGTGTGGGGACCACGGAGTCCCCAACTCGCCCCCGGGTATGGGGGGGCACGCAATGCGTGCCACCGCCGTGGCCTGCTTCTGCTAGGGTGACAGGCGACCCCACCCGTCACCCCCAGGCCCGCGCTCATGGGGGGCGGAGGTCATTCTGCGACCTCCGACGCCCGAGTTGCCGCCGTGGCTGCTCCTACCTAGAGGTAGAAATTCAATTACTTTTACATTGACTGCCCTAACTTTTTCTTATAAATGTAAATTGAAAAAAGTCAATACTTTGAACGGGACTTTCACTTTTATCTTTGGCCTGCTAGTTCAGTGACTTCACAAACTTTGCCAAGTGTTTTGAGGACTGAATTAATGTAATTTATTCTTAATTTTACTTAGTACGTATACTAACGATGTACTATGTAGCGGAGAGGTAGGTACATGTGTATTAACGTCCACATTTCAAAATTATTTTTGGCGACTAGACTAGACTAGACTATTCGAACACTTTCTCGCGGCCTTATATACGAATATGTTGCATGTATGCTGTTATAGTTGTTTTTATCCAAACATCTGTTAAATGACAGACAATGGCATTGTCTAAATACTAGTCGTAGACTTGTATCATTATTTAAAAATAATTATGCTTATTCATTACGTGGCGCACATTGGGAGAGGCCTATGTCCAGCAGTGGACTGCAGTAGGCTAATTGATTTGATTTGATTTGATTCATGATCAAGAATGAGAGAGAGAGAAGTTCAACATTTCATCATTTATATACATTATAATATCGAATTCGTATCTAATTTGCAAAATATCATCTGAATAAAACTGGGAATCGATCAAATTCAACTCGTGAAAATTTTGCTTCAAACAATCACCAAACACTTACCCATGTCAACAAACTTCCAACTGCTTGAAAGTACAAAACTGCTTGAAAACACACAACTATTTGTATTTTTCTTTAAAAGATTTCAAATTTATCTCATAAAGTCGCAACATGGAAGCAAAGAAGCTGGCACGGTGCCACGAAGGTGAAACGAGCGAGCCAATGAGAATTTAGTACAGATTATTAGGTGTTTCAATGTTTATTATAGTTGTATTTTCTTAGGAAGATATCCTTCAAGACATGTGTAGATCTATAGCACATAATAATATACCAGTAAAGTTATTTTATCGTAAACTTGACGCCCGCTATGAAGCTGTCTCTGGTTCAGTTAGTCTCAAGGCCTTTTATGGGCTTCAGACCGACCTTGCAATACTATCGTGTCTTTATTAGATGATCTTTCGAGTTACGACAGCAGCATAATGCCTTTAGATAAGACGGTCTTGATATAAACTTGGACAGCATACTTAAATACACAGAGTCAAGTGTATGTAGAGATATCAACACCCACCCACATTTCGCGCGCTCCGGCCGCCAGGGTTCGATCGCACAGTTCGATTAATCGAACTATGAGGAATTTTATGTCCTTATGGTTTGATTAAAATTAATAATTGAAACGTGTTTCGATTAAAATGTTAAAATCAATAATTTAAACGTGCTACTGTATTAGAAAAGTAATTGCTATTTAATTAATATATTTTATTTAAATAAAGATCCTTTCCACGCCATACGTTCCAGGAAAAATCCCACATGCATATCGCCATGAGCAAGCATCATATTCGTTGAAATTATGAACTCATTCCGTCTTCGTGGTTCTTTTTCTCGCTTTTCTAACAATCTTCCTTTCATTTTGATGATATAATACTCAGAATCTCGATGCAAACTGGTCAATATGGTCATCCAATTTGGCCCTTTTTTTCCTATAAGAGCATTGAACAGTTTTTTTTATGCCACCCTTCGAGACAATTTGTTGTCCGGTGTAGCTCTCCATACATAAACAGACCACTTTGTTTTTTTACCTATCGAACTACAAGGAATTACAGATCGCCGTAGTTCGATTGATCGAACAACAAGGACTTAAAAATTCCTGGTAGTTCGATTAAACCAAATTGATCGAACTACAAGGAATTACAAATCTTCGTAGTTTGATTGATCGAACCACAAGGAAATAAAATATCTCGTAGTTCGATTGATCGAACTATACGATCGAACCTGGCGGCCGGAAGGACATTTCGCCACCTATGATTTTCGATGCTTCGTAATAGAGGGCGAGTCTGTTAGGTGGAGATCAGCCCTATCCATTACTCGCCTTCTACGATATCCACGAGAAGAGATGGTGGCTCTATACTAGGCCACTGGGAACCAACACGGTAACTTGGTTCTGTTCGATAGACATGTCGACACGATTGATTGACGTCGAAGTTAATTCTCCAATTTATTACCTTGTGCACTCATACTAATTATGCCCACCTTGGACAGATTATCCAGCTTGAAACAATATCGAGAAAGAAGTCAATAGAAGGGTCAGTCAATTGGTCTGGGTGTTTTCTATGTATAATACAAGTATGTATGTATTTACAAAAAAAATGTAACTATGTATGTTTATCCGCATTCTAGAACCCTTATCACAAGCTAGTTAAGCTATGCTTACTTTGGGTCTATATAGCGTTGTGTAGAATGTCCTACAATATTTATTATTATTTATTATTATTCGTAGTCCAGACCCAATGTATTGTGCATAACTAACTTATGTAATGGGTTCTAGAATGCGGATATAAATACTCAGATATATTTAATCCCCGAACCATGAAGCAAACATTGTTGGCAGTACCTAATTTCATAAATAAAATTTATAAATCTGCCCCAAACATAAAAAAGAAAAAGACTATAAAAAAATAATTTTATTCAAAGTCCGAAATAAAAATATCCCATACAATGCGATCATATAACGGTCAGCATCAGGGGGATGTCCCATAACTTACCATAAAAAAAAACCTTTAAAATGAAGATAAAGTTATGTTTTTTTTACGATATACCGCAGCTTAATGCGCTAAACCGTTAAATATAAGATTACCTCTATAAATTTGGTGATATGATAAAATTAAGGGGCAGTTTGAAGAGTTCTATAAGTTTAATATATAAAATAGTATTTTCAACACACTTGCTTATAAACAGGCTTTTATTTCACCGCAATTAAGCACGGAATGACACCTATTATAAAACTGTGACTTTTTCATTGCTATTATTGCAAGTGAGTTATAGACTTCTTTTTTTAATTTCATTAATTAAGTTGCTTTGTTCTTAAAAACAGTTTCGATACAAAAAAGATCGTGTCCAATATTACAAACGAATTAATATACCTATTGCTTGCTGATTTCATGCAACTTCGTATTTAAAAAGATAATTTCAACTTGTAGTACGTGTTTAATAAACAAAACTTTCACTAAAATGTATTTTTTTTTCTCTGTGAGTATTTACAGAGAAAAAAGAATCATAATTCAAATAAGTAAGTAGATGACGAGGCAGCATGGTGATAGCACCTTAGCCTGTTCCGAAAGGAACAAATAAAAAAAATTTAAATGCGCGCGCATATTAAAATTTATGACAAGTATGACAACAAATAGATTTTTACTATTGTGTTTTGATTGTGTTATGTAGTATTTTTAGTATTATTTTATTCGCGAGTGTGTTGAAAACAATCGTATGCCACTCGCGTGTATGGTGATTACCGTCCTCGGGTCTCAATGTCGCCTCAGCGGTAATCACCAACTTTACACGCTTGTACCATAATGTACTATTATCTCATGTCTTTATATCAGTGCCTCATCATTTCGATCAGTACTAACGATGGGTCGAACTGCGAAACATCGATATCGTCAGTTGGTTGTGGAGGTCAGATGTCAATCACTTTTTGAGACATATCGATGTTCAGCTGTTTCATAATGAGACTGTAAGCCGAATTAAGCTTGAAGGATGATGATTTTGGCCGGCTCTCTGTAATAAATGTATTCTCTTCTTTCTAGATTGGTAGTCTTTTGTTACTTTATAGGTTGTGGGTTGGATTCCTACTCATGCATGCTAGTGTAGCGAATGCTAGTAGCAAATATGCTTGTAATGTTGCAGTAACTAATTAACATTATCCTCTTAGCGTTAAAACAGTTTTAACAGATTATCCGCCCAGCATAGTACAATAGATAATTTAGATGCTCTATTCAGCGGGTTCTAAGACAAAGGAAACAATCAAACGCACAGGCTATGTACATTACTGTATCTACAATATTAAGTTCTTAGCATGAAATAATGTATCAGGTGGGAGGCTTACAATTTCTGCCTAGGTATATTGTAGGTTTATTTACGTAGATTAATTAGTACATACCTATAATTGACTGATAGACTGAGAATCAATCAATCTTTACCCATCCTATACCTCGTACAACGATTAAATAAACAAATAGAAGTTCAAATCTCCTAATTAAAATCACACCATTTTCAAGAAAGAATATTGATTGTTTTTTAGCATAAGATCAAGCCTTCTTGTCACAAATTCCCACGGATAACCCCCCCCCCTCCCCCCCATTCCCCAGGATACGGGTACTCCGCATTAAAACTTCACATTAAAACTGATTTTAAAACTCATAATTCAAACTTTATGCATTGTCTTTTACTCAGTGATCAGAACAGAGTTATACCTACATAAGTTTATTTTTTTTGGAATTTATTTTTTATTTTTTTGTAATCGCATAACCGCAGCTCAAAGTTATTTCAAATTCAAACAGGGTTTCAAGGTGCACGCATCTCATATCCTGCTAAAACGGATTATGTATTGAGTACGTATATAGGAAAATATTCATAAAATAACGATAAGCTCTATACACAAGCAAACCTGTAAGGAGCGCTCAGTACCTGTCCCACATACTTAGGCTTCGCCACATTGTTGGGTATATATTATAGAGAGTATATATTATAGAGAGCGCGCGTATCGCGCAGCCCCTCTAGACAAGTGGCAATTCGTTGCTCGGCGTATGATGAAATAGAATGCCAAATGTATGGAATTTAACGTATAAGACAGGCGTCAACGAATGTCAAAAAAGTCAAATCCTATACATTTGTCATTCTATTCCATCATACGCCGAGCAACGAATTGCCTCTTGTCTAGGGGGGCAGGGCCGTTGAGCCGTGTGTTGGCACGGGTATGAACATTACCGTGACAGATGCCTAGCAATAGTATAAGCGCACCTATAGTGACGTTTTATGTATTACCGAAAATATCAATAGTTTGATTTATGAATTCAGTATAATGTTGTGAATGTTTTTGATTGATTTGCTATGGAGGGACAAATTAAAACCAAGATACGAAAACAATAAATACTACAAATATACGATGCAATATAAAATACTGATATAAAATGTCGAATTAAATATCATTTGCGAAGTCGCTCTGACGGGTATTGTTTTGCTACAGATTGAGGTTGAGCCAGGAGCCTCGGTACTGTTCATTCTCGTGCCAACAGTTTTTACTCAATAGGCGCGCTCTATAGTTAATTGTATAGTCTAAGGTATTTACGAAACACGGAAGTGAACGTAGAACGAAGTCACAAGCTCATTTCTCTGTACTCAGTAATGTGCGTACTTACTTCTTACTTCACCATCTTCTTTGAATAAATTCCACCTACCGTATTTTTTTATTGGCCGTAGAATAAGTACTGTAATAACATCAGATTTTATCGTTGTCGAAAAAATTACTAAGTTCGACAGACATCTTACATTTGGTAGATATTATCACATCTGGAGAGGTGAAGTGCTACAATAAAAGGATATTTGGATATTGTTTTGATGATAATTCCATAGATTAGAGTCGCGAGGTAATAAAATTGTTATTGACAGCCTCTGTGGCGTAGCGGTAGTAGGTACATTAGATTAGAGCGGTAGTACATTAGATTAGATTCCCGCTCATTGCAAATATTTCTATGCATGAATATGTCTATTTGCTTTGATCTGGGTGTTTCCGTGCCTCGGAAAGCACGTTAAGCCGTTCGTCCCACCAGTCATACGAATATCTATGACAGTCGCTAATTAGAGGAAATGGATGAAATGGCCCACACTGTGGGGCTGATCACCCATGCGGTCAACGACATCCTCATTAGAAGTAGTGGTAGTAATAAAATTGTAGCAATGATAAATCCTTAAATAAATAGAAAAACCCGATTACAACTATTAAATTAAATACTCGTAATGCTACTCCTACTATTAAAACAAATGTGCATTTGTATGGATGAGTGAATGTTTGTTACTCAATAACGCAAGAAAGTCTAAACGGATCCGAATTAAACGCGCAGAAATGAGTTATTCGATCACACAATCTCTAGTTTTGTCTTTTTGAGGTTGGAAGAACAGACGGTATTCGATCCGGGATGAGTCATCATTATAACATTAATACAAAACATACTTACAAAACATCAAAAATAAAACTAAACTAATGTTTAGCAAAATGGTCCACTGGGTCGATACGAAAAACCCAGTGTGGCTTTCGGTCTAATGACAAAACTGTTTCTATTGTGTAATTATACAATTATACGTTTGTGTAATTAGTGCCATAGGCATTCTCTACCAGTCAACCTAATAGGTGGTGCAGAGAATAAAAAGTAGGTGCATTATGAAAGAAAAAAAAAACCATTAGGTACTTTATACTTAGTAGATAAGCTGTAAGGTAGATATAGATACAACGCAGTAGATAGGTACCAATATACGCATATATATAAATATATAATAGGTAACTAATAATATATTATATACAATATATACATGGAAATGTACCTACCTACATAAATATATGAATAAAATATACGTACACATAATAATAACAATACATATAAAATATAGATACTAAATATAGAAAATATAGATACTATGAAGTTTCTTCCAATTTATCGAGCATGCGTTTCCGAACCGCCGATTTAAACGTGTAACGGCTAGTGGCCCTCCTGATCCCGGGAGGTAACTCGTTCCAAAGAAATATGGATTGTACAGGGAAGGAGGAGTGAATGAAGTCAGTGCGATGAGTAGGACAGCGCAAGACGAGGTTATTTGTCGAGCGTAGGTTTCTGTTGTGATTAGAGTCAAGATATTGAAAATAGGGAGAAAGGTAAGAGGGAGAATTAGGAGAAGTTAGGATGGTATAAAGAGTGGTAAGAGCACGTAGGTTCCGGCGCTGACGAATCGGCAACCAGTTCAATTGAGATCGACAAGCAGACACATGGTCATACTTGCGAAGGTTGCAGACGAATCGGATACAATTATTTATAAGGCGGTCAAATCTGTTGAGATATTCCACGTTCAGGTCGAAGTAACAAACATCACCGTAATCAAGTACCGGGAACAACAATGCCTGCACAAGCATTGCTTTGGTGTTGGTAGGTAGAAAGTTCCGTAGACGATAAAATGCACGGAGTGAGCCAGTAATTCTCTGACATACGCGGGATACTTGGTCTCTCCAGTTCAGGGTCGAGTCGATGACTAAGCCAAGGTCTTTGACTGCCGGACTCGCGGGTATGACTATACCATTGAAAGTTATAGGCGGGAGAGAGGCCGTATCCACCAGCCTCTGAAAATGATGACTTCCTATAATAATTGCTTGGCACTTACCTGGATTAACCGTCAGTCCAAATTGGCTCGACCAGCTGTTAATATGCTCTAGGTCCTGGTTCACTTTATTTATCGCTGTGCTCAGATCATCCACACCCGCTTGGGCGTACAGTTGTAGGTCATCGGCGTACAAATGATACGCACATTGAAGATTTTGAGTTACGAGATTTATAAAAATTGAAAATAACAATGGAGATAAGATGCCGCCTTGAGGGACCCCGGCGTCAATGTTACGCCAACACGATAAAGTTTCATCACGACGAACAGCTTGCCGGCGCCCCTGAAGATAGCTAGAGAACCAATCCAGTGCGTCCGATGAGGTCATCAAGTAAGACAGGGTGTTTAAAAGAAGGTCGTGGTTGACCGTGTTGAAAGCATTAGAGAAATCAACCAGGGCTAGTACTGTGAGCTTAGTATTTTCCATGCCTACCCTGATATCCTCAGTGAGTTTTAAGAGAGCTGTGACAGTGCTGTGTCCGGGCCTGAAACCGGATTGTAGGGGATTCAACAAGTTGTTGCTGTAAATGAATGTGGACAGCTGTTTATGCACACAGGCTTCAAGCACCTTGGATAGGAAGGGCAGGATACTGATAGGACGAAAGTGATTGGGAAGGGATGGGTTTGGGATCTTAGGAAGGGGTATAACAAAGGCTTTTCGCCAAATGGATGGAAACTGTCCAGAATCTAGGGAATAATTAATGATGTGGGTGATTGCCGGCAGAAGTTGGTCCAGGATGGTAGTAATCATCCGGCGACTGATGTTGTCAGGGCCCACAGCACTTGATTTGATGGCTAGTATTCTCTTTTTGACCTCATTCGGCGCAACCAGAGAAAATTCGAAAGGCTTGATGTTGGGACGTGGTAAGCTTCTCAGATGGACTATTGTACGACTCTTGGTTTGGTGACTCGAAGGGGTAAAAGTTGTGAAATGTCGATTTATGTCATCCAAACCAATAGAAGACTGAAATTCAGAGCATCGCTGTTTGCCAATACCCAGTGTGCCCAGTAACTTCCAAATATTAGCAGGGGAAGATGAGGTAATGTTATTGAGGATATAACGGCGTTTGGAGTTGCGTATCATATGGTTACACCGATTCCTAGCAGCTTTAAAGAGCACCCACAGTTCATCACGCTTGTCCTTACGATACCTCGAAAACGCACGATCCCTATTCCGCATTGTCATTCGAACCTCCTGTGTTATCCACGGTGCAGGGGGGCGATTTACTTTAACTCTCCTGAACGGAGCATGAATGTCGTATAGGCTGGTGACCACGCTGTTAAAGATGCGGACTTTTTCATCAATGGACGAGGTCGCACCTACACAGTCCCAGCTCAATGCTGAAGCATCGTTGCGCAGTAGCTTAACGTTCATGCGTCCAAAATTACGCAAAAGCAAGATGCGAGGTTGAAGTTTCGGTGGTTTAAGGACATAATATATGACAAAAACATGAGATCGTGTCGAGAAAATCCAGACGCTGAGTGTTGACCGTGTGACGAGACGAGAGATAGGTTGGATATCAACGTTACGTCCAGCCATGTATCCTCAGATCCCAAATTATGGTGAGTAGCTTGAAGAGGCAGGATGTGTAAGTTGACCGATTGAGCGATATCAAGCAGTTTACGGCAGCGCGACGTTTGAGGGGTCAGAAGATCCGTGTTGAGATCGCCCATGATTACGTGATGTTCGTACTCCGACCCTAAAGTTTCCAAAATCGGCTCGAGACTAGCAAAATAATTAACTGCCGGTGGACAGTAGACGACGCCCAGCACAGCTCTTACACCCTTGACCGTAACCTCCAGGAAAAGATATTCAGCGGTAGTAGTCAGGTTAGAAGGAGAAGAGGGTAGAATTTTGAAGGGAAAATCGGCACGAAGGTATATAGCGACCCCACCCCCCCTGGTCCCGTCCTCATCCGCACGATCATTGCGAACGAGAACGAAGCCAGGGAGAGGATAGGTAGTGGAGAGATGGTGCGGTTTGAACCAGCTCTCCGACATCAGGATGGCATGAACGTTACAATCCCTGAAAGTCTCTAGAAACTCGGTATAGTGCTTTGGTAAACTCTGTACGTTGATGTGACACACGTTTAGGAGGTGTTTATTTTGACAGTTAAACCTCCGACGCAAAAACTCGCCAAGCGTACCAGCTGCTGTATCAGTGGCCGAACAGAAACTATCATCACTAGGAGAAATTGAAGACTCGTTGGCAGAAACAAAAGAATCTCCATCCATCTGCTCCAACGGCCATCAGTTCTTCGGGAGATGTGGCCAGCCCACTGCCACTTCAGCTTGCTTATTCTGCGAGCTATGACAGTTACTTTGGTTAATGTCAGATGACCTCGTGAGATTTGACGTGAAACATATTTTGACGTTTATTACACGTATTTTGACGTTTATGACAAACGTTGACGACTGTCATAAATACGTCAAATTCCATACATTCATCATTCTATTCTACAATATGACGGGCAATAAATTGCCATATATCTTGAGGGGCAGACCTTTTTGCATTTGGCTTCAAAAATCAATCTTCGCACCTAATAAATCTCAAAGAAAAAACTTTCTAAGGGCCTACACCCATTAACTCATCAATTAAGTAAGCTCAAACAAGGCACACGGTGATTACACCGACAAAATAATGTTCTTAACTCACGCTCGCTTCAAACAATTTCATCTACACGTTCGCACTGACATGTAATTAATTTACGGTAGAAAGATTTCTCTTAACGCGGCCTTGAGAACAGCGTATCGGTCGTGATCTGCGAGCATTACAATTTACATTGAATCTCATTAAATTTTGTTTTGCTTTTGTTCGACTTTTCCTGTTTTTTTTTTGGTTTATTATCGTCCATGATCATCAGTGCGTACTCTTTATGATTTATGAATACAAATATTTTTAATGTTTACATTTATAATAGGAAAAGAAAACAGGAACATGGAAATCATAAATAAGAAAATATGAAAGAATTGAAAAATTTTAAGGGTAAGGAAAAAACTATAATAAAATGAGAATAATAAACTACGCTTTCTACAAACTACTTTACATCTATCTTCTGTACATATATTGTAGTATGAAATGACAAATATGTATGGGATTTGACATTATGACCCGTAATTTATGACATACGTTGACATGTCAAATTCCATACATTCATCATTCTATTATTCAATACGCCAGCAAACAAATTTCCACTTACATATCTACGGAAGGGCTCAAGATTGTACATGACGCTCAGTTCGACTTACATAAATCTTATAAAACCGAAGTGACTTCATGGTACCCATGTCTAACGCATCTTTCATTCGAGTTCGTACGGGCGCGAAGTTCGGATGTTCCATGGTAGGCCCCCAAAATCCGGTTACAACCGTATTTCCCGCTCATTTAATAGCCCGCCATTAAAACTGCGTTACGCATCTTACGTTTCCTTACACCACATTTGCCGTTAATAAAGACCTAATTTCAGATAAATAAGTGATTTTGAAGTAATAGGTTACACTTTTGAGTAGCATTTATTTTACTTCTTTCAATATTTGGCATGCAGAATTTTAAATATTATGGTTTTAAATCAATTGGAATATTTTGTTTTAAAATTAGGGATCACACCTTACAAGTACTCAATGCAGATAATAAATCAATCGATAGAATCTTTTTATTAAACAAATGATTTACAAAAAGAGAATTTCCGATACCGGGAATCGAACCCGAGCCTCCTGGGTGAGAGCCAGGTATCCTAGCCACTAGACCATATCGGATATACGTGTATATTTTGAATTCAAAGATTGTATTGGAAACAGTTCAAAAATAACCGCCACCCTGCAATCCCGAAGTTTTCACCTCGAAGTCCGGGGTCTAATTTTTCCGGTCAAACTACGTCGTGGCTTCTTGGATATTTTTCGTGGATCGACTGTCACTTCCACAACCTATTGACAATTTCGAAGAAGACTGGTTATTGGACTTATCAGAGATCCAGGTACCCGTAAAGATGCCGTCTTAGATGTTCGTATGGCAACCAGGACCGACAATTTAACGTGCTCACCGAGGCAAGAAAAAACCCAGACAAATACAAATAGAAATTATTCATGCATGCATCCATACTAATATTATAAATGCGAAAGTAACTCTGTCTGTCTGTCTATTGGTTTGTCTGTCTGTCTGTTACGCTTTCACGCCTAAACCACTGAACCGATTTGATAGATTAGATTTTGAGAAAGGACATAGGCTATGTTTGGTCGCAATAACTGACATCCACGCGGGCGGAGCCGCGGGCAAAAGCTAGTGCATGAATAGTTTGCACTGAGCAGGAATCGAACCCCGCGCCCTCTGAGTAGCAGTCACATGCACTACCGCTACGTCACAGAGGCTAATATTAGATCATAATGATATACATACTTCCATGAGTTCCGATAAACAATCCATAAATTATCAAACTTCCTAAAGCACATTCAGCCTTTATTCGCAGGCAGGTATTCTAGACAGTTAACGAGCGCCAAATGTCTGAACATATATTTTATCTGTTTGTTTTCGTCCCCTTTTCCATAGTGTTAGTTACACATAATATATGTTTTCAACTATTTAAGTAGAATTATTTTCAACATTATTTGAAACTATTAGTTAACCCGTGATTGCATAATATATGCATGACAAAATATTTCAAAAGGCTCTGTAAGTAATTTTGTGAGGATTATGTAATAAAATAAATAAAAACCGGTTAAGTGCGAGTTGACTTAACGAACGAAGCCCCCTTAATTTATTTCAATTTAATTATCTATTTATTTATGAAGTGAATTCTCAATTAAATATTCTGTAAATATATTATGAAAAGTCTACTTCAACCTGTCCAAATCATCTCTTCGCATACATTGTGAAAATATGACTCGTCATCTGTATCTGCTATATGGTGCTGCTGCTGCTTGCGGTCAGCTACGAACTTGTACAGTCAGCATCAGATCGATCTAGACTACTAATTACTTTGCATCTTTACATCGATGTGATGCTGACTGTACATGCACGGTGGTGTTAATGTATGAGTAACAGTGCTCAAAATAAAATCTTAGTATGTACCTTGGTATTGAGATCATTTTGGAGTATTTGCTAATAAGCTGAATCTGATGCAGACTGTAGTCTTATATAGAAAACATACTTGGGCACTTCATTTGGACATGCAAAATGACATTCTAGGAAGTAGTTGTGTGTTGCTATCTGTATTGCATGTTTGCATGAAAGCATATTACATACTATATTCTCAGAAAATTGAATGTGAGTGAAATTATAAAATAAAATGAATGTTGGGGATAAAGAATTTTTACGTCAATTCCTCGTTTAGCTTTGATTGTGATCAGTATCGTGTTGAACAGCCATATTTTGTAATTTTATTTTATAAAGTCAATATTATTAAAAAAACGTAGTCTTGTATCAAGCATGAATCATAATAGGTACTTCAGTAGATAATGTTCAGAACAATTTATTCGGCACGATGCCCACGGCTACATTCTATCATCGCATCGCTTACCACAGGCAGGGAATTAATCCTCACACGTTGCAACTGGAAACTGTGGCGGTGCGTACAGTCAGGTATGAAAGGAACTACATTCCACGTACGCTTCCACGCACAATGGCCCAAAAAAGGAGACTAAGTGCGGACAAAAGAGTCCCCTTTCTATTCCATTTCCATTCCATTCCACGCACGCTTAGATTGTGTAATAAAATTCCTGCTGTGATTTTCACCTAGCGACTGTAATATGATGTTCTTCAAAAAAGGCATCAGAAGGTTCTTACGGGTTCGGCAAGACGACTACGCCCCTGGTGTTTGTGTGCAACATAGGCCACGGTAACCACTTCCCATCAGGTAGGCCATATGCTTGTATGCCCCCTAAGTGGTATAAAAATACTGCTACCATCATCTCTTAACGTCATTTCCAATTGCATCCGTTCCGTGCATTTCCTTCATCTTAAAGTCCAGGGTCCATTTTGTTCTCATCCTTCTTTCGGTTAGAGCTTACTGCCTTATAACCTCCTAATCCTGAGAGGAAAACCTGTGCTGTGGCTTGCTTTAGGCCTTCAACATTTTGGCGGGGCCATCATAAACTAACTCTATTGTATGACAGCTTGTATGGGCTTTTTTCCAAGTGACACACTGAAGGGTCAATATCTGAGTATCACCTGCCCATGAGGCATGACGTAGCACAATGGGACAAGCATGAAAAAGTTTTATTGTAAAAAAAAGAGGTTCACAAGAAATATCACTCATTGAAATAAACCATGTTACAACCACCATCTTTAGTCACCCCGCGACGCTGGCTGCTGAAGAATATCGTCGTACTAAATGTAAATAATACCCAAAATATTTCGCGATAAAATCCGAAAATGGTTTTATCTCAAAGATCGATCGACCCATTTGCTTTCAATAAAAAGGTACATTGATGAACGATTCTTCATGGAATTTCTTCATTTGTAGCTACAACTTGACCCCAAAATATTCCTGATGAATAATGCAAGTACTTTACAATACAACATTAGACATATCATCAGTTATAGCTGCCAAGCAACCTTTTATGAGGATTATGATGTAATGGTGCGATAAGAAGATGGATATGAAGATAAGGCAGCTAATTTTCTTGAGTAACAGCTATTTACAGCATTTGTGGATAGTAACCAGTAGCGTTTCCAGTCAGAAAGGTAATAAGTGACAAAATAAGATGTGATATTCTTTTGACAGCCTCCGTGGCGTAGCGGTAGTGAACGCGGCCGCTACGCAGGAGGCGCGGGTTCGATCCCCGCTCAGTGCAAATATTTGTGTGCATTAAATATGGGTATTTGCATTGGTCTGGTCGTGCCTCGGAGAGCACGTTAAGCCGTCGGTCCCGGTTGCCATAAGAACATCTATGGCAGTCGTTACGGGTAGTTGGTGCCCTAAAAAGTCCAAAAACAACGGTCTAGCTGCAAAGATTCGATATCGCCTAATGTTAACATTGGGTCGTGGAGGTCAGATGGCAATCGCTTCACGGAAAATATCGAGGTCTAGCCAAATCTGTAGCTATGACTGGTAAAAGCGGACCCCAGACTCCGAGCTGAAAGCTTCGGATGCGACTGGGAATTAACGCTAGGAGGAAGAAGATTCTTTTAAACATCAGCAAACGTCTTAAACAACGTGCTATCATGATTAGATAATTTAATGTAATGTTATGACTGGGACCATCGCGCGCGTTTACCACCAAAGAGCTCTTTCTGCAGTTAGAGTACATTGTCAAGTACGTGTCCGACCGTCAGATGTCGTGCGTTTTAGTTGGTTCGTCTATATTAACCACCCCCGTCGCCTCCACTAATCGTCTCAGTGAGAACTACCATTACCGGCAGACTATCATTTTTTTCAAGCAAATTTTCCTTTCAACGGTTTCCTCGATTAGGTACATATTACACCCGGCCGGGGTGCGAAGGATATGGCTACGACAATCTCACCTCCAGCAACCGACGGCCCACAGACAGCGTGCGTTTTAGTCGGTTTGAGTCCGACATAACCTCCTCCTCCGGCTCCATCGGGGGAGGTATCCGTGGGGATATTTGGCACGATAAAAAAAATAAAAAAGGTACATTATATACACATACAAACGCTTGTCAAGACCTAGACAGAGGTATACACACATTTCCAACTACATTTGCTTACATAGTTCTAACTGTCCTGCTCAGTCCTAATTATTTATTGCGTCTTCGACCTTGAGGTACAAAATGTACCATATATTAGCACACAGCCAGCTCACCACATCTGCGTACATTGTAAACTTTCACAAAATTAACTTTGCCATGATTAATCACTTTGAAACAACACGAAATTAACATTTGCCAAACAAATTGCTTATGTTCTAAGACTATTTTGATAGTTTCCAACTTCTTAATCTTAGTTCGTCAACGTCTTCTTAAAGGATTAAGTGGTTTTGGAAGACGATTTGGAGTTCGGATCGAGGCTGATTAAGTTTTTCGTTAGATACTTAAAAGCTTTAAATAGGTTAGGTATATTGTTTGGTGTTTGAAGTTTAAATTGTTGCAAGAATTTTATAACGATTTGTATAATTTTATGTATTTTTTTATAATCCTACAGTACAGCCCATTACAAAGTGCCCGCTAGACGGTAATAGGCTCGCCCTCCACGTAAAACCGAAAATTATAGTTGGCGAAATGTGGGTGTTAATACACCTCTGCCTACTCCCTTGGGAATTTACAGGCGTGAGTATATGAATGTATTTTTTTTTTCGAATAATCTAAAATTTTTCAGGGCAAAACTATACTAGTTCTTGCCCGCAGTTTGTTAAACGTAAAAACTGATTCTGTTCCCACGACTCACAGAATCCTATAAAAAATAATATGTAGTAGGTACTCTAGACTACAATCTATCTCAGAGTAAAATTATTTTCCAGATCCGTTCAGCTATAATGACTAATTGAGGTATAAGTTTTAAACTGCGTAGTTAGGTTATATGATTAGAGGTTCCCAGCCCAGCAGAGTAAAATTTGGGCCACCCCATCTCCTCCCATGCGGTGTCGTACAAGGCAACTAAGGGACAGAGCTGTGTTTAACATCAGACAGATATATACAGCCCAGACTCAGCCTATACATGACTCGAGCCAACAATAGTACCCGGAAAACGGCAATAGGCTCACCCCTATTACGTGGGACCTAATACAATGATTGGTGAAATGTGGGTGTTAATTCACCTCTGCCTAACCATCGGAGGATAAAGGCGTGATTGTATGTAAGCATGTAGAAATAAAAACGAAAAATATATTGAAAATTATATCGTATGATACCTCAAAATCAAACGTCAAAGTCACCCATTCCTTCTCAATTATAAGTTTCAACATTGCACGTTTCAAAAGCTTGATTTTACAGGTAAAATCAAATAGCACATTTACCATTTTCCAAATGTAAATCTTGTCCCCAAAACAATAAAAGCAAATTCTATACAACAAAAGCTTAATACAGTAAACATAAGTAGAACGGTAATGGACGTGTGAATATTAAAGTTCAGCGTACTTAACAGTAGTTTCTAAATATTTACGTCTCTAATTCTACCCCGCGTAGACTGTTTGCATTAAAATTAAATAGTGTCATCTGTGAGCTGCGGGTAAATGACTTTAGCCCTTTGAGCGACCTTTCGGATTACAAGCTTAAAGGTTGCTGTTAACTATGAGCTTAAAAACATTACGTTTTTATTCTATTTATGTTTTAGTCAAGCGCGTTGAGTTTGTGATTAATCGTTTCGTCTTAAATTCCATTGCCAATTTGGGCAAAGTGTTATTTTTTTTTATATAGGACACGTCAATTTGACTTGACTCTGCTGATGGTAAGCTGAAAGCAAAGTCTCGGTAAAGAGGGTCACCATTACAGACACGTACTATGTTACAATGATGGTGCCTCATCAGATGCTTTTTCACACCCCGCTTAAAGGACCCGGGACTGTAGGAACTGCTTTTTCACACGGCAACTAGAGGGTTATGCATATGGGGACCCACAAAGATCTTCAGAGGCTCAGATTGCAGGATTTCCTCAGGGTGAACAGGTAAAGCAGTACTACTTTTTATAAGGACCATTTCGCACTGGGGGAGATTTGCCAAGGATGGATTCAGTCAGCTTTTTTATAAAAGCGTATACCATCCTACTTTAGTTAACTCGATAACTTTGAAGGAGCAGTTTATTTTTATTGCGCAGATTTCTGTCTGTACGTCACTTACTTTTATAAATTAGATATATTTTTTGTGATATATCTACAGTATGTTTTCGAATATATATTAAGAAGCTACGTTAAAATTTCGATTGTTATTTTTGTATCTACAGACCCTAAGATGTATTAAACTTCACCATCATAATATATTTTGCCTAACATACAGTATGTTTTCGAACGTTAACTCAGCTTCCCAATATAGGAAAGCTGAGTTAAAATTTCTATTTATATTTTTGTACAGACCTAAGAAGTGTAAAACTATTGAAACAAGGTTTAACAATTGTTCCTATGAACAAACAGCCGTTTAAATGGTTCATCATTAAATCGGATCAGCTGTAAGCGGAGGTGACCATTTTGGCCGGTGTACGGGACAACCTGCAAACGGTATCTTTGTTTTAGCCATTGCTTCGGTTACCTCTACAGCAGCTCGTTACAAATCGGATCAACTGAATCGAAGGGTGACCAAGCTGGAGAATATTTAGGATAAATTTTCATCGAATGGCAGGTGAGGTGGGTTTGAGCCTTAAGGATCTTTGTGGGGTAAAGACACTTATGGCCTTTATAGTTTCTTTCTATTTATATTATTGTTATTTTAATATTGCGCTCTCTTTAGGGTAGGTAGAGTCAATGGTCAACACGCGATCATTCTTGTATCGACGTGATTTAACTTTCAATACGCCTTATACTTTTTACCTTTTCTGTATCTGTATATTTCACTTAATCTGAAAATATTCTCAATAATAAACCTTATAAACCGATTGAACCACCATCTACCTACCGGGTCAAGCGATCGCAAGGAAAAATCGCGTCAAAACGTTGTGACGTTGTGTACGATTTTTTTTGATTACCTACTTATTTTGCCTTTTCGTTATAATTTATGACAAAAGCATTAAAGTACTAGTAAACCCATCCCGGTTTACTAGTACTTTTAATAATAAGGGATGTTTACACAGGGATTATGGCGCAATAAAGACTAGGTACATAAAAATAATTATCACTTGGAAATATCTAAAACAGATTCAAAATAATAACGAAACAGATATCGTTATGATAACGTTTAATTCAAGATTTACTTCTAGAATGAATAATCATGTTTACATATATTATAAGATAAAATTATATAATTTTGTTGATTTAACGCCATAAGTTTGATTTGTATGTGGATCAACAAACACCAAAATTGATGTTGAGAATTTATGCTGAGATGGCAGACATATTTGAGTTAGCATTATGTATAATTGACTATTTAGAATAGAAGATTGGATTTTAAGTTTATCTTTTTATTTATTGTCTGTGTCCTAAATATATTTTATTCTTTCTTTTATATTTTAAGTATTCTATTTCAAGAGACAGCGCGCTCCAAAGATTTGCCTAATTATAAAGTCAAAAAAAGTTATTTAATTTAGAAACAATAAAGATAGCCATATTTTTTTTCTTCTTTCTTTAATATTTTATAACTACTTCAAGAAAATTTTAACGCCAGCGCGCTCCATACTAAATAGGGATGACTAACATTTTGTCAAAAATAATAAAATTTAAATAAATAAACGTAACCAGATATTTTGACAGGGTTTGGCAGTTTGACAGGGTTTTTTTCCCATTAGTCAAATATAATTTTAGATTCGTCTATCGCGCCCGCGCATTCTAACGAGAACATCCTGTAAAGGTTGTTTTATATCAGACGAGCGAATGCCCAATTTATCCCCTTTACGTTAAATTCTATTAAGCACATGCACAGTGCACACGGTCACGGTACGGTCGCCGTGCCGTGTAAAGTAGAAATGTTGTATGATACATTTCTACTGCACACCGACCTTTCGGCCTACTGATTGTTCGACCGTATGGTTCGATCAATCGCACCACGTGAACTTTTTTTTCCAGTTGGTTCGATTGATCGAACCATGTGTTTTTAAGATTCCTGATAGTTCGATCAATCGCACCACGTGAACTTTTTTTTCCAGTTGGTTCGATTGGTCGAACGATGTGTTTTTAAGATTCCTGATCGAACTATCACAAAATAAAGTATCACGAAAATAAGTTCACGTAGTGCGATTGATCGAACCATACGGTCGAACCACGTGGCCAGAGGCCGGCGACCGTACCGTGACCGCCGTGTGCATGTGAAAAGGGCCATAGTGTAAACAGTGACAGAACATTCATTCGTTGTTCTTTCAGTAAAAGCTGAAAATAAGGTTTCATTTATTATATTATTATACATGCTAGGAAACCCGCAACATTATGAAAAAAATATCAAAAAAAGTGGCTACCTACTTTCTGTTCTCATAAAAACCTATACCAGAGCGCTCGGCAGTTTAAAATATATAACGCAGAGCGAGCTCACCAGGCCAACCGCAGGCACCTCGCCAACTGACGGCAATTAGAGCAAATTAATTATTCCACTTTTTCTCTTTGTTGCCAATAGCAATCATGACTGAAATTATGGAAAGGTCATTCTCACTGAAATCCCTACTAATATTATAAATGTGAAAGTAACTCTGTCTGTCTGTCTGTCTTTCATGCCCAAACCACTGAACCGATTTTGATGAAATTTGGTATAGGGGTAGATTAGACCTTGAGAAAGGACATAGGCTATGTTTGGTCGCGATAACCGACATCCACGCGGGCGGAGCCGCGGGCAAAAGCTATTTAATAAATAAGAAAGCGGGATAGTGTCGGCAGTTACGGGAACATGATTCATTGAAATAGAACTGATTTGTTGAAAGAAATTTTAAAGCAATGAGTTTAGTATGTTATTCAAATCGATAAGATAGGAGAAAAAGAAACGACTCAGGCGGGACACGAAGCCACGACTAGTTTCATACAGGGGAAATTAGAATTAATAACCCAAAAATGCTTCAGTAAAATCTAAAAATCAGATAAATATTCAAAAAGTAATTCCGATACCGGGAATCGAACCCGAGCCTCCTGGGTGAGAGCCAGGTATCCTAGCCACTAGACCATATCGGATGTTGAACACGTATCCGAAATAATGAATTCGTATTTAGATTTGTGTGACTTTAGAAATTACTTCATTTTGCCTCCGGGGTAGGCAGAGACAATAACTCGCCGTTTGACTCTATCCTTACGTATTATTTTACGAGCTTTCTCTATACTATCATTTACCAGCCAATAGTTATGAGTATTGCTCAGGACATATATCTTGATCCTAAAATCTATACTATTATATAATTGTAAAGTGGTCGTGTCTGTACATTGGAGATATTAAAAAAAAAATACTTGGGTTATGTTATGTTAACGATACTAAACACGAAAATATTTTTTTTGAATTTCCTGTCTGTTTGTCCGTGATGGACGCAAAAACTACTGGACCAATTTTGATGCGATTTTTTTTGTTAGAAAGGGCTTACTCAGACTTAAAATTTAACGTTTGTTTGATCGGAATCGGTTGAGTAGAACCGAAGATATGAGCAAAGGTCGCGTTAACCGAGATGCACACTGGCGGAGCCGCGGGCGGAAGGCTAGTGTACTCTATATGCGCAGTACACGTTTCTTGGGGGTCTTTTGAGGATAGCACAGAGAGCTACTGCGGTGGACGAGCTCAAATCCACTAGGCATAGATTATTACAAATCAAACCGCGCGCGCCAGAACCTCGTTTGTCTCGCGATTTATACATCTGACATGCCTTTTTTTTTCAACATGGCAGACACTGGCTGATCTGCCCATTCTCTTATGCCTTACATACCTGGTGTGTCATTCGCTCCTATAAATAAGCGTGTATTCAGTGGACAGCAGTAAATCATGACAAACCAAACAGTATCATCACAATATATTGTCTCACCGAAACTGTGGTCACTGAACAATAGCTGAGTGTGCGTAATAGGTGCCCGATCGAACTGGATTATCCAGCAAAACCGTCCATGACTAATGATCAGATTTAATATTGCTTTGAAAGCATTTGCGATAGCCCGTACTCTGAACTACTCATTACTTCGTTACTGGTAATGTCAACGGATATTCTTTGATTTATACAGAGCCAAAAGCGTGGATTTTTTAAATCTTTATTTTGGAAAAGGTCTTTGTGGATTAGACCGAGGTTTAAATCCGTATTCCAGAACAACGCGGCAACACTCCGTTTTGAATCGACTCTACAATGACACTCGTCACTCACAATGACAATCTCTCCTCTGATCTAATTATAAATCGAGATTCAGGACTGAGTATCGTTTTGGAATATAGGTCTTAATGTTATTTAGATATTAGGTATAATGCGCAGCCTGTGTGGCGTGATGGTAGTGAGCTAGACTGCTACGCAGGGGGCAGCCAGTACAAAACATTTGTATGCATGAATATGTGTAAATAATTTGCATTGGTCTTTCCATGTCTCGTAAAATAAGTTAACCCATCGTATGAACGTCTATGACAGCCGTTTTGGATAGTTGGAGGCCTAAAAGTCCAACAACTGGTCTATCTATCGATATCAATGGGTTGTGGAAGTCATAATATTATGGCAGTCTATTCACGAAAAATTTCGAAGTTCAGCCGCGATACAGTTAGACAGGAAAAAGACGGACCCGGGACTCTGAGGTTGGATGGGATTTACGCAAGGATGACGATGAGATATTATAATGAGTCCTGAGGGAATCACACAAGTACCTATGTAAGACACGTATGAGCGCCAGCGGGTAGACAAGCTGGGGTAGACCTCACAGAACTTACACCAATCATGCTGATGATGTATTAAAAAAGGTTATCCAAAAGCACTCGAAACCGGCTGGCGCGAAACGGCAGGTTTGTCACCTTTCATGCAAACCCGCCGATTTCGAATGCTTTTGCAGTAGAGAAAGCTCGCGAAGTATGTAAAGACAGGGCTGTTGTCTCTACCTACTCCAGAAGAAGAAAGGCTTAAGTATGTGGATGGGGTTTGGAGATTCTTCGTCTGTATAAGTTTGCAAATTCAAGAGTAACTTCAGTACGAATTTGCAATTCCTTGCAGCTTTGACATAATGTTTGAGTTAAGTTTTCGAAGACTTCAGTGGGTACTAGAGGTACTAGCAGAACTTTATTGCAAGTTTTGAATTTCTGTAAGAAAGTAAACTAATATAGGTACTCCAGTCGGTTAGGTACTTTACTAAAGTTAAACAGTCTTGTAGCGACTTTTTTATAAAAACACAACATATCAAACAAATCAAGTGAGTTAATTAACTGACTAGTGGTTAGATTTCGGTTTTTAGTCTTCAAAATATGTTTCTAAACAAAAACATATTTTGAAGACATACATAAATACGACGACCACAAATAAACTGAGTTTTGAAATAAAACATATAAAAATAGGCACATCAAGATTGTTTACGTTTAGTTGAGTATCTAACTAAATGAGTATAGTATATTACATGATATTACCGTACATTACAGAAACATTTGATGATGAACAAAAAATTTAGAGTATACATTGCTATAGAGCGCGCCTTACAAGTATGAACTGCTATTACGGGTATGAACAGTACCGAGGCTCCTGGCTCAACCTCAATCAGTAGCAAAACAATACCCATCAAAATGACTTCGCAAATAATATTTAATTCGATATGTTAAATCAAAATTTTATAAAAATCGTATATTTGTAGTAATAATGACGCAAAAATACCGCAAAATGACGCCATTTTTTGTATTTTGGCTTTAATTTTATCCATGCATATATCAAATCGAACAAAAAACTTCATAACAACAAACTACATTAATAAGTGCATCTATTGATATTTTCGGTAATGCATGAAACGTCACTATAGGTGCGCTATACCATCGCAAAGTATCTGCTAACACTCGGCGCCAAAGACCTGAGTGATAGGCGCGCTCTATATTTTATAATGTATACTCTAAGACAAAAAATGAAACAAAATATTCCAGTGATAAGTAGGTATGTCCCTATGGGTAGTGTGTCAGTCTTTCTCACGAACGGAGTCGCTGACAATTCTAGGGTGCTGTTTTTTTATAGTACCTACCTACTGACTTCACCTAGCCTTATGTTAAGCTGTGGGGTGAGCATGAACAACTATCGTAATCGTATCGTGAACGTAACGATAGCACGGAGCATTGCGATTGGTAGGCTTCAGGCAGGCGGCCAATCGCAATACTCCGTGCTCTCGTTACGTTCACGATACGAATACAACAGTTGTTCGTGCTCACCCCACTGAAGGCAAAGTCTCAGGCAAGGTTTTTACAAACACCTACAATGTTACAATGATGGCGCTCAGTTTGACGACTTCGTGAGATTTTTAATGGAGGCATAGTCAATGACGTAAATTGTTTAAAATGTTTTACAGTACGATTAAAATTAGTTGAAGATTCGGCCAACCTCGGTAATTGTCGTGAATCCCTCGTCTCTCACATAGAGTTATCAATTTACAGATATGACCTTTAATTATATTACCCGTTGTCTTATTGAATACAATACAAGCACGACATGAGCAACAAAACCTCCTTTGTAGCTCAAAACTAACACAAAAATATTATTTTGACGACTATTCTGATACATTTATGTTTATGAACGCTAATTTCATTCGTGAAAATATTCGATTCTATCAAATTTTATCAAAATTATCTTACAGTAGTTGTATCATGGCTTCAACAAATTTAAAGCGTGGTAAAATAATTGTTGCTCAATCTCGTGAAATTGTAAATAATGTAATAACTATTTAAAAAAAGAAGATAATTTATTTAAAAAAGAAGAAAATTTACTTTCTTCTTTTTTGTTGATAAATTATTATCAACAAAAATCGGTAGAAGTCGGTTTCTAAAATTTTTAATTTGGTAATTTATCAATAATTATTAATCCGATGTAAGTAACAGTACGATACTGTTACTTACATCAAACAGTAAAATATTGACTTATATCGATGTATTTTTTTATTTAATGTATACAAGTATAGCTTCAATAAAATAATGAATTTTCAAATTCATGTCGCTTCTGCATAATTTTCTTAGGTCTACGGTTAGTAATGTCATCTTGGCACATGCTATACATTGCGTTTATGATATTTCAAATTAAATGCTACATAAAAGAAATCGCGGTTATGTATGTCGTGTCATTTCCGTCTCCGGATTTAGGCGATGATACCCGAAAAAAGCCGAATGTTCAACTGATTTTAATTGTACTGTACAAACCTTTAAAATTAACATTCACAATGTTACTTGTATGAAATTTTTGATGAATACAAAGTAGGCAAGTTCATACACATTACTTACATACATTCTTTCACTTCATCCTTCATCCATCAACCTTTTCGTGTATCACCTTTTATTCTTTTGACTACACAATTCTCGGAAAAAGGCGGGCCTTTTCCGAGAACGTGGCCTTTTTGGTACGTAAGCTTTCCCAAAGGTTCCCAGTTCAGTTTTTTAGGTCACGCTCGAAGTACATACTACGTATTCACAATGGACTTTGGCAAAATTGTCGACATCGCTGACTATATTGAAAAATAGAATACAACATACGAGAATGCAAATCTTTACATAGTATGAAAGTCGCTATTGATTCGTCGCAGTTGATTTTAGAATGCAATTTTTACGAAAATGTAGACATTTTCTTCTCAGACATAGACATTAGAAGATTTCTTCAGGGTTGGCAGCGTTAGTGTGACACCCCTGGTGTTGCATACGTCCGTAGGCCATGGTAACCACTTTCCATCAGGTGGGCCGTGTGCTTGTCTGCCACCTAAGTGGTTATAATAAAGGCTTGACTACTACGTAGATAAGTAAAACTATACATATTTTTTACATGTACAATCCAAATAATTTATACATAATTTTAAGGAAAATTATGTATAAATTATTTGGATTGTAAGATAAGTATCTATAACTCAATTAGAGCTGAAGACATTGCTTGTTTGGTTGAACGCACTAATCTCAGGAACTGTTAGTTCTCAGTGATTTTTTTTTAATAGTTCGATTTATCGATGAAGGAGACTATATAACACCACGGTACTAGACAAGGGAACCTGTAATCATACTTTTTAACGAGGATATGTAAAAAGGTAAATGTCAATAAATCCTGTAGGTTCCCATAAATCATTTGAAAATTAATAAATGACGGGCATTTTTGGTTTAAAGAGGTGGCACGGGCAATACCGTGGAGATCCGTCTAATACCTTATGAGTTCATTATTATATAGTCAATATTATAAATTAAGTCTGAAATAAATTATTATAGCAAATTATTTGAGACTAAACTCGAGATTGCACAACAAGCGTGTTCAATTCAGTCGGACGCTGTCTGCACTGCATCAGCCATTTGTGCTTAACACTGTGCACTGCACCGTGTTTGTAATTTATGTGCTGGCATAGCGGCACAGACTGGGCTCACGTCCACTAATGGTAAACGATATTAAGGTATGATTCCGAAACCGACCGCATACGACAATGACAGACGCATGCAGCAGATACAGTGTATCTGTCGTAGGCATTTTGTATGAATCCGCCGTTTACAAACGGCGTCGTCATTTTACAAACGCTCGCTGTTAGTTATGTAATATGCCGAAAACTCAAATGGCACCTAACCAAACTACTTCTGGGTGGTTTATAAAAAAATAACCACGAAGGGGATAGCGGGGTCTATTCTAACCTAACCTATCCGAGTCGGGGTGCCCTAAAGTCCCGATTTTATCTAATTAACGAGTTGTCATTTTACCTTTGGCATATTACATAACAGCGAGCGTTATTACAAACAGCGAGCGTTTGTAAAATGATGACGCCGTTTGTAAACGGTGGATTCATACAAAATGCCTGCGACATATCCATTACTTGTTAAACTCTGATACGGATAAAGGGGACCATTGAGAAACCGCAATGAACAACGCGCATGTGCTGCGTGCGTCGGCAGTTGTCTTATGCGGCCGGCTACGGAATCATACCTTTAAAGAAGATTTCATAGAACATCTAGATCGGTAAGGAAGTGTTGGTGTTGCAAACGGTAACCACGGTTTCCATCAGGTGGGCCGTGTGTTTGTCTACCACTTAAGTAATATAAAAAAGCGCTAGTGGCCAGCCCCCTTAGATAAGTGGCAGTTCGTTGGCCGGCGTACCTACTTACTTTTGGAGTTGGGTAAAAAAAGTAATTAATAAATACGGTGTTGTTTTGCTCATCGTAACTTGATTACACCGAGAAGATTGAGTACGCTGCTTTGGTAATCGATGTTTTTGACCATTAATAATATTGGTAATTGATTCATTTTCACACATAGGTATATTAGGTACTAGCTTTTGCCCGCGGCTCCGCCCGCGTGGATGTCGGTTATCGCGACCAAATATCTAATCTACCCCTATACCAAATTTCATCAAAATCGGTTCAGTGGTTTGGGCGTGAAAGACAGACAGACAGACAGACAGACAGAGTTACTTTCATATTTATAATATTATTATTATTTATTATATTTCACATTTATAGGGATGTTCTTCTATTTTAGAAATAGGTACTTCCGATATACTGTACCTACGATAAATGTCTTTCACGATTTAATAAATATGTGATTGATATAGCTTTGGATATAGTTTCATTAAATTCTTCTCCTCCTTTCAGTGTGGCTATTTTTTTTCGTACTTCATGATTATAACTTTCTTCGCATCATGTAGGATGTGGGACCAATTCCATAATATTTCTGCATATTTGTAACTATGCAAAGATTTTATTTAAATATTTTTCTGTAACTACAAGCAACTTCAATTTATATTCAAACATCTTCCACTCCAGTCTTCAAAAAGTCAGTTTATAAAAAAAAATAGTTTGAAACTAACAGCAAACTGTAAAATGAAATGCAAATAAAAATTGCTCTTGAATTCACAAACTTGGAGTAATGATGCAGGCTTTCAATAACATATTTTTAGTGGCATTTTAAAATAACACTCATTCGGGTACACTTTTAAGATATACAGTCAAAAGTTCTTTCCACAATAAATTCATTTTTAACAAAAAAGTTTAACCGACTTCAAGAAACGAAAAAGAGGCACTGAAAAGCGAAAAATAACTTAATTTACAGACTTACTGATTTATTAGAAGTCGGTACCTAGCCCAAGAGAGGCCATATTTCAATTGATTGCATCATAGTAGTTCAGACACAACAAACAAAGTTGGCTGGCACCGACTTCTAATAAATCAGTAAGTCTGTAAATTAAGTTATTTTTCGCTTTTCAGTGCCTCTTTTTCGTTTCTTGAAGTCGGTTAAACTTTTTTGTTAAAAATGAATTTATTTTTCTCTTTTTAGTGAGTTTGTACAGTCTCACGACTGTACATCGCCTGTATAGTGACCTGACTGTACATGCGCTGCTGACGCTGCAATACAGATCGAACCGGCCACGCTACAAAAAAAAAATTAAATCATTATTCAAAAAGAATTTTTAAAATCAATGCATATACACCGGAAATATAGCTGAATATTCTAAACACTTCTGCGTACCCCTTCAAAGGACTCAGGCGTGATGTTATGATGTGTAATGGCAGAAACATTGCAATAATATGCCATTGCAGCAATCGCGGCTGATTTCCTGGTACTTTTTGAAGAGTTCCTTGGTCTAATCTCGGAAACCCATCATCAGATCTTTACGAAATTAAAATGGGACCACTTCGGAATAATCTACTTACGAACACAAGAAGAATTTTCAAAATCCGTCTAGAATTGGCTTCACAATCGCGTAACAAACATACAAAAAAATAAAAAAAAAATAAAAAAAAAAATAGGGTACGAATTGAGAACCTCCTTTTTTGAAGTCGGTTAAAAAGTGGATAAACTTTCCAGTACTGTGGTAGAGTTTTTACAGAAGGTATATAATTGAACTTTTAAATCAAACACACATACCGGTTACGTATTTATTGAACCCAAATCGCGCGAGGTACTGGTGCGCGGGGTTTTGCTTGTTATGATCTATGATTGGTAGATTTCAGCTCCTCCGCTGCCGTAGCACCCCGTGCACCCTTCTTGAGGATACTCAAAAGACACCCAAAAACGCGTAGGTACTGCGCATATAGAGTAAGCACATTTTCTGATGTGACTGGGGTCAAAATGATACACCAGAAACTGTAGATAAGATTTTTACATGATCGGCAGCGCGGGTGTAACGGCCTTGGTGTTGCACACATATATATCTATTGGGCCCATTACACGGTAGGTTTTGCCATGGTTTAACCATCAATCACGCCGTGATTGACCAATAACATTCATGATTGACGACATGTTGCTTGATCATGATTGACGGCATGTTGCATGACGCTTGCATAAGCGTGTAATGGACCCCTTAAGGCCGTGGTAACCGCTTCCCATCAGTTGGGCCTTATGTTTCTTTATGTATCTACCTAATTAGTATAAAAGAAAAAAAAAACTTTAGAATAAATCCGGTACAGCGCAATATCATGTTATTCTTCATTTTCAATTCAAGTCTTGACTTGATATTGCAAAGGTAGTCAACAGTAGACTATAATAAATAATTCTCAGAAATGCTTCAGCGCTGTAACGCAAATCTTAATTAAAATGTATACTGCAGCGGAATTCTAAGACTTTCCAAGAGAACAAGCTGCAATAATAAATAGCAACGTAATTTCCCTTCCTTTTCGCACCTATCCTTAGATACGTAGGGGTAACAAGGAAGAGTATCTGAGACCTTATTAAAATAATTGAGAGCAACAAGGCTTTAAAATTTATCACAAAATATCAAAGCAAGTATTATAAAAATCATAAGTAGGCACCTAAAGCTGGGTCCACATTTGTATCATTTGCCCGATCCGATCACCGTATCCGTATCGGCGACGCGTATCATAATCGCATACGTGGACGGATGATGATACGCGTATCACTGATATATACATTGTGATCATGATACGCGTCGCCGATACGGATACGGTGATCGGATCGGGCAAATGATACAAATGTGGACCCATCTACGTGTTTTGTAACTCGAAATAACCATTTTACAAGTTTCTATATATCATTTGCATACTGTGGCACGCGGCTCCACCCACGTGGATACCGGTTATCGTGACCGAACGTAGCCTATGTCCGTTACCAAGGTCTCAAATGCTTGTCCTGCTTGTCTTCTTCGCTAACGGTACAGAATTTCTCATTACTTAAAGAGTCAGCGCTGGTATTGCACTCGTCCATAGGCCACGGTCACAACTTTCCATCAGGTGGGCCGTGTGCTTGACTGCGACCTAAGTGGTACAATGAAAAAGTCATCGTCTTCGATGTCAAACCATACAATACATACCTATAGGTACAATACTCACAGCTGTGATTGCAAAGAATTAGACAGATACCTATTACACTAACACCCAGAAATCACCAAGTATGGCATTCATTAGGAATTATTTTTGAAGGCAGTATTTTTACAGTTGGAGTTTATACAGATTGGAGAATAGCCTTATTTCTACTTTGCCAATAATCCGAGAGCTGGTACGATTTTTTGAGTACCTTCTTGAGGCAAGCTGAAAACTTGTCACACATCTCTCCTGTTATACCTCAACACGAAGCTGCAGACCTGGCTGGTGGGTACAGGAGTTAAATCAACCCCTGAATTTTTAAAAATTAAAATAATAAATTCCATAAACCTGTTTGAGGCAATATGCAATTTTTATACTGTTGTAGTTTCATTTTTAAGGAATATATAAAAAAAGAATGGCGATTTGATGGGGGTTTTACCATTGCCTGGCAAGTTTTCAGCTTGCCTCAAGAAGGTACTCATAAAATCGTACCAGCTCTCGGACTACAAGCACTATGCACAATTCAAATTTACTAACCTAACTTACACAGTAAAAATTCAACTTTTTCTTCATTATTTTTACGAAACCTGAAACTATAATATCAAAATACATTATAAAACTAAAAACATAAATTCAAAAACCAAGAAATAAAAATATGTTTCATAGTTTAACTAAAAATAATGTTCAACTAAAAGAGATTTACAGCACCGCAATGCTTGTCCGGTTTGCTCCAACTTTATCCAGTAATATCTAGTTATATCCGGATCAATCTGGTCGGGTATTGGAGTAAAATAAATCCTGCTCCTTTCTTTGCAACAGCTTACAGGATAAAAACGATTAAAGTAAGAACGCAATATTTTGAAGTCGATCTAGACTAGGTTGCGGACAGTTTTGGTCTGTTTTTGTTCTTTATATGCCCCGACAATTGTATCACTGGGGTTATTGGTGAAGTAGCTATTATGGGCTTCGCATTGCATGTAGTTTTAATGCATTAAGTTCCGTGCCACCATTGTGGCATTAAGCAATGACACTACTGGTAGAGTCAAGGGTAATATTTTGCGCTTTAATTGCAGACGAGCACACGGCCTATCTGATGGATAGTGGTTACCGTGAATGAGTGCAAATTCAAGAGAATAAAACTCGTGCTGCCGACCCTGTAAGAACAGAGAGATTCTGTGCCATCAGCGCAAAAGGTAAGTAGGACAAGCCTTTGGTCTTCTCAGTTAAGTTATGCCAAATAAGAGTATTTATCCGCAATGACCAAGCTTTTAAACATTTTATTTATGTTACTTTAGTAACAATGGGTATGTGGTAATAAATAATTTTATACAAATAAATGAATTGGTATGTAACATAAAAAATCAGCTGTCAATTGCGACTTGACACTGCTAAAGAAATAAAACATTGCGAGATATACGAAATTGAGAGGTATAATAGGTACGTGAATAAATAGAGAATAAAAAATCTTGTCAAAACAATCAGACCCATGATATCCAAAATGAACTTTGACGTCACTCACGTCACTCACTAACAAAAATGCAAGTGCTTTATTTACGGCTTTCGTCAAGGTAAAGGTGTTTCCCACTTGCTTCAAACTTAAACAAGAAATCCCGTTCCGCCTCACTTCTTGTTGCATCCGCATTAACTCCTGTTGAAACCCTGTTACCCGAAATTGAATTAAAACTGTTTATCTTTTATGTAGTTTGCAATAAAGCTCAAATTGCTGTGGCGAATAGGTAGGTAATTCTAGTTCCAGACGTCTTTTATTTCGCTAAAATGTTTCTAATGGTCATCTCACTAAAAACTAAACTGATTAAACTATTATAGTACTTATTGATTTGCACCCTGTATTTATACTAATATTATAAATGCGAAAGTAACTCTGTCTGTCTGTTCCCGCTTAAACCACTGAACCGCTTTTGATGAAATTTGGTACGTACAGAGGTCGATTAGACCTTGGGAAAGGATATAGGCTATGTATGGTCGCGATAACCGATATCCACGCGGGCCGAGCCGTGGCAACAGTTATTCAGAATTGAAAACCCTGATATACCGATTATGAACAAACCCAAAGAAAACTGCTTGTATTTTTTTTAGTAGTACTACTGATACAATAATGTATCATTTGTACTACTTACCAGTTGTACTAATCAGTAGACTAGGTACTGATCCACTTGTGATTTTTTTAAATAAATCTATTGCCTTAAAGAGGTTATTAGACGAGCATTCAAAACACATTTAGAGCAAATACAGATAGATATTTTGGGGAAAAAAATAGATAAGTTAATTAACCAATTGACCCAGAGAATGTAGTTAGAAAAGATTGAAACCTAACTTATCGCTTCACTCATGTGTTGAAACTTATTTATTAAAATATTAAAATTAACGCCGTATTTCGCTTTGCATCGAGGCGAAATTCTACAGCGCACAATATTGTTAAAGTTCAAATTTCACAGAATTCTTTTTGTTTGTTTTGTGAGTTTCTTTTCTTGATATTTTTGAAGTAAACAACTATATTTTATCTGTTCCACCATCGTCAGCAATCAGGAAATTTTCAGCTGCAACTTCTTTAACTAAGTTTTCAGTGCGTAAATATGTTTTCCTGGCTAGGTAGGTACGACTAGTACGACTACTTTTTCGTATGAAAGTACTTTAAATGAACTCGTTACTGGCAAATAGTCAAAAGTTCTCGCAAGAATTCCTTGTTGATCTCTCTTTTTGTAAGTTTATTGATTTCGATATTATTTTTGAACTTTCTTTTTAGAGGCTTCATCATCATCAGGTCAGCCTCATCGTAGCTCATATACAACTATTATAAATAAAACTTAATCTATGAGAGTCAGAGACACTCCCACTGAAAGAATCGCATACGATTATGTATAATAAACTGACTAACTGACTTCTTAGTTTCGACATAAATTTGGTTTCGTTTATCGTCACATGGGCACCTACATATTAATAGAGGCATGAGGAATTGCTGGAGTGGCGCCTCGTGATGCGCTGGTCACGCTACTACTAATTTTCATACAATTTCTAGGAGCGTAGTTGCAACGCTACTAAGCGCCACTTGCGGTAACGTTAGTGACGCTGTAACTACAGTGTATTAAATTGCTGCTACACAAAATTAATAGTGGCGCGGCTAGCGCACTACAAAGCGCCACTGCAGCGATTCCTCACACATCTAATTTGAACGTGCTCTTACAGTAATATTTTGTTAATCACACCCCCTGACGAGTAGCAATTCGTTACCCGGCGTATTGTAGAATAAAATGACAAATGTACCTATGGAATTGGATGTATCTAATAGTTGACAGCGTATGTCATAAAGCCCATACATTTTTCATTCTATTTTTCAATAAGCTGGCAAAATAATTGCCATTTGTCTAGGTGGTGGTAGAACGTTTCACTACTACGTCAAATGTCACTGTTTCGACTGCATACATAATGCGTAATTTTGATCTAACACTGATGTATATGAGTAAGCTCAAAGTAGCCCAACGAGCTATGGAGAGGGCTATGCTCGGAGTCTCTCTGCGAGATCGAATCAGAAATGAGGAGATCCGTAGAAGAACCAAGGTTACCGACATAGCCCAGCGGATTAGCAAGTTGAAATGGCAGTAGGCAGGGCACATAGCACGGAGGACTGATGACCGATGGGGTCGAAAAGTCCTCGAATGGAGGCCACGTATCGGCAAGCGCAGCGTAGGACGTCCACCCACAAGGTGGACAGACGACCTCATTAAGGCCGCGGGAACGCACTGGATGCGAGCCGCTTCCAACCGGTCCTATTGGAGATCTATAGGGGAGGCCAATGTCCAGCAGTGGACTTCCTATGGCTGAAATGATGATGATGATGATGACTGATGTATATCGTACATGATCACAATATTTCATTCACATAAATTCACACCCAAAAAATATTGTTTTGTATAAAAATACGAGAACAAAGTTAACCGTGTATAAATTTATTACTACCCTTTCTGTCCGGTTGCGTTCTTATCCGGTTATACAGGTTATCGCAACTTTTATACAAAGGTAAGGGATAAAAGTGTCAAACATGTAGGTACTCCCCCTTAATCCCGGCTTAAGGGGACTCTGCAGCCATCAGTTATCATCACAAGCCTTTTAAAACGGTTTTTTATACTGTTTGAAAAATAATGGTATTAGAGATTATTTTGTGCGCTTTAGTCAATTAAAATGGCACATAGGAACTTTGATATGCGTAGTTCATATATACTTATTCAAATGAAAGTTTATTACTTGAACTGGAATACCCCGAAGTTGTCTGCAAGAGATAGCTGTAGCATCGGTAGCTTAGTGGTTATGGAGTCGTTCTTACGATCGAGAGGTCCCGGGTTCGAATCCTGGCCATTACACTACTGACGTGAACCCACTTCTGGCACAAGCAATTTAGCTTAGTTGGAGGGGTTAACGGGAATATTAGTAATTAATAAAAAAGCAATAAGTAGTATTATAGGATAGAAAGGTTTTATAAAAACAAAAACGCAGACAGTATGTGTAGTGTGACGGTAATTCTACTCGTAGGCAAGGAGCGCGATTCCATTCCCGCTCAGTGCAAAAATGTATATGCCTAAATATGGACTACCACCTAAATGGTATAAAAACATAATACCCTAGTAGTAATAAAAATCTGTTTCAGTCATGGCCTAGATACATTGACCAGATAGATCCATACTGTCACAGTATTGATCAAGTGAACCATCCATCAAAAATTTCACTACATAGTGGTTCAAATGGCTCAATGAATCAAGTTGTGCATGTTCAATATTGGCTTACTAGTACACCACGTAGGCCAGGATTAAGCCGTTACATACGATGATCGGTGTATTGAAGCTATGAAACCGATAGGTGGTCAGATTGAAACAACCCATTGAAGCTTTACCAAACAATATTTTCTATATGAAGCGTTTTTTTTTTTAAAGTTTTCCTTCCCTTAGAAAAGAACTATAAAAGCTCCAGCAAGGATAGAAAAGGGCGCCTTTGTAACCTAAAAACTTGCAGCAAAATTCCATTTTGTTAAGAGTAATATTTGAAATTACTGAAAAGAAAGGAGCGATGGTTTCTATAGGAACTACAAGTGAAACAAAAAAAAGCTTGCTCATTTGTTAAACAAAAAATAATATTATTTTTTTCAGTTTTGAGAGAGAAATTTTTGAGAATAGAATTTATTAGTTCCTTTTTTGTTAAGAAATTTTCTGTGCGATGCAATACACCTGCACCAAACCCTCTCCTTAGGTGATGCCTAGACGTGAGTATAATCTATCTATCCATCTTCAAATTATATAATTGTAAATTAAAAGTATTTGTTCGCAATGGACGTAAAAACTACTGAACTGGAATTTGATGTGATTTTCTTTGTTAAAAGGTTGCTCAGACTTAAAATCTTACGTTTGTCTGATTGCATTCAGTTGAGTAAAACCGGAGATAAAAGTACCACGCGGACGGAAGGCTAATATATACAAAACATGTTTACTGCTAATACATACATAACATATACATACAACAAACAACAACAGACAAAGGTGACGTATTACATAAAGTTGTTTGTGAGTCAAGTAGGGTGCCCAGTCGGCTTAAGCCCAACTGGCGTATTCACATGAGTACTACACGGAGCGCAAACGTATGAAAGGATTTTCGAAGGAATGGATATAGAACGTGTCTGCTTTACAGGTCGACTTACTGAATAACGAAAGGCGATGGAAAAGTTGAAATAAATAAAAAAATCTTTATTGATATGTTCTACTTACTCAGTTACTTGGATTTTTACAGGACTTTCGCTTTCACTTGCTGATGCGGGCTTTGGCTGAAATATTTGACAGTCGGTAGAAGATATTATTATTTATTTTGACGTTCTCCGTTCAGCCGTCAGAGTGTGATTCGTCACAATCTTTCACATTTATGATATTAGTAGAATATAATAGGACAGGATGGGATAGGACAGTCTAGGACAGGAGATACAATCGACAAAAGAGATATGGATGCACTTTTTCATATAAACTTGCATGTGAAGGTGCAACCGTATCTCCATAATAGACTGTACGTCACCGTCAGCAAGAGGAATGAAATTCAATACAGTGACACCTAAGTATTTCCTAATGGAGAAGACACGTCATATTTTCAACCGGGTAATTTCACGATGCCTAATTTTTTGCTAATTTCGGTAGTATTTTTCAATCATAGGTTTTCCGATGAAAAAAATTATTGGAGTTTTTTTATGGACAAACAGACGATTTGACGAACTACAGCTTTGACTATTGTCACATTTGACGAAATGCCGATTTGACGAATATCAGATTTGACCAATGTCGTTCAACCCTTTTCACTTGTATCAAGAAAATTACGTACACAACTAGCCTCTAATGTATGACGAAAATACAGGAAATCAGTCAAACTTGTACCAAGCACTTTCATAAACACATGATTATAGGGAACAACAAAATTGCCCTCGTGTTTTATGATGCGAACACTCTCAGTCAAGATTAGCCAAGTTATTACAATCTTTCATGGGCTTGCAGCGATGTATATTTTTTTCTTAATCCCTCATATGGGGTACTTTCCGGCCTCAAACCACACTTGTGTAAGGCTCTGTAATATTCATTGTTAAAATTACTTTCTTTTTGTTTACCGCTTAGGTCGCATACGAGCAATCGCTTCACGGGAAATATCGAGTTCTAGACAAGTCCGTACTTAAAACTGGTAAAGCGGACCCCAGACTCCGAACTGAAAGCTTCAGATGCGACTAGGAATTAACGTTAGGATGAAGAAGAGGAAGAATTGTATTCTATAATGTAAATTTGTGTGTACAATAAAGACTAAAAAAACTAAAAAAAAATGAAGAAGGTCGCAGACAAGCAAGCGGCCCAACTGATGGAAAGAGGTTACCGTGACCTATGGACGAGTGCAACACTAGGGGAGTCACACTCATGCTGCCGACCCTTTAAGTACAGAGAGATTCTGTGCCGTCAGCGAAGAAGACAATCAGGAAAAGCTTTTGTCTTCCCATTGACAGCACAATACCTCTCCAGTGAGCTCTGGCTACCCTACTCACCGCCCGGAAAACAACACGAGGATAGGTATTATACCCGCAGTATTCTGTAGGGCGAAGGTACTTCCCCAGTGTACTTATGAACAGACTATTTACTTCTATATTTGTAATTACATTAAGACT
The DNA here is from genome assembly GCA_914767945.1 of Eilema depressum. Classification (NCBI taxonomy): domain Eukaryota; kingdom Metazoa; phylum Arthropoda; class Insecta; order Lepidoptera; family Erebidae; genus Eilema; species Eilema depressum. Next base: position 16,308,296 of record OU612030.1, on the reverse strand, counting down.
GTTTCAGTGAAGTTTTCGACCGTGAAATTAGCTACTTAGAGTGTATAAAAGATTATGATTGTGGACGTAGACGGTCTAATAATATCATAATAATAGTATTTTAAGCTTTAGAAATTCAACTTACTGTCTATTACTTTTTTTATGCCAAATTAAGCTTTCATCAATTGCCGAGGGTGACATTGCCAGAGAGAGAGAGAGAGAGAGAATATGAAAATGAAAAAAGGAAAGGTTAAGAGTTTTAATTCTTTATTGCACATACAACATTACAATACAAATTTAAATTTTATGTGCAATGGCTAGCTTAACTCATTATTTAATTTTCTCGTAGCAAATCTTTGGGGAATTGCACAGAAGCGTAACAAATGGGTAAATATGGTGTACAACGGAAGGAATAACACACATATTTTAGTAAATTGCAAACTATAAAGTTACGCAGACAATACATAAATATAACTTTTTTTGTTGTATTATCCATGACTTTTATTTATAACTTTATCATTGGAATCATTATCAACTAAGAAGGCACCTTCCCTAAAAGTAAAGATTAGGTAAAATATTCAAGGTCAAGTTAGGTGTATAACCGCAGATGGAATAGGTTTGGGTTCACCTTCCTCCTATAGATCCTATCGTCCATCATGGTAACTAATTTTCATAACCAGGGTCTTTTTATTCTTTCTTTCATAACCAGTTATTAAATAAGAAAAAATAGACCATTTTCGTAATCGTCTTTTGTAACCAGCTACGAAAATGAATTGTTACTTCTATTGTTTCTTCATTGTTTTTTGATAAGCATTCTGAATAGTGGTGACGTTGCCTAGTTTGCTAATTATCCGATTTCCAAACATATAATATGAGTATAATCCACACCCTTTGCTATAAAAACCCAATAAAATACTTGAAAGTCAAAAGTTAAGATAAGCTAAATTTAGTCGAAGGGTGCTAACATCGAGAAACAGGTCACCGGTACCGGCTACCTGCATCGATAAGTTTCTTTAGTTATCGTTCGTATCGTAGTTAATATCGTTTACATTCTAACACCACATAAATGTCGAATATTTCAAAGGCTATTCTAAAAAAATCGTAAAGTAGTAATTGTGTCCTTGTTCTTTGAAATGAGCGATCCGTCTGTTCTCGTATTTTATTGCTCAACAGTTTAATGGGCGCCTTTATTAATCAATACATTCTCAATTAGGTTCTAATGAAGGTCACTTACAATTTGTACTATATATTTAACTGCGTCATTTTAAAAATCACTGCTTATATTGAAAGATTTTGCTTAGTTAACTTCGTAAAATATACATGAAGTTATTTTATTATTGTATCAATATAACTGAATTTGTAAGAATCATAATATTTCTTTTTTTTTGTCCAAGATTTTGTACTCTTCTCTATGTGCCTCTTCAATTCTTTGCTTTGCATTTTGTTAGAAAACTGTGTCTATATAGTGTTCAGTCAAAATAATTTTGTTTTATAGTTCTTTCGCTAAAAACAAGCCATGACAAAATGCCCGCTAGACGGCAATAGGCTCGCTTCCTAAAGGTATGGATCCGTAGCCGACCGCATACGACAACTGCCGACGCATGCAGCACATACAGCGTACCCATTACTTGTCAAACACCGATACGGATAAAGGGGACCACTGGGAAGCCGCAATGAATTACGTGCATCTGCTGCGTGCGTCTGCAGTTGTCGTATGTGGTCGGCTACGGAATCATATCTTTACAAGTGAGAGCAAAAATCATAGTTGGCGAAATGGGAATGTTAAGTTTAAACACCTCTACCTACCCCTTTGGGTATTTACAGGTGTATGTATTATGTATATTATGTATTATGTATAGGTACTTCTTGAAAGGTTTTAGCATAATTACACATTACATTATTTATTACTCAGTACGCAAAACCTCCCACGTCTTTATTCATTTACATACAATTCGTGTGAGATTTAAAGTCCCGAGGTGTCGTACAATCTATGCCTCGTTAGGGCTTTCTAGAGAAATCCGTCGACAGGAACGTGACCGGGAACGAAGGAGTGGTTTAATTATTGACGGGGTTAATGAACCTGCGGTAAAAGGGTGGTGTGTATAGAGACAAAACTGAGATAAAACTTCTTCGTCTTAAGGCCCCGAATCAGATTAGCATCGAAAAATCGGTATTTTCGAAACCGTTTTTCTTTTTAACTATAAAACCTAAAGATCTGGAATTTACATCCCTGCATACTACAGGATGTAACTTCATGGATGGAGTAACTTCACCTTTTCATAAATTCAATAAAAAAGGAGGAAATAGTTAAAAAGAGGCTCTGAACATTACTCTACTCTTTCTTATGAAACCAAATATTTTCTACAATACGTATCCAAATAGTCTAAAATTTCAGATATATGTTAAATGAGTGTATTAGTATGACGCGACCTTCTTAGTTTGTAATCGTCTCCTATAAAATTATCTATTAAAATTAGTTTTACTGATTTTTACGGCTGAAAAACGAGCGAATGACCTTGAGCATTTGTATGGTCAAAGTCATTCGCGTATGTAATCACCTTAACGTTAATCCCAGTCACATCCGAAGCTTTCACGAGTCTGGGGTCCGCTTTACCAGTATAATTGCGGATTTGGTTGAACCTCGATATTTTCGGTGATGCGACTGCCTTCTGATCTACATAACCCAAAGGCGATATCAAAGCGTTGCAGCTAGTCCAGTTGTTGGACTTTTTGGGCTCCAACTAGGTACTCGTAAAGACTGCTGGCGGTGAACTGACCAAATCTGGCTAATATATCCAAGGCGTGGTACATGATCTTTCCATTGAATTTTGTGACTGTCAGTCTATAGAAATAAGGTCCAAAATTTAATGCCATTTTCTGCAGTCTCTGTGGTATGACAGAGGTTGTGCTTTAGCAGAATCGATGGCCTGTTCGATTACCGGCTGTGGCAAGCTAGTATAAAAAAATCTTTGAATGCAGTTTTGTTTCTTTAAAAAAAATAAAGGAATGTCTCATTTAAGTAAAATGAGCCAACTTAGGGATTTAAGGTTGTTTAGTAGAACCGACTTATTTTTTCACCCTGTATACAAAATTAGGAATACTTTAATGTCAAATTTTCAAATATCAAACATCAGCTCCGAAAAACTTCTCCAAAACGCTTCCACAACTTCTACTCCTAAAACTAGCGCGTCACGTTACATCGCATGATCGCAAATAGATAGCCTAAAACTTACAGAGTGACGCCCCGTCGAGAGGACCTCATCATGACGTCATCAGTACGATTAATTTATGATTAACGGACATGCGGTGCCTCATTTTAGGTATAATTATGTTTTGATGGTCGATGTGAATTTTAGTTCTGTTCTTAGATCACCGGTTATACATTATAAAAGGACGTGAAGGTGATACTATCGGAAGTTTATGCGAATAAGTATCACTCATTGAAATAAAACTTCTTTTTTAACGGATTCTATCGCGATATCTTTGGTATTATTTACATTTAGCCCGACGTTTCAGCTACTTTTCAACAACCCGCGACCATGGACGGTTATATGAATCCTTTTGATTATTTTTTCATTATAGCTCTATGTACCTATATAATTAATAATAAATAAATATTGTAGGACATTCTACACAACGCTATCTAGACCCAAAGTAAGCATAGCTTAACTTGCTTGTGTTATGGGTTCTAGAATGCGGATAAACATACTTAGACACATTTTGTTTTGTAACAACATACATATTATACATAGAAACACCCAGATCAATGCAAATATTCATATTCATGCATACAAATATTTACACTGAGCGGGGATCGAACTCGTTCCTTCTTCGTAGCGGCAGCGTTTACTACCGCTATACCGCAGAGGCAGTCAAATAGATGAATTTCAATTCATCACAACCCATGTTAATTACCCACCATTTATTTAGGATGATGTACAAAAAACCGGCTCACTGCGAGTTGGACTCGGGCACGAAGGGTTCCTTACCATTACGTTTTTTTCTGTTTTTAGTATCTGTTGACACAGCACATCATACAATTAATAGTACAGAGTAACATCATCTATAAAAACTTCAACTGTTAAGCTATCACGGTTTATGAGATACGGCCTGGTAACAGACGACCCAAAAAAGAAACCATGTGCATAAAAAATACTCACAAGTGTGAACATCTAAAGTGTCTAATAAATAATTAGGTGACTGAACTGTAGCCTTACCATAAACCTTAAAACAGGTCAATTATTGAACTGCTGTCATTCTACCATCTGCAAATGTCACTTTGTAATGTAATATAAATATATAGTACTACAAAGGGATTACAAAGTGACATTTGCAGTTGGTAGAATGACAGCAGTTCAATTTATTGACCTGTTTTAAGAGTTCATGGTATGGGCCCTGTTCCTAATAATAGTGGCTGTTTAACAGAACCATTCATAATAAGAGTATGTACCTACTAAAACCACTAACAATAAGAATACTACCATAAAAGAAATCCACTAAACCTGAGATTGTATGCATTAAACGTAACAATATAAGCAGGAGAATAAAGCTGTTACTTCATTAACCTGACATTAATTTTATGGCGAGAGCGTTATCCAGGAAAATAAGGCGCAACGTACACAAGTCACTTGTGATAGCCGGCTATTATTTATATTGCAGATTGTGATGATGGACATCGTTTATCAATGATGTTTTTGTGACGTATCAGCTGTGTACATTATGGTGCTGTCTTAAATATGGTGGAGCATTTATTATCGTATGTTACTTCTGTTTGTTTTTTTTATACCACTTAGGTGGCAGACAAGCACACGGCCCACCTGATGGAAAGTGGTTACCGTGGCCTATGGACGTATGCAACACCAGGGGCGTCACACTCGTGCTGCCGACCCTGAAGAAACCTTCTAATGCCCTTCTTGAAGAACCCCACGTTATACATGTGGAAGTTTTTGGATAGGTAAATGGATGTTTGGTACTCAACCACGCTAGAATAACTGAATGGATATGGATGAAATTTGGTGCAGGGATCGATTATAGTAGAATACAATCACCCCTTTATCACTAGAGGTTTAGGCTGAGGTGAATTAACACCCACATTTTCACCAAGCATTGTATTCGGTCCCATGTAATAAAGGGGTGAGCCTATTGCCGTATTCCAGGTGTTCTAATGGGTTATTCCCAGTAGCCCCCACTGTCGACGCCACCACTGGTGACAAATGGGATTTGTTTCCAAAAAATGTCCCACTTGCCACCACTGGTGGCGTCACCAGTGGTGGACACTGCTCGATGCATTTGAGGCTCAGTCTGGGCTGTATATATATTCTCTCTGATGTTAAACCGCCCTATCCCTTAGTCACCTTGTGCGAAACCGTGTGGGAATAGATAGGTTGGCTGGCCCAAATTCTACTCTGACGGTAACTCTTTTATCTAAGCATAGGTTTACAACACTAGTAGTATTGTGAACTCGCGAGCACCTTTTTTTTACAACAACTTATGAAGAATCATGTCCTTGATGTTTCAGCTAAAAAAACATCAAGATCCCTTTTAAATAACGTGATTGTCAACTTCCCCCTTTTCCCTCCCATTAGCCTCCCCCCCGCCCCCCCCCCCCCAAATTATTTTTTAAATTAGAACACGTGTGCCAAGTTTGGTAAAAATTGGTTACATAGATACGGACGAAAGCAAAATAGGCCACCTCGCCGAAACGGAGACTTTGGCTCACTTCGCTCGCTCGGTCAATAAGTCGAAATAGTTTTCAGAAAGAACCGAAACACGGTCGGATACTTGCACATATTGTGCTGATGTGTCTATTAAATGTGATTGGTGGGGCGATAAACTATCTGAACTCTCAAAGTTTCTACGAAGTTCAACTAGCGTAAAACTTTTAGATTGGAAAACCATATCAAAAACTATAAAATAAGTGGAGTGCAAAATTATGTTGAATCTTGCTACTTGGAATTAGTTCTTAGTTATTATATCTAACAAAAGTTTCGTATTAGCAATCAAATTATTCATAACTAAACGAATAAATTATTTACTGTAAACAGTAGTCACTCTTTTGACAATAAGGTGTAACATTGTAATCAGTTCTTCAGAACTAAGAAATAATTGTGCGGGTTTCAATATTTACTTATTAATGAAGCAAATCAGCAACTCTACTCGGCCATACCCACATTTTGACATTCGCTTTTGTAACATAAACGTATAAAGTTCGTACATAATGTTACTTTAATGAAAAATAAAATTAAAATATTAATTTGCATTTTAGAGGAGCCGTCAATAAAAACTTAGAACTAATAAAGTTTGAAGTAAAAGATAAGGAATTCGACAACTTAAAAACAGACCACCAATATCAGAATTAAATAAATAAAAGGTAAAAATTGATCGCGGTAGTTGCTGAAAAACCTTTCAACTCTCGTTTAAGCTTCCAAGATAATATACTACGACAAATGAAGTGGAAAACAGCCACGGGAGTTAAAATACAATGTTAGGAAGCAGTGTCATTTGCATAAGGTGCCAGAGACGTAAAGGCACGCCGTGTCCTGCATGCTAAACACATACCTGACGAAACTTCAAATCAGATCGTACCCTTTATTTTAGTTTTTGGGGAGGTGTAAACACACATGTATGTTACGAAGGTGAACATAGGTCATAGTAGTAGTGATAGGAGAGTAACGATTTGTATGTCGAAAATGTAGGAACGAAATCGACGAGGTCGTGAGGTGAAAGAATCCGTATATTTGATGTTTTCCTGTAAGACTTGCTGAAGGGAATAAAAATAAACAACGTAGCAAGAATTGATGTTAGGATTTATGTCTGTTTCTTTACCTTCATCTGAAACTGTGGCAGTAGTTACGTTTTAATGTTATCGTAAGTCAAAATAGTAGAATAGTTTGATTTGACATGTCTTAACCGTAATCAATTTTATTATAATATAATAAAATTGATTACGGATTATTTTTTAAGCAGTGGCCGGGTCTGGTGGCAGTGATGAAAACTTGACCAATACATGGTTGAAGATTTTTTTTCTAGGATGGACACGTACGCGAATGGTCACAATTGGTAAAATTTCACTATCTGTCACGAGAGGTGACGGTAGGTAGCCCTTCCCATCTCCAAAAACTATGAAAAATACCTAACGCCTTCTCTCACTTCGAAGTTTCTTTTAGTTGAACTATAATCTATACTATCGATTAGTTCGTATCAGTGTACTAACAATTTCTGCGCAAATTTTTTTAGCATTCTCTGTGGATAGTGTACGGTCTTGATGACAATATAATAACAATATAATAAGTAGCTACCAAAAGTGGGAAAAAATAAAGCTGTAATAAAATAAATGACAAACACACAAATTCTCATTTCTCCTGAATAGAGAACTCCAATAATATACAGAGAAATATAATTATTCGACTCGTATCATGAGGAATAAGAAGACATAAACTTTCCTGAGTTTATTTGCTAACATCAAAATATGTTACATCAATACATTCCTAATTAATTTGTGACATCAGTTAATTATTTTATGGCTTAATAATTATTACTTAGGTATCTGAAATTGTTTATTATGATTCCAATTATAATTCCAATAAAATCCTAAGCAATATATTTCATAATTAATTTAAATATAACAGAAATCTCACATGAATTTGACTTTGAAATGATTGAATTTGAATGATTGACTTTGAAATATACAAGTGTTATCGTGAAATACAACAAGAAAATTTATGTTACCTAGACTATTTAACTTCATTATTTAGAACATATCCAAGGCCTTACCTTGGAGTACGAGATCCGCTTTTTCCAGTCTAACTGTGACTATACTGACCCTCGATATTTTTCGTGAAGCGACTGCCAACTGACCTCTAAAACCCATTAACGATATCGAAGCTTTATAGTTACACTAGTTGTCAATTTTTTAGGGTTTTAAATAACCGTAAAGACTGCTATAGACGTTCGCATGACAACTGGGATCGATGGCTTAACGGACTTCTCCGGGGCACGAAAGATCACCTATCCTAAGAACGACTTGGGTAGTGTTGCTTTACTTTACAATGTGTTAACCAGTAGGTTAAGGATCACCACGTACCACGAGCACCTGTAATTTTACTTTACACATGTTTTTAAATGAAACTACAAAAGATTATTTTTATAAAATACTTTGTTTCAACACTAATAATATATCTTTTCTTTAAAAATATTGTCAACAATAATATTATCCATAATCTTTTGAAATAACAGTCTCAACTCGAGGCTTACTTCCAACCGAGTTGCCATAAGCGTGTATTAAGTCAACCGTGTGGGCTTACGAGTTGCTTGAGGAAATCTTATGAATAGTAGCTAACTAAATAATATGTACTTACGTTTATATATAAACCAACATAATAAAGAGGCAGGATTTACTTTGATAAACGTACCTACTTATTGTATTCTCCGAAGTCAATAATAGTAGATTACCCAACAAGTGAAAAAAAGATGAATTCGAGGCACTAAGTTGTATCCCGAGCGGGTCAAGGATTACAAGAGCCGAGATGAATTCTTTTTTCACGTGTTGGGTACTCTACTTTTCATAATGACTTACTTTTCATAATTGACTACGAGAAAACAATTACTCTGTAATTATCAATTAAATTTTGTTATGGATAGTACATAAAAGAAGCAGCAAATTATCAGTAATAGCTACCGCTTTAGCGCGAAAAGACTCCGTAGTCTTTTCCCGTTCGACAACACAAGAGTTTCATTTTCATCACTGGATGAAGTCATTTTAAGAGAGACAAACAGAAACTTTTACAAGGAAAATTGCACAGAAAATTGGCGGCATTTTTTTTTCTTAACTAGCTGACCCCGCGAACTTCTTGCCGCCTTTTTTAAATTTTTCTCGCCGTAAGAACCATCCTCGTACTTCAGGGAATATTCTAAAAAAAGAATTAGCGAAATCGGTTCAGCCGTTCTCGAGATTTGCGCTTAGAAACACATTTAAGGGATTCATTTTTATATAATAGATATAAACTGAGCCATATTCCATCCAGCCAGTTATTACATTTAAATATCTTTTAGTACGTTTTTATAGTGAGAGTGTGCAATCTCTTTGCATGTTAGTTTACTACAATCCGTACATTCGCGAATGTTCCAAATTCGGTTTTTTATTCACTCAGTGAAATAAAGAGCGTTTTATTCACTGTTTTTAATCAATAATGGTGAAAAATATTGTTAATATTGCATTGTTCTTTAAGGAAGGCTTAATAGTACTACACATTCTATCAATTATCCTATCGCAGTCCACTGCTGGAAATAGGTCTCTCTCAATGTTAGGGTTTGATCTACTGTTTCTACGCTAGCCTATGGTTTACTAGAGGATTAGGATGGTATAATTCGAGTTTTCTTTCTCTCGCAGCGATATTACCTGCATATTTTTCCATTCGTCGCCTTTTACAACACCCTTCGGATGTGTTGGAGTAGTGATACTTGTGCCTACAAGTATCAACACTTAACTCCATCAAAAATTTCTTCATCAAAAGCCTGCGTAATGTGTATGTATTATGTCATGTGTGTTAATTATTATATTACGAACTAGCTGTTGCCCGCGGCTCCGCCCGCGTGGAATTCGGATTCCGGTCCAACTTTAATGTATGGAAATCTGCCCGATTTATTGACATTTATGCTCACTGCTCCGCTACCTTTAGTAGTGGCGTAATGTTATATAGCCTATGTTACTCCCAGATAGTGTAGCTTTCTATAGGTGAAAGAATTGTTGAAATCGGTACAGTGGTTCCGGAGCCTATTCATTGCAAACATACAAGCATACAAAAATAGGTACAAATCTTTCCTCTTTATAATATTAGTGTAGATACAAAAATAGGTACAAATCTTTCCTCTTTATAATATTAGTGTAGATTAAATAGGTACAAACGAGGGCGTCGTCAGTGGGGCTCACACATAAAAACGTCAAACTTCAAATTAATTTCCTCCCCCCCCTCCCCCTTCACTGGCGGCGACCTTGTGTACAAATATGTTTGTTTGGTGCGTGTAATGTTGGGGCTCAATATAGTATAATGTTGTGGGGATAAACAACCCGAAAATGAAACATCCATCAAGTTGTAATGGAATGTTGGTGGTGGCAGTAACTTACCTATGTGCAGCCAGCAAACCAGTTCTGATTAGTACCGATACTGTTTACGCCACATAGTTGTTATGTTGACGCATTGAACATGCATTGAATCACTCACCGCGTCACCGCAGTAGGTACATGATTTCTTTTGCCACTACCATCATTTCATTTTGTTTTTGTATTTGTTTTGATAATTATCATTATTATAATTTCGTCTGTTTATATAGATACAATGTGGATAGCTATAATTGGTCATTGTTTAGTAATTATTCACTGGTACATACTTTTGTAAACGACTGTTGTTATCCCAAATAAAATAAAATAAATAAATAAATAAACTTTTGATGGAGGTCGGACACGAAGGTATTCTCGTCTCAACTGAGTTGTCTGACTGGGAAAGTGCGTCTGCCCTAGTTCTCTACATTACCACTTCGTGTTGTGTTCCCGGCAGTTTTTTTTTTTTATTTTTTTTTTTATATAGGACACGTCAACTTGACTTCGCCTTGCCTGATGGTAAGCTGAGGGCAAAGTCTTGGAAAGAGGGTCACCATTATAGACACGTACCATGCTACAATGGTGGCACTCAGCTTGACGGCCTCATCAGATGCTTTTTCACGCCCCGCTTAAAGGACCCGGGACTGTAGGAGGAGGGAAACACCTGAGCTGGTAAAGAATTCCAGGTCTTAGTGGTGCGACACAAGAAGAGTAGAAGAAGGTGAATACCGAGCCAGAGCTCGCTGGAGAGTTTTTGCGCTATTAGTGAGTTGTCCTGCTTTGTCTTCTGCACTGACGTCACAGAAACTCTCTGGTTCTTACAGGGCGGCAGCACGAGTGTGAGTCCTCTGGTGTTGCACACGTTCATAAGTCACGATAACCACTTTCCCTGAGGTGGGCCGTAGGCTTGTCTGCCACCTAAATTGTATAAAGAAACTTTTTTGTGAAGTTAAAATGAAGGCTGGTATTCAAAATATAGATATTCGTTTGTATTTTTTTTTAAAATCTTAGCCATATCACTTATTTTACTATCATTAGAAAACTATAGTACAGTTAAAATCTCGCTGCAGACTCGGTCATAAATCATTTGAGTGTTTCGCTCTCATATAGTAGTATAAAACCTTACAAACGTGTTTTATTGTAAATCGACAGGTGAGCATTCTACCACTGAACCACAGATGTCATCGGTCAACTAGCGCACATCCCTACACCGATTATGATTTATGACCGAGTCTGCAGCGAGATTTTAACTATACTACTCGTATAGTGAAATTTTGCATACTTCACAATTTTTGTTAAAACATTTTTGCGATTTACGATGTTTGTACAAATGTGATGTGTAATTTCCAGCATTAATCTTGTACACACATCGTACATTGCAAGAACGTTGAAACTAAATTTCTGAAGTATACGTTTGATTGGATTGCGGTAATATTTACAAGGTGGCGACATCTTTGATATATTGCGCCGAGTGTGGCCACGAGTGGACGGCACGGAACCATTTATTACTATGAACGATTTTTCCAGCAACAATGTGTTCAAGCAGCGAAAGATTAAATTAATAACAACGACGTGATTTTTTGGAATAATTAATTTTTAAAGCAATTTTATTATTTCTATGCTTGCTATTCAAATCGATTAAGATTGAACCCCTTACAGGGACTTAAGAGAAACGATGGTGATATTGGCGTAAATTTTACTTTTTCTTCATCCTAGCGTTAATTCCCAGTCGCATCCGAAGCTTTTCAGCTTGGAGTCTGGGGTCTGCTTTACCGGTCTTAACTACGGATTTGGTTAGACCTCGATGTTTTTCCGTGAAGCGAGTGCTATCTGACCTCTATATCCTTTGCAGCTAGACCGTTGTTTTTGGAATTTTTAGGGCCCCAACTACCCGTAACGACTGCCATAGATGTTCTTATGGTAACCGGGACCCACGGCTTAACGTGCTCTCCGAGGCATGACTGAAATACGCATATTTCATGCACACAAATATTTGCACTGAGCGGGGATCGACCCCGTGCCTCCTGCGTACCGGCCGCGTTCACTACCGCTACGCCACGAAGGCTGTCAAGTGCACATTTTACTAATGTGAAATTTTGTTATTTCATTTGTTTGTTAGTCACTAACGCGAAAACAGGGATAGAAAACATCTGATGAGGCCATCAAGCTGGTAAGCCTCCATTGTTACTTTGTTGGTATCCGTATTGGTGACATTCTTTCCTGGTATTTACCTTCAGCTTAACATCAGGTCCTCGATTTTGCTAAAGCAAAATACGCTTATACCACAGACACTGCAATAAAGGCATTAAATTTTAGACTTAAAGTCCAAAATTAAATGAAAAGAGTTTCATCACACTTTTGAAACAATCTTCTATATATATAAAAGAAAGTCGTGTTTGTTACAACACTTATAAGTCAAGAACGGCTGAACTGATTTGGCTGAAAATTGGTGGGGAGGTAGCTTAGAACCTGGAAGGACATAATTTAAAATATTTTTTTAATTTTTTTTTTTCACTCAAAGGAAAATTAGAAGGTGAGGAAGTTCTCATTCCAAGGATCCCGATGATCCCAACCGACATGCCGCTTGAATTTAAAAGACTTCAATTTTCGATCCGTCTTGCATTGGCCATGACCATAAACAAATCACAGAGGGCAATCCTTAAAAGACCACACTGAATCTAGAAAATCCATGTTTTTTCCATGGTCAATTATATGTGGCATGTTCATGGGTCGGGGACGGTGCAGCGGGAACGGGATCAGAATCTTCTAACATGGAAGTTTGAATAGAAGGTACAACGGGAACGGGTCTGAATCTAGAAAAGCCATGTTTTTCCCATGGTCAATTATATGTGGAATGTTCACATTGTTCACGGATCGGGGACGGTGCAGCGGGGACGGGATCAGAATCTAACATGGAAGTTTGAATAGAAGGTACAGCGGGAACGGGTCTGAATCTAGAAAAGTCATATTTTTCCCATGGTCAATTATATGTGGCATGTTGGTTCATAACACGGGTCGGGAATGGTGCAGCGGGAACGGGATTAGAATCTAACATGGAAATTTGAATAGAAGGTTCAGCGGGATCGGAATACCACGCGGGCGGCAAATATGGCGGTACGAAGTTCGCCGGGTCAGCTAGTAGTATAATAAATTAAAGTAATCAAAATTTAAGTGTTAAAAAGCTTAATATCACGAGATCTTAATGTAAATAAGTAACTTTTAAAATTCGGCTCAACTGAGCTACCGCCATTAGGCTTGCCGCACGCGAATATGACAGCTGGGCCATGGCTGGGCAACAAAGTTGATGTAATAAACTTTCTTTTTAATGCATCCATGATAATACACTTTTATGGAGTTTAAGGGAATTTGGCATATTGAGTTTTTATATAAAATCGCTTTAAGGTACCTTAGGTCGGTACCGGGAAAGTGCCTTGTAAATTTTTAAGTGAATTCTACGGGATGAATTTTCTCAAATTGTTAAGTTTCTTTTATTTATGTTAAGGGATTTGGTTTTATTTTGTTGTTTTTTTCCACGGGTACAGTCAACATCAGAGCGATCTTGAGCAAAACTCAAAATGATCTCCATACCTTATAATTCCCCCCTTCCTGTTGAGTGATTGTTCTGATATTTGACATGTACCTTAAGTTCGGGCGTTAATACAATTTAAATGAATAAATTCATTTGGTATTATCATCATTAGTAGCTATTAAGATCACTGCTGCTAACTGTACTTTTGTTATATTCATGTCGTTGAATTGATTACACCCCGTGTGATTATAAGCTGGGATACTGTTGAAAGAATATGCAACATTAGTGCCATTATAGATGCTTTCCCTAGAAGGGCGGTCCCCACTTTGACGAGCTCGATGTTTTTTGATGCCCCGCTTAAAGGACTCGGGACTGAAGGAAGAAGGAAACACATATGCTGGTAAAGAATTCTAAGACTTTATGGTGTTTGAAATCAAGCACAAAACGGTGCCAAGAGCCTCAAACCACATGTGCTCCATTCTAAAGTTTCCAACATTCTCCAGTTTAAATACTTTAACGTTTGTGCAAAGTTTGTGAAAGTTGTCCAAGGACAAACAGCTTAGTCTCATGCTCGTCATTCACTTAAATTAAACACTAGTAAAAGTCAGACTTGATAATACTAAAGTATTCATAGTTTCTTGAAGATAAAATAGTAAGAGAAATTTCTAGGTGTCAGGGGAAACATAATTAAGCTGTGTCGTAGAAATACTAAACGAAAATTCCAGCGAAACTTTTAGTTGTGAATTAGTTTACTTTGAATTGTTTCTGTCTTATTAATTAAGAAAACTAATATGGATATTGTAGAACATAAAACCGTAAAGATAATGTATGTTGTAAGAATCGGGAAGTAGGTACTATGAGGTGAATAGGGGTCAATATGTGAATAGAGATAAAATGGTCAGCTGAATTCTGTAGTTATTTTTTATCAAGTGAAATTATAGATTAGTTCAATGTAATAATGAGCAGAGTTAGCAATAATATCTGGTTAGATACTAGGAATTCGAGAGAGAAATTATTAAAAAATCTATCGACCATTTTATCCCTATTCACCCTTTGATCCCTATTCACCCCATTTTACGTACGGGACGTCAATTGAACGAAACCACAGACTAACAGAAGTTCGAAGTGTCACATCTGGAAGTTTGGAGGAGAGTGGTCGTGCGAGTCGAAGTGGGGAGGAGACGCGCGTTCAAGCGATCACTTCCTGTTGAGACTTCAAACAGACAACATCTCCTGAGAACCATTTGACGTTATAACTCGCGCGCGATCAGAATGGGATTGACGTTTTGGAACTGAGACGTATGTAGTCCTGTAGCGTCGGCAAACTCATGTCGAAGTTTGAATTTTGTTCTGATAGTTGATAGATATTTCAATCAAGAACAAAGTCTTTATTCTAACGCGTTAAAAATGATGACTCAGTTAGTGATGGATACGAAGTCAATTCTCATAACTCTATGACAGATCGTAAAAATCTCTAAGGACATCTTCGACGATCACGACATCAGGACCCATTAAAAGTACCGGCCAAAGAAAAAATACGATATTTCGTTAGAGTCCGTTCTTATTTTGCATCCTTTACTATGCCGTCAAAGTTGAGGGACCACTGCCCTCAGTATCATTGGGTTCAAAAATCTTGGGAACATATATCTTTTATGAAACGAATTATTGAAAGTGAATGAGAAATTGACAGCCTCCGTGGCGTACCCGTAGTGAATGTGGCCGCTACGCAGGAGGCGCGGTTTCGATCCCTGCTCAGTGCTAATATTTGTATGCATGAATATGTGTATCTGCATTGGTCTGGTCGTGCCTCAGAGAGCACGTTAAGCCGTCCGTCCCGGTTGCCATACGAACATCTATGGCAGTCATTACGGGTAGTTGGAGCCCTAGAAATCCCAACAACAACGGTCTAGCTGCAATGCTTCAATATCGCCTAATGTCACCATTGGGTTGTGGAGGTCAGATGGCAGTCGCTTCATGGAAGATATCGAGGTCTAGCCAAATCCACAGTTAATACTGGTAAAGCGGACCCCAGACTTCGAAGTGAGAGCTTCGGATGCGACTAGGAATTAACGCTAGGAGGAAGAAGAATGAGAAATATTGCAGTCACATTATGCCAGGTTCGTGAACATTATATGTACATTATCATAGATAAAACTATTCTACGTGTATTTTATTTTTTATTTATTGTTTTTATCAACTATTCTTCCTATTTAATACGATATTTTTCATTCCTTTTCAATCATTTATTTTATCGAAAATGTACGTTTTCCAGATTTTTGAACTCAAATAAAACCGAGAGCAAAAAATGCTAATGAAGACAAGCTCTAACGGAATATTACATTTGTTTTCTTACACCGTCACTTTCAATTTTGGACCTAAATAAAGATCGATATGCAGTATGTGGTTTATTTTGTACTGCTTTTATTATCTATTTTTCCAACACAGAAGAATATTTTTCATTCATTTTCAATATCTCGTAACATAAAAAATGTATGTTTTCAAGATTTTTGAACTCAAATAAAACCGAGGGAAGTGGTCCCTTAACTTTGACGCTCTAATAAAAAATGCTAGTAAGAACAAGCCCTAACGAAATATTGTATTTTTTTTCTTTGGACGGCACTTTCAATTTTGGACCAAAAATGTGTGCAGCGTGAATGTCCTTTACATAATATATATTTTCCGCAACCCATTTATAGCATATGACACTCACAAATAATGTAGCCTTCTATCAGTAAAACAATTTTTAAAATCGGTTCAGTTGATCCAGGGATCGCCCACGCCCTATAGCTCACTTATTGTACTAACGCTGCTTGAAAACTGTCATTTTCGATTTTCTTTGACAAGGTTCCTTACCTATTTGATTGCGCGCGGATTATACATTGAAGTGTGTTGTTAAAGTACGCGTCAAGAAATAAGTCCCTTGGAGGCGGCTTAGCAATCGCAACTGCTGTCGCCAGCAGGTTCAGGCCATGGGTACCATGACAGTAATATGGCCTGAACCAATCAAGACACAGTATGGCGGCGATGTCATTTTAGTTCCTAGTTTTGCCGCGGGACTTATTAGTTGGCGCGGACTCTACTCGTAGTTTGAAGTATTATAATCTCCGATTGTAGTTTGGCTATTTATTGTTTCGACCTTATTACGTGCATCAATTATGAGTGACTCTGTGGAACACAACAGTGATTTGCCATCCCTAATAACGGATATAATAATATTCTAACTGATTTGTTGCCGATAGCCTTTGGGGTCCTAGATGGTTTTGATCAATTATAATATGGAAGATGTATTATGTAAATGTCATATAGATTGATAATCGAATTTTATCATACTTCATAATCAGTTCTCGATATAAGTATGTACTGGTTGCTCACTCCACTTGGCGGCTAATACAATTTCGGAAATCTCTTACTGCTTGCTTATTTCACTTGGCAACAGAAATCGTAAAGTAAAGAAAACTGAATGTATATAACAGTACACTCAGTATACATTTTTAACTGTAATTTCTTTAATGTGCACCAGCGCGTACTATTTCTGACTATTTCATATTTTTTATTGAAACATAATGTTGAAACGTTGTATGAGATTGTTTTATGAAACAAAAATATGCCGAAACTAAAACATGGTAGAGATACGCAGTATTTATCTTTAGAAAATTGAATCGATAGGATAGCGAGGAACCACAGAATCAACAGTTTTATCCTATTTCGGTTTTCCAGGTAAAATATACAGTTGTGTAACAGATAACTTAGTTTACCCAATTCCTTTGAAAACCTGATGTACCTTCACAGCAATATCGGTTCAAAATGCACTCAGAATTTTTACACATATGCACCTTTAGTTCGGACGATTATACAATTTAAAGCAATAAAACAGTTTGACTTGCTCTTATCTTGGTATTGAGATCATTTTGAGACTTTGATAGTTAAGATAGATTTGATACTGACTGTACTATCTAGAATCAAGAAGTGCTTTAAAACCTTATTAAAATGGAAACTGTATCACTATTTCTTATTATGGCCAATCATATCACACAAAACGATAATGTTACCTATCATACTTTCTACTAATATTGTAAAGAATGTCAAAGTTTGTGAAGATGTTTCGATGTTCGTTATTCAATCACGCTCTAACGGCTGGACGAATTTGACTGAAATGACTAACTAACTATTGGTATGGGACAGATTATAGTCTGGAATAACATACAGGCTACTTTTTATCCCAGAAAGAGGTTCCCATGGGTTGGTTATAATATTATTTATTGAATTTAACTCCACATTTTTCTCTACAGAGTTGACGTGTACACATTGTAACGCCGTGAAAAAGTCTACAGCAAAAAATGCCAGTTTTACCTGAAAAAATGTGTAAAAGACAACAAATCACAAAGAAAAACCAATTAATTTCTGAAACAGTTCGTTTTTTAAATCTGTAAAAATATAATGTTCATTTTTATTTTAGCTTTTATATTTTTGAAACATAATATTACACGTTAACAAATTACTTATAACAGCTAAGGGCCAATACAGATCAGACAGAAAAGTGCTCGAGCACTTTTTCAGTGTTAATTAATTAATCTCAAATCTGAATAAACCAAAGTTGAAAATAAAGTAAAGCACAATGCAGCTTTCCGATAAGATAGATGGAATTAGTTTAATATTTAAATACTGCGTGATACGCAATAAAAATAGTTTTCTGTATTTCTTTCTTTCATTTCTTTCTTTAAATTCTCTTACCACCTAAGAATTGTTCGTGAATTTTCCCGCCTGTTTTGAATTGACCGTTAGTTAGTCCCCAGTAACTAATAAAATCGACTAACAATCACTTATGAAAGTTTCACTAATGGCTACCATCCCTTAGGACTAGCTTACACTGTTTGTCCTTCAATACATTGTTTTTAAGTAGTACAAATAGTTCACTAGAATTTAAACTTTACTTTCATGCTGATAAGGTTGAAATTCACGGGAGATGTAAGAACAAAATGAAAACAGTTTATTACGACTCTAGGGAATTGAGAATAGAATAAATGGTATTTTTTAAATATGCAAATGTATGGTGGATACTAATGAGTGTTTCTGTTTATTTTTTCAATTAAATCAATTAAACAGGTCTGATAATGGTCCAGTAAGCATCAGATCGATCTTGAATAGCAAAGTACTCAAAATATTCTTGTCAATAGGAAAGGGGGAAAATCGAGAATTTTTTGGTATTCCCCCCTTTCTGTTGACTGATTGATCTGACATTTGGTATATACCTAATTCTATATTCAAAATGATACTAATTTAAAAAAAAAAAAAAAAAAAACTGTTTATCAAGAATATCAATTTATATAGATAACCAATTCGCTCAGCTCTAAAGGATTACTGATCGTTGACTCTAATTGAAGTCGACAAGATTGTTAAAGATATCCTCAATTTGCCAGTACTTAATGAACTTGGGGTTCTGAGTGGAGTTACTCGACAAGACAATAACGGTTATGAAATATTGTATAATACATCGATTATTTGAAAGACACAACCGGAACTATTTTCTCCTTAAATTTTGTGGGTTATCTATCTATAAGTACATTTATATAAAAATCTATTGGTATTCGTTTATCTCGCTAAAATTCGGGAACGACTGAGCCGATTTTTAGCTAGTTGATGTTGTTTTTTTAATTTATATACCTATTTAATTTTTTTTTTGTTTTTCGTAGTCCAAAGGGGTTTTAAACGGCAATAAAATTTAAAAAAAATGACCTGCCCCTCTAGACAAGTGGTAATTCGTTGCTCGGCGTATGATGGAATAGAATAACAAATGTATAAGGATTTGACATTTTTGACATTCGTTGACGCCAGTCATATACGTAGCGAAATACGTGCGAACATCGAAGGACGTCATACCTCTACAAACACCAGGTGTCTACAAAGTGGATTGCAGCTGCGGTAGTTCCTACATAGGCCAAACGAAGCGAACCATTGCAGAAAGGGTCAGAGAACATATCGCGGCTGTGAAAAACCGTCAGCACAATAAATCGGCAGTAGCAGAACATCTTGAGTCGGGGGCCAATCACTGGATTGAGTTTCATCAGCCTAGAGTCCTCTCCACTGATCGCCACTATTATCCACGGATTGTGCGTGAAGCTATTGAAATCAAAAAATATAAAAATTTCAATAGGGAAGATGGATTCAGGCTGTCTGGGACGTGGAATCCAGTGATTAAATTACTCAAACCCAAAAACACAGTGCCATTAAAAACTGACGTAGTGAGTGTTGTGTGTCGCCAGCCTTACCATTCACAAATAAGTAGTGGAGGGTAGGCGCACAAATTAATCCCGCGCACCTCTCGACGCTCGCAGACCAGTCAAGTCGTGACCACGGGTGCTGCAACGCACCCGAAACGTCGGCACAAGTAAGTTCCAAATAATAATTAATCGCGATAAGTCCCGAAACATAAAAACTATGAGCATATACGTCAAATCCATCATTTGGCATTCTATTCCATCATACGACGAGCAACGAATTACCACTTGTCTAGGGGGGCTGGACCGGAATTTCACGCAGGTGAAGCCACAGGTAGATCTCAGGATTGTATTCTGAGAGGTAGATATCAACTAGATGTTATTTTGTACCTACACATTTTAAAAACTCCAAGTTTTTCATCGATTGCGTTCAAATTTTGACACTACCCGCTTCTGAGATATTTTTACTTTTTGTTTTTGCACCGTCGTCGTCGTCGGTAGATGCTGGAACGGGTTTTAGGTTTTTTAAAAATGTATTCCCGGGCGAAATCAGGACCCAGCCGCTAGTTAGACCTAATAAATTAATGCTATCTAGGTCAGTTTACCAAATCACACTATAAATCGACAACGGTGCTTGCCCATTATTTGCAGTTATAACCGTGAAAATTGGTATTTTTACACTTAGATCGCTGATAAGCACACGACTCACCTGATGGAAAGTGGTTAACGTGGCCTATAGACGAGTACCAGGGAAGTCACTCTCGAGCTGCCGACCTTTTAAGAACAGAGAGATTCTGTGCTGTCAGCGAAGAAGATAAAGTATCGAGGTCTGACCAAGTCCGTAGTTAGGACTGGTAAAGCGGGTACCAGACTCCGAGCTGAAAAAGCTTCGGATGCGACTGGGAATTAACGCTAGGATGAGAAGAAGCGAAGAATACAAGCAGGACAATCTTTTGGTCTTCCCACTGACAGAAAAAAACCTCTCCAGTGAGCTCTGGCTACCCTAATCAACACCGGAAACACAACATGGTGTTGCATACGTCCATAGGCCACGGTGACCACTTCCCATCAGGTGGAACGTGTGGTTGTCTGCCACCTAAGTGGTATAAAAAAAAACACGATATATCCATACTTAGAAATAAATCTCCTATATAGGTTCTATAGAGTAAATTCTATATAGGTTGGGTTTATACCCAACCCAATAGAAAGACGCACGTCTTTGTTTCAAAGAACCCTAATACTAAAGCTTGCAGACTGAAATATCCTTCACGTAAGTCTCCTGAATTACTTACACTATTCGCACATTTCACAAAAGCATCGCACACTGTGCTCATAGAGATAGAAGAACAGATACATTACATAGTACTGAGTGTAATTTACATGTACAGTACACCAATAAATATTTATGCTATTTATGCTGATGGAAGATATCTGTTTGTGTGAGTGTACCTTGGAGACGTGTTCCTTCAACCAGTGCTGCAGATATATTATTGAAGTCGACTCGACAAAATTTATACGAGGCTTCGATTTCAGACCAACTGAGAGACGAGTAGTAGGTCTGTAGGCACATGCTGTAAGATCATTTCGAATGATCGAACAAACTCAACAGCTGAATCCGCGGTGATCTTTCAATTTCGCGTGCTGTAAATTTGGTGACGTCACGTTGTCGAGCACATAGAAATGTTCTTAAAGCACGTGTCTGCTGTAGTAGGGGTCAAAATCTCGCAGGATGAGAGACGTTGCCGTGATTTTGAAGATTTTTAGACCGGTATTACCAAACGATTGACCTGTATTACATGCATGTTAATATATAGTTCTAAAAAGTTTTTCTTTTATTTTATATTGGACACGTCAATTTGACTTCGCCTTGCCTGATGGTAAGCTGAAAGCAAAGTCTTGGAAAGAGGGTCACCATTATAAACACCATTATTTCATTATAGACATAGAAAGTAAAAAAAAAATCTATTGTCTGTCTAAAGGTATGATTCCGAAGGCGACCGCATAAGACAACAGCAGATGCATGCAGCTGATACACGTGATTGAAATTCATAGTTAGCGAAATTCTGCCTACCTCTTCAGGAATTACAGGTGTGAAATATGGATGTATAAAAAAAGTTGAAAAAAAGCTTCATAAATTTCATATTTAGAAAGTAAAGAGATATCTTCTTCAAACTATTTTACACTTCTAGTTTTTATTCTCTCGTAGTTGATCGCGTTTTAGCATTGCTGGTCACGTTCCACAAATCTTTCCGTACAAATATCGGTTCCGTCAAAATCGTAGTATTATATCTGTGTAGAACCTCATATTTTCTGTGATGTAACACTGAATTATCTGCTACAAGTGTATATATTGTGAAAGTGACCGTTTATAGATTGAACAAGCTGACGGGCACTTAGCACATTTCTTTGTAAGTTCCATCCATATTAATAAGTAACTTGCCTGGAAGAAATCGCTTCTAGCGATAAGGCTGCCCATTGTACATCGAACTGTAACCACAGAATAAGTAATAGTACTACGCTGTAACATGCTATCTGCTTGTAATACTGTAAATCTATTGGTGAACAATAAATAATTATAATTATTATCTATCTATTTTTTTTTTCTTTTTTTTTATCGTGCGCAAAATCCCCACGAATACCTCCCCCACCGTAGCCGGAGGAGGAGGTTATGTCGGACTCGAACCGACTAAAACGCACGCCGTCTGTGGGCCGTCAGTTGCCGGAGGTGAGATTGTCGTAGCCATATCCCTCGCACCCCGGCCGACCCAGGACCATATCTCTCGATCTGGCCCTCTTCCGGTGAGGGGACCACAGAGTCCCCAATATTATCTATCTATCTATCTAACTTTCTCTCAGTCTGTCTGTTACGCTTTTAAGCCTAATCCACTGAACCGACTTTGATGAAATTTAGTACAAATATAGACTAGAACTTGAAAAAAGACATAGGTTTTTTGGTTGCTTTAGCCGACATATACATGAGCGGAGCCGCGGGCAACAGCTAAGAACACATAATGAAATGTGGTTCCGCCTTTAAATTTATGGAGTTTGCAGTTACAAGTTCATAGACCGGCATTTATTTTTAATTAATCTTGATTAACTTGAAATTAAACTGGGAAAATTAATAAACAATCTAATCCGAGATTTGAAAATGGCGTTTGAATAGAAATACTCCATTTGTACATGAAATAACTTAATAATATTTGAAATATTAACTTAAGCTTGTTGCGTAAAATCTGAAGATTTTAAGATATGATTAATTATTATTAAAGTGATTCTTAAGACAGTTTTGAACAAGGTCCTTCTAATGGAATAATAAGAGAATAGCAGGCCAAAATGGATAGCATTTGGGGATAAAATACACCACTTTCCGTCGCAAGAGTAATAAACTTGTATGATTACTATGTACTTCTTTATCTTCTACTAATTTGCCACTTTTCTCAGGGTTCTCAGCACCCTAGAAAGTGGCAATTCGTTAGCCGGCATATCCTGAATAGCATTGTATTCTATTCCATTCTATTCCGTTCTGTTCTGTTCCGTTCCGTTCCGTTCCGTTCCGTTCCGTTCCGTTCGGTTCCATTCCGTTCCGTTCCGTTCCGTTCGGTTCCGTTCCGTTCCGTTCCATTCCATTCCATTCCATTCCATTCCATTCTATTCTATTCTACAAATACTCATAATTGGGATTTGAAGTTTATGACATGCGTTGATGACTGTCATATTACGTCAAAAAAAAATCTGCAATAACATACGCAACCCAATGAATTACCACTTGTCTTGATGAGCTGAAGACAGATTGTATACTGATTGAGGTAAAAACAGTATTATAAGATTACATACCTACATACATACAAGATACACGCGAAAAACATAATCCCTCTTGGCAGTCGGGTAAAAAATAGAAGAAAAAGAAAGATGCTTCACAGTTCATCTTTTGAATGAAATTTTGAAGCATTTATTATGCTAACTATTCAAATTTATTTATAAAGAGAAAAGATAATTAACCTCGGGCGGGACTCGAATCGCGATCTTTCCCTTACAGGGGGAAAGCTCTGACGACTAAGCCACCGAGACCGTATCTTTCATCTTTTATCATAAACTGATCAAATTATCGAACAATTATTGCATTATTCATGTTGGGTTGTAGAGTTTGGGTCTAATCACTTTAATTGGTACCTCTATTGGACCCCTATAAATTTATAAAGCCGTTCTATAATATATCGGGCGGTTCGCGGAGGTAATAGTCGCTTTAGGGAGCAATATCTATTTATAAGTAACGATCCCGGTAGTATCGTGAAATATTTAGTTTATTTTTACCCGACTACGCCAGCGAGGGTAATGTTTTACGCGCTATGTGTTATGTATGTATGTACATACCTAAGTCAAATTCAAATTCATTTATTAAGTAGATTTTTGTTCCCCTCTTTAGGCCTAACGGCTGGACGAATTTCGATGAATGCAACAATACAAAACGATAAAAATATATATACATTAAAGACTAGCTTAGCAAATGGACCACCGCACCGGTTCGAAACGCGACCCCGGCCTGAGAAGACTCCGGCAAGAAACTCAGCGGGCTTTTTTTTGTCTATATAATATTGCCTTTAACCCCTCCAGTTAAGCTAAATTGTTTGTGTAAGAAGTGGGTTCACTGGCTGGTTTCAAGTGAACTCAGGGGATAAGCTGGTGGCAATTGGAACTTTCAAGTTACGGGATTATGAACTCACTGTAAATTTATAATGCGAAACCGTATCGTTTGAAATTTTGATGTTAGAAAGGTTTGCCTAAGTTTGAATTACTTTGGATTTTCAACTTTATCCATCAGGATTATAAAATCCGGAATGGGTTTTGTTAAATAATTAGCTTTTAGAATACTCGTGAGCTGAATTGGTGAAGTCATTGACCTAGGAGAGGGAGGTCTGTGTGGCAGTACCGTCAGCGTCAGTACCTACGATTTTGACTACCAACCTAGTACCTACTCCTAATAATCAAATAAATATAGTAGGACATTCTACCTACATACCTAACGCTATCTAGACCAAAGTAAGCATAGCTTAACTAGCATGTGTTATGGGTTCTAGAATGCGGATAAACGTACCTACTTAAATACATTTTTTTCAAGATTTTGTGGATTTTCATCACAGTTGATTTTATGCTTTTTATTCATAATTATTATGATTCTAGCCTTAACACTTATAAATTGAAAATATATCTACAAAAAAGAAATGTGTAAGTGTAGGTACAACTATTTCGTAAAATATTCGATACAATTTCAACTGTTGGCATTTCCTTGTTTAGTAATTATTGGAGCGAAACATAAAAAAACTCAAGTTAAGTACGCTATTCGCAACAAACAAATAGCTACTGTAAAACTATACCCTAAAGGTTTATTTTCGCTTATCATTTAAACTAATCAGAATCAACTTAAGCAAGTAAATTTCAGTTCTATTTCTTGTATGATAAGATTGTTATTCGAATGTATAACGTAGAATATAGATCAATATCATCAGTCAAGAAGAGATGTTGTCGTTAAGTGATGGAACGAAATAATCAACTAAAAGCATCTATCTAACGAAACGCGATTGAGTGATGTGTTTCTGGGTTTATGCTAAATCGTTTTGTCATAACCAATGATATGAACTATAGATGCGTTGTGCGCACTCTAAAATGGCAATAAAAAGCAGCCCCCTGGACTAATGGCTTTTGGCTGGTGTATTGTAGAATATAATGACGAATGAATAGAGCTTGACGTGTATCACAGTCGTCGACGTATTTCATAAACGTCAAATCCCATATATTCGTCATTTGTTTATTTATTTAATATTTATCCACAAATCCATAAATCCTCCATACTTTAATATTACAAATGCGAAAGTAACTCTGTCTGTTACGCTTTCACGCCTAAACTACTGAACCAATTTGGATGAAATTTGGTATAAGGGTAGATTAGACCTTGAGAAAGAACATAGGCTATCTTTAGTCGCGATAACCGACATCCACGCGGGCGGAGCCGCGGGCAAAAGGTAGTATAAAATAAGTGTACAAAGGCGGACTTAATGCCAAGGGCATTTTCTACCAGTCAACCTTAGGGTGATGCTGAGATTTGTTGAGGTAGGTGCTCGAAGTATCATGGTTATACGTAGTAAGTAAACATACTAACAGTAAACATAATAATGTACTGAAATAAATTAGTAAGGATATAAATACTTATAATATTATACATACATACATCATTCTATTCTACAATACGCCGGTCAACGAATTACCTCTTGTCTAGGGGGTAGGACAACTTCCTGATTTTACGCTCCAAGCAGAGACGACATCGACACGCGACAGTGCGCTACGCAAAAAAAAACGTTTTTTTTTTCAATTCATCTAAATCAATAAAATGACGTATCATTTCTTCTTACGACTAAGAAGCATTTTTTATGTCGTACATGTACAATTGACTTCACCTCGCCTGATGGTAAGCTAAAGGCTACGTGTACGAAAAGAGGAGCACCATTATAGACACGTTGGCACTCAGTTTGACGGCCTCATTAGATGCATCTTTCACGCCCCGCTGAAATTATTGTTATACTTATCTAGAGTCAATCTTGAAAGCCGCGTCAATCCTGCATGCCGTGTCTATATAACAATACGTCATTGGTCATAACATAGTCGCCATTTAGCAAACAGATTTGGCGCAGTTTGTTAGTTTTAGAGTGACAACGACAACGAAAATGTTTTATGTTTGTTGCCAACGCGTGGATTTTCCTACTGCCCGGGAATTCCCAAGGGTATGACTAAACAAGTTGAAGTGAGTCCGTGATACATTGCCGGACAGTTTTCCCAAATTGTTTGGTATGTGGTGTGGATGCCTATTATTTTTCTTGATGGATATTTTTCTATAGTACAATATACACACGTATTTCCTGCCATTTCACTCTATTCGTACATACTTGACGAGATTTCTTTACTGTC
This sequence comes from Eilema depressum, assembly GCA_914767945.1. Lineage (NCBI taxonomy): Eukaryota > Metazoa > Arthropoda > Insecta > Lepidoptera > Erebidae > Eilema > Eilema depressum. Next base: position 16,281,520 of record OU612030.1, on the reverse strand, counting down.
ATTAATCCTTTTATACATACGCGTCGGTTTGCATTACTTCTGCCCTGCCCTCTTTTCAAAATTTCATTTTTTTTATATAGGACACGTCAATTTGACTTCGCCTCGCCTGATGGTAAGCTGAAGGCAAAGTCTCTGAAAAGAGGGTCACCATTACAGTATCATGTTACAATGGTGGCACTCAGCTTGACGGCCTCATCAGATGCTTTTTCACGCCCCGCTTAAAGGACCCGGGACTGTAGGCTATTTGGCTAATGTATGTACTGCGAGGTCGACCCCGACTGGTCTGCTCATTCACCTATACTTTGCATATCTGCCCCTCTAGACAAGTGGCAATTCGTTGCTCGGCGTATGATGGAATAGAATGCCAAATGTATGGTATTTGACGTATATGACAGGCGTCAACGAATGTCAAAAACGTCAAATCCTATACATTTGTCATTCTATTCCATCATACGCCGAGCAACGAATTGCCACTTGTCTAGAGGGGCTGGTGTGTCATTCGCTCCGTACTCATTCGCTCTACGTGCCTAAACCACTTTAGCATAGGTACTCTTTTTATTACTCGTTATAAAATTATTTTTCAGGTCATACCTATCTCGAATCTCAGTACCTATTCCTCATTCTGTAGCCAGTCGTATAATTTTTCTATAGTGTTAGTAGTTTATTACTATAAATACCTCTGTGGCATGGTGGTAGTGAACACGGCCACTACGCAGGCAGCGCGGGTTCAATCCCCGCTAATTGCAAATATTTTTTTGTATATGAATATTTGCATTGGTCTGGGTATAATATTATGTCTATGCATTTACAAAAAAAAGTAGGTATCTAAGTGTTACATACATTATAGAACCCATAACACAAGCTAGTTAAGCTACTTTGGGTCTAGATAGCATTGTGATAGTCCTACATTATTTATAATATGAAGAAAAAATAGAAATCTATGTTGTATGTAAGTACCTATATTTTAAATGCCTCACTTAGAATACCAACAGTGAAACATTTAATTTACCAACATTTCCAAACATTCGCTGAACAATGCTATTCAGAAATAATTTAGCGGTAATATCATTCCCGATATGAACATAGGCGGTCTGCAAGCGGACTTCACTAACGAAGCAATGGAAAGTGGAGCGGGAGCCGGTGGTTATTAAGTGTGCCGCCGGCTTTATTGAACTATCTCTGGATTTGTATTAGTTTACGGTTTGCTCGTTCAGTTTGTGGTACTTGTAGTGCTAGTTGCGGTTTTCTGTATTGATAGAACTGTTTTATAGAAGTACATCTTGTATTTATTGTGTACTAGCCGACGCACCCCGGCTGCGTTCGTTAGGTTCGAAATTCCGTAAATGTATAAATGAATCGGCTGGATTTGTTAAAATTTATGATTACCGAAAACAATAATTTTATTAGGTACCTACTGGCTGATCCAGTTTCGCCCGTCACATATTGCGACCGTTGCTTACTACTCTCATAAATAGTAGCGTGATAATATGCCGCGGCATCGTGGTGACGAAATATAGTAAAAATATGAATTCTAAAGTCACTGAAATAAGATGAAAAATAACTTGATTAGTCATAAAATTCTTTGCCATGCCATGCCGCGCCATGCCGTGCCATGCCGGTAGTGGGCGCCGGCCCTAAGTTTTAGATACTGTGCACTCTAATAAACATTCTTTTGTTAAATTTCATACCGCGACATATTTCTGTCTGACTGTACCATTTCAGGTTATATTTCAAAAGAAATACCTCAAGGGGCGATTCTCACCACCAGAATATTTATTTAAATGTCAATTTTTAACTCGCCCCGTGGCAAGGGGCGAGTCACTACACTAAAATAATAAAAAAGGGGCGAGTAGAGCATTTTAATCGCAAGGGTCGAGATCCAGGGGGCGAGCGGAGCCTAAGCCGTTATTTCAATCGAAAATCCAATGATAATATCTAAAACAGATAAAAAAGTCCCCACTTTTGGGACTAATATTTTAATAATAAATGTGCTTTTGGTTTCAATAGCTTTTTGTCTCGGCTACTAAAATAATGTTCAGATACTGTCAGACTCAGTACACTTCAGGACACAATAATCTACTAAAGTGGTCAGTTGTAATTTCCGTGTAGAAATAAATTCTTTGTTTAGCCGTGTCCATAGCGCCCAAGGGGACTATTTAGTTCTTCGCAAAACTATTGAGGTAATTACTGCGCCCACCTTTTAGTGATAGCAAAGAAACGTACGTTTAGTTTTTATAATTAATGAACTTGCCCTTTTGAAGTTATTTATATATTTTTTCAGGAAATTTTGTGAATTGGCATTCAGCATATACCTACCTTTTTAAACTTACCTCGTTCTAGTTTGACATGCATCACGCGACGCATTGGGAAGCCGGCAGAAATCGAGTTATAGGGACCCCTCGCTACTGCTACCTATTTCATTCTTTTATTTTAGGAATTTCTTAACACAGTTTGCGGTAGAAGTTGGCAGGTAGAAATCGTCACGTATGAAAAACGTATTATGCTCCCCCTAGAGACGTTTCCGTGAGGCGTAGTTCGGATATTATTGCCGAAAGCTGGTTTTGTTATATCACAACTCGTAACTTGGCTAGTAGCACAGCGGTAATGTAGTTTATAAGAGGTTGAATCCCATAATATGTTTAAAGCTGGGTCCACATTTGTATCATTTGCCCGATCCGATCACCGTATCCGTATCGGCGACACGTATCGTGATCACAATGTATATATCAGTGATACGCGTATCATCACCCGTCCACATATGCGATTATGATACGCGTCGCCGATACGGATACGGTGATCGGATCGGTGCAAATGATACAAATGTGGACCCAGCTTTATGTGCTTAGCTACATTTTTTTGTAAATACATAGAGAATGTATAAATGACAATAAATTTATTCAAGGGTACATGAGACGAGAGCCCGCTAGATGGCAATAGGCTCGCCCCCTGTTACGTGAGAGCAAAACTCATAGTAGGCGAAATGTGGGTGTTAATACACCTCTGCCTACCTCTTTGGGGATTTACAGGCGTAGTTATAGAGAGTAGAATTTGGGCCACCCCATCTCCACCCATGTGGTATCATACAAGGTGACTAAGGGATAGGTCTGTTTAACATCAGCGGCCTTACCATAAACCTTAAAACAGGTCAATAATTGAACTGCTGTCATTCTACCAACTGCAAATGTCACTTTGTAATGTCATATAAATATATAGGATTACAAAGTGACATTTGCAGTTGGTAGAATGACAGCAGTTCAAATATTGACCTGTTTTAAGAGTTCATGGTATGGGCCCAGACAGATCTATACAGCCACGACTCAGCCTATACATGGCTCGAGCCAACAATAGTGACCGGAAAACGGCAATAGGCTCACTCCCTATTACGTGGGACCTGATACAATGATTGATGAAATGTGGGTGTTAATTTCACCTCTGCCTAACCCTCCGGGGATAAAGGCGTAATTGTATGTATGTATGTAGGTATGTAGTTATATGTATATGTATGTATGCAGAGTAAATTATATTGCGGGTAGTTGGTACCCTAAAATTCCAACAACTGGTCTAGCTGCAATGCTTCGATATCGCCCAATATCACCATTGGGTTGTGGAGGTCAGATGGCAGTCGCTTCACGAAAAATATCGAAGTTCAAATCCGCAGTTAGACTGGTAAAGAACAAGAAAAGACCCAGAGTCTGAGGTGGAAGCTTCGGATGCAACTGAGATTAACGCTATGATGAAGAAGCTCGCTCCGGGCAAGCATATTTGTTTTTCGTAAATGTTTACATGTCCGGAGTGAACATCGAACTCACATTTTTTCATCCAAATTAATATTTTTAACATTGTGAAAATTTTTGTTTTATGATTTTTTTTTCAATCACATTTCATTACAAACTGTTGTTCACAACTTCTGTGATCGTCCTAAACCCGCTCTTAACACAAGTAATTCGTGACTTTTACCTGGTGTTGGGCTGTATGATCCATCCAATCCATCCAATATGGTTGCCTGTAAGAGATTGCCACTAGGTGATAAGGCCGCATATTGTTTATACCCAAATGTACCTGATGACCAAAGATATTATATAAAAAGAAGTAGATATGTTATTGCGCGAAAATCGTGAAGATCCGAAAACGAGTCAATTGGAACGTTTGCCTCTAGTACCGCGTGCCGAGCGGCGCCGGTCGGACGTTGAGCGGAAGCATCAGTGACTTAAAAAAATAACGAAAATGCCATCGTATGTTTATAGACACTGCACGAACTATTACTCTAAAGTTAATACTCCAAAAGTGTAGATGAATTAAAAATGTGTGTGTGTGAGTTCGGCACATTTTTCTACGTTGATTTTTAAGCATAATATGACATGTCTATGTTATGTAATGTCATTGCTGATGACACATGTTTTCACCTTGGTGTACACAACAATAACATGTTTATTTGTTTTTAACCTGCCTATGAAGGCAGGTTAAAAACTTCATCCATCCTTTGAATTGATGAACTACTCAAGTACTTACCCAGTATAATAAAAAAAATTCTAATGTTGAAAAAAACTGCGCATTTACGAGTACATCAGCCGTTTTAAAATTTATACAAATTGTTCTAGAAGTCAAACATTAGCATCTTAATAAGTAAGCTGCTCTCTTTGCAGTTTAATGATCACCGGTCTCTCCCTGCACTCGAGATTATACGCTTCGGGCTCCTAACTTAGGCAACGAGTTCGTTACATTATATAGAAGATAGTGCTGAGTTTTTAAAGTGATTTGAATTTATAGTAAGTTAGCTACCAAGTGTAGCTGTCATTTGGTATAATTCGGAGGCAGGTCGGTCGGAGTAAAGAAAACCGTACTAGGGGTCATTCAGACTATTTCAGACGAGACGGACCCACGGTGTGAATGCTACACCGCAGACTATGACCCACTTTTTAACTTGTGCTGCCTGCCCAAGCACGTGTACTCCGGAGGAACTTATGAGTGCCTCTGACAACGCTATCAGAGTGGCTACATACTGGGCAAACAAAATATGACTAGATTTGTCGACTCGACAAAAGAAGAAGATTTTGTATAATATTGATAAGAAATCTTCTTCTTAATCCTAGTGTTAATTCCAGCCGCATCCGAAGCTTTCACCTCGGAGTCTGGGGTCCGCTTTACCAGTCTTAACTGCGGATTTGGCTTGGCCTCGATATTTTTCGTGAAGCGATTGCCATCTGACCTCCACAAACCAATGGTGACATTAGGCGATATAGAAGCATTGCAGCTAGACCGTTGTTGTTGGACTTTTTAGGGATCCAACGACCACAACGAAGAAAATGCACTTTTGTTATGTAGCTCTGGGTTGTAAGAATAAAACAATTATACATTTATAGGTTTACATGCATACAAGTACAATCACGCCTTTATCCCCGAAGAGTTGTATTAGGTCCCACGTAATAGAGGGTGAGTCAATTGCCATATTCCGGGCACTATTGTGGACTCGAGTCTTGCACCTGAGGTTGAGCCTGGGCTGTGTATATCTGTCTGATGTTAAACAGCCCTATCCCTTAGTCACCTTGTACGACACCGCATGGGGTGGCCCAAATTCTACTCTGTCGGGAAACACCAAAATAATACATGATAAATAACCCGATATTGAATGAAATTTTAAAGCATTCAGTATGCTAACCCGATATTGAATGAAATTTTAAAGCATTTAGTATGCTAACTATTAAAGTGAAAAGGAAATCACGCTCAGGTGGGACTCGAATTAATCAATTTGAATGACCCGATATTTTCAATATTAATATGATGTAGTAGTACTAATAGTAAGTAATATCGTGTTATAGTAGTATTAAGCTGCTAGGAATTTTTCTTTGTCAAAATAAAATTTCCTTGTACTACACAGGTAATCAACAAATTTTCAACAAGAAATATCCGTCCGACTTGCAGAGAGGGATGCTTAACGACCTCCCAAAGGAACAAAAAGGTACCCGAACACTCAATTAGCATTCAATTGTAAAGGAATTTGAATTATAAATGTATTATTGTTAACTATAACAAGACAATAAAGCACTTAAGGGACAAATTGATGCCTTTTAGATTCATTAACTGAAGGTCTGCTATCTCGCTGCGATTTTATTTATTTAACATGAAATATTTATTTTATTACTGATATTACTTACTGGTATTTTAGTGTACAAGGGCCATGTTAACACTGCTAATTATTAACTTTTTACAGCTAAGACTAGTGCACTATCAAGTACAAATATCCGGTGACTAATGAAAATACTGAATATATTGTGTAGCATCGTGTGTCGCAATATCCTGGGATCCGGCTATTTTTAACTTTTTACAGTAATTTGTTTTTTTACAATAATACATAATAATATAATCAACAATTATAATGTTTGAGCCGTTTGGGGTCGAAACGTTGGGTTCGAAACGTCGCTTTACAAGGAAATAGCAAAGCGACTGGTCGATGCTTCGCATGACCAAAGGGCTGGCCTGTTTTTTGCCTAAAGGATTGTCATTGCCATCCAATGGAGCAATTTCGCCAGCTTTTTGGGTACGTCACCAGTCGACATCGATGGGGAGGAATTTTTAGACGCCTGAACAAAAACCCCCCCTATTTCATTCTTGTAAATATTTTTGTTTATTATTACTTTAGTTTTAATAATAGAGTAGTACAAATAAAATAATAAATTAATTATATAAATTGTAATATTATTTCACATGAGGTCAAACTAACATACCTGCTAACAACCTAGCAGGTTAAAGAAAACCTTTTAAAAAGTTGGTACACGTAATTTATTTAATGGAGTCCGGACCCACAACGTCTTGATTGTAAGCTCATTGCCTTAAACTATTAACCTGCCTTCAAGTCATTAATTAGTGAGGTCATTAAGATGTGTTTTAATTGATTTCCTTGACCCGGCGTGTTGGGTAGGGTCAACGTGATGCGGCATGTTTTGATTGCCGATTGTTTTCTGTCTACGAACGTGACGTTGGCGGTTTTAAGGCTAGCGTTTATGAAAACGTTGCTATATGGAATTATTCTAGTTATAATAAAATGGTGACTGTTGATATCGCGTAGAATTAAAAAATTTAGATTTTGATCTATTTTCGTATGGATATAGGAGGATAATTATTAAAAAAAATGAAAATCCCCGACTGTTGCTAAAAAGATAAAAACGATAGGCGGCGGAACCCATCAATTTTCTTTAGATTTTTGATTTGCAAAAGGGTAACGCCTGCTATCAATTTTTTTTTTCATCTTTTCAGCAGTAGTCGTGTTTTTACTTTAATAAGTATGAATATTTTAATGTAATATGATAAATAATAATGTCATTATAGGCATTTATTTTAGACGATTTTTTTACAAACGTCTAATATCAGATGGTCATTGCTATGCCTAAAAATATCTAGCAGTTCTTTTCAATCGTCATTTAATACAATGTGAGATGTTTCAAATTGGATAACAATGGCAACCAAAACAAATCTAGGTAGAAACATCCACTTAAAAAGAGAAAAGAAATAAAATGGCTACCTGCCAGCATAAATATATTTCTTTAAACACAATTCTTAGATTTTACAATCCTTATCTTGAGTAGACTCATATTTTAACAGAAAGCAAAAAAGCATCTTATCGTGAGACCTTCTGATGTCAATGAACTTGAGCTTCCAATGTCAATTCTCTATTTAAAATGCACTCCTATCAAAATGAACCGCGAGTAAGCCACCAAGTAGAGCCACGGGTAAGCTAGCTAGCTATTTTATAATCCATATCCATACTAATATTATAAATGCAAAAGTAACTCTGTCTGTCTGTCTGCCTGTCTGTCTGTTACGCTTTCACGCCTAAGCTACTGAACCGATTTCGAAGAAATTTGGTTTAGGGGTAGATTAGACCTTGAGAAAGGACATAGGCTATGTTTGGTCGCGATGACCGACATCCACGCGGGCGGAGCCCTAGCCCGGAATAGGCTAGTCTTTTATAAAACCTTTTCCAACAAACTTTTCCAAACGAACGCATAAATCAATATCACAGCGCACAGTACGTACTCATCAGCGTCTCTTGACGTCACATAACCTAATAACGGATGGATTTAAATGGAAATCTCTATCAGAAACGCAGATAGCGTATTAATTTGGCTTTCCAACTAACTAGATTTGAAATAGTTGTTCAGCTCTCATTTTGAGCCATATATAACGTTAGGATGAAAAGAGCGATCATTAAAATAGGACTGGCTTAGAGAAGTTTTGTAACCTTAGCCTAAAAGAACCAAATAATGGAATGGTGAAATACCATTACTGTATACATAGACCAAAAAAAAAAGGCCGCTGAGTTTCTTGCCGGAGTCTTCTCAGGTATTTCGAACTGGTGGTCCATTTGCTAAACTTGTTTTTAATAAAAAAAATATTTGACATTTTTTATACCATTTGGGTCGCAGACAAGTACACGGCCCACCTGTTGGAAAGTGGTTACTGTGGCCTATGGGTGTGTGCAGCGCCAGGAGAGTCACAGTCGTGCTAGGTACCGAACCTGTAAGAACAGAGAATTTCTGTGTCAGTACAGAAGATAAAGCAGGACAATCCAATGGTCTGGCTCAAGTTAAGTCAAGCTCTACGCTACGCTCACTACTGGAAACACAACTCGAGGTTATTAGATGGATACATGATAGGAAACATACCTAATCTTGGCACTCCTCGAATTTATTGGCACAGCTATGTTTTATGTAAAAAAACAAGAACTCACAATCGTCAACTTTATCTGCAATAAGTAAAGACTTTTCTATAGTTATTCCTTTTCAAATGGTAATGGTCTGATGTATGCCAATAGTTTAGTTTACCTATGCCAATAATATGGGCAAATGTAAAAAATTGGATAAAATTGTAATTTTTTAATATTACAAGTAATGAAATATTTGTTTACGATCAAAATAACATGAAACAATATTCCTACTATTACTTTTTACTATTCTCTTCTCTTAAAAAGACGTATAATTTCCGTAGATGATAATCATTTTACCGCTTAAGGTGCCAATAATTGGGTGTTTTCCCCTATATGGAAAAATAAAAATATTCATGTATGTAGGTAGGTACGTTATAACTGTATCTATTTAATGACCTGGCGAACTCTGTTCTGCCATATTTTAAGCCGCCTACGTGGAATTTAGATCCTTTTTCCATATTTTCTTACCGTTTAAACTTTCCACGAATATTTCAAGCCTATAAATTAGCCAAATCGGTTCAACCGTTCTTAAGTTTTAGCGAGACTAACAGAATTGCAATTTATTTTTATTTATACAGATTAGCCGCGGTAGCCTAGTGGTATGGGTAATGGACTGTTGAGACGAGGTCTCGGGTTCGATCCCAGGTTTTACCATGGCACACACCAATGACTTTTCGATGCTTTTCGAAGTTATGTGTGTATTTATCGCAGGTTTATAAGTGCCCGGTTAATGGCAACAGGCTCGCCACCTATTACATTAGGACCTAAACATAAACGGCGAAATGTGGGTGCTAGCACCTCTGCCTACCCCTTCGGGGATACAGGCGTGAGTTTATGTTATGTTTATATTATACAGATTATCACTTTGTACATATTCACATTTGAAATATTTGAAATTCTATTAACGTGTTATCAAAATAATATTTTCAACAAGTGCAAAGCTATTTAAACACGAAGCCCCGATAACATTCATAAATTTTACAACTCGCCTCCCTAACGACCCAAACTCACCGAGTCTTTAACTAAGCCCAATGAAGTGTGCCTAATGCCATATTAATGCTACGTCCACCAAAGAACTTATTTATTATGCTGTTTTGCACCAAAATACGTGGATTTTGGTGTTACAGGAGGGCTACTACAATTACAGACGTACGAGTAAGTACGCGGACTTATGACTTGTCGACCTTACTCGCACGTCTGTCACCATAAGTTCGCGTACTTTAAAACCGCCGAGTAAGTTCGTTGGCGATCTAGCAAGTTTGAAATTTTGCTCGTAACTAGAGGTTTGCACCGTTGCGGAATTTCGTGAACCGGTGAAAAACACCGGTGTTTTAGCAAGCTCTTAGAAAAATATGACATGATAGAATTCCTAGATAGCACAAAGCCTCTTCTCTCGACGACATTGCAATACAGTGTGAGCAAGCTTGCCGTCTGTCACCGATGGCGAGCCGAGTAAGTTCGCGAACTTAAAAACCGCGTGCTTAAAGTACGCACGTCTATCACCCACTTTACTTTGTGAGTTTTGTAGTGAGAATTGGACCTTCAGTGTCTGCCAGGATATTTAGCATGCTAGTGTTAGGTGGTCAAATTGGGCGGCCGGGGTACGAGGAATATGGCTACGACAATTTCACCCCCGGCAACTGACGGCCCACAGACGGCGTGCGTTTTAGTCAGTTCGAGTTCGACATAACCTCCTCCTCCGGCTCCGGCGGGGGAGGTATCCGTGGGGATTTTTAGCACGATCAAAAAAGGTGGTCAAATTGGGTGAAACAGTATTATTATTATCTTAATTACTTTTCTAGGGTTCCTAACTAAAAGGGGAAAAAGTGAACCGTATTTATACTTACTACTAGGTACTAGACCCTTCTGTCTGTCTGTCGCCAGACATCGTGAACCATGACAGCCACTTGAAATTTTAACTTATGACGTATTTTTGTTACCGCTATGATAACAAATAAGCATAAAAGCCGAATAAAATAAATTTTTAATTCAATTTAGAATAAGTACGGAACACTTCATATGGCGTGTCGAATCCAACACGCCACTTGTACGCTATTTTCTTAATCCCTACTAATATTATAAATGTGAAAGTAACTCTGTCTGTCTGTCTGTCTGTCTGTCTGTCTGTCACGCCCAAACCACTGTACCGATTTTGATGAAATTTGGTATAGGGGTAGATTAGACCTCGAGAAAGGACATAGGCTATGTTTGGTCGCGATAACCGATATCGACGCGGGCGGAGCCGCGGGCAAAAGCTAGTTTCTTATATTTAAAAGACAAAGTACACGAATATCCCGATGTACGACAACGGCCCGAGTTCGATTCACACGACGAAAGTAAACTTCAATGGTAATAATATTGCTTTTTGAAACGATAGTAGGGGCCACATTTGGTAATGTATCGTGTACCAAAAGTCCTTATAAATTCAAAGAAAGAGCAGGTAGGATATAACTCTTAAAAGTGGTTTTCCAGCACCTTTTAGCACCTTCATCAATTTAACCACCTTTGTACCACTTAGGTGGCAGACAAGCACACGGTCTACCTTTTGGAAGGTGGTTACCGTGACCTATGAACGTGCAACACCACGGGAGTACACTCTTGCTGCCAACCCTGTAAGAATAGAGAGTTTCTGTGCCGCCTGTGCAGAAAATAAAGCAGGACAAGCCCTTGGTCTACCCACTGACAGTACAACTCTCCAGTGAGCTCTGGCTACCCTATTCACCACCGAGCGGGAACAAAACACGAGGTATTCTATAGGGTAGAGGTACTTTCCCCAGTCGAACTGCTCAGTTGAGACGGGGACTGAAATTACTTAGACATTTTTATAAAAACGATAAAAAAATTCCTATACTAGTATTATTTGTTTAGAAAACCATTCAACAAGTATTCCAGCACTTCAAATGTACCCACTTTCCCCTCGAATCGACCTGTAATTGGCCATCAGTCCTCAACCACAGAACATCTGGAAAATAAGGCCAACGCGTATAAAAAAGGACCAACCATCGATAAAATGCAAGCGCTCTGAATGAAAAACTGTACTGGGCATATAAAAAAAGAAATATATAATTCATAGGGTTTTTAGACTTCACGACATATAACAAGTTGTGAAGATTGGTCGATGCTAGGTTCACATTAAATAATAGTTTTAAATACTAGTTTTAAGTAGCAGTTTTAAACACTAGTTTTAAATACTAGTTTTAAATACTAGTTTTAAATACTAGTTTTAAGTACTAGTTTTAAATACTAATTTTAAATACTAGTTTAAAATACTAGTTTTAAATACTAGTTTTAAATATTAGTTTAAAATACTTGTTTTAAATACTAGTTTTAATTGAGTGAATTTTTGAAGATTGATTTACAAAGCCCCAAAGACAGAAGTATAGAGGAATTTGGATCGGCTTCGTGCGGTCAGAGCATTCCCCCTGTAAGGGAAAGATCGTGGGTTTGAGTCCCGCCCGAAGTCGATTCTATTAATAATTAATACTAGATTCGGTTAATGATTTTAAATACTACTAAAATCTATTGACATTTAAACGTTAGGTACTTTATAATATCACTGGTAACAACTATTCGTAGTTTTTTAAGACATTTGCGCTGGAAAGGTTTGTTATCATCATCCTCCTTGTGTTAATCCCGTTCGCATCCGAGGCCTTCATCTTGGAGTACGCTTTTTCCAGTCTAACTGCAACGCAGCTGTACTTCGATTTTTTTTATTTTCATTGAGCGAACAGAACATCAAAAATATACGAATGATATGGTTAGGTATGCATGGACCTAACCATATCATTCGTATATTTTTTATTTGGACCTATTTCATAACATTTAATGGCATTCACTAATCTAAGAATTTTCCTCCTTGTCACGTCACGTCGTGTCGCTGTCGTACCGTCAATCAAAAATAGATCTATCTAAACGTATTCAACGTTATTTTCGAGACCGAAGTTCCCTGTTGAATGCAAACCTGTCAGTTCTGAAAAAGCGCACCAGCTGAATAGAAACGTCAGTTGTAATAAAAAAGTATAAAAAGACTGCTGGTTTTTTAATATCAGTTAAAAAAAAGATCAGCAAAAAACTGGTATGATATTTTTAGCAACTTTCTGTACATACATATACTAACGCCAGTAAATCCCCTAAGGGGTAGGCAGAGGTGTATTAACACCCACATTTCGTCAACTATAATTTCCGGTCCCACGTATGTACCTACGTACATACGTATTACCTAATAGAGGGCGTCCTATTGCTGTCAAGCGAGCACAAGCAACTTTCTATATACTTAAGTGATTTTTATTTGGTATTTAATAGGTTATATACACCCTATGGAGGTTATGTCGGACTTGAACCGACTAAAACGCACGCCGTCTGTAGGCCGTTGCATGCCGGAGGTGAGATTGTCTTTTTTTTTTGTTTTTTTTTTTTGTTTTTTTTTTTTGTTTTTTTAAACTACTTAATTGGCAGACAAGCACACGGCCCACCTGATGGGAAGCGGTCACCGTGGCCTATGGACGCATGCAACACCAGAGGCGACACACTCGCGCTGCCGACCCTGAAGAAACCTTCTAATGCCCTTCTTGAAGAACCCCATATTGTAGTCGCTTGGGAAAACCACCGCAAGGAGTTCATTCCACAGCCTGAGTGTGCGTGGGATGAAATGCCTTTCAAACCGCACAGTGCGTACCGTTTCCGGACACAATGTGTGAGGATGAATTCCCTGCCTGTGGCGAGAGGTGCGATGATAGAATGTAGCTGTTGGCATCATGTCAAACAGTTCTTCTGAGCACAAACCATTGTATAGACGGTAAAACACACACAGTGAGGCAAAGTCTCTTCTGAGACTGAGAGGTTCCACATCGCCTGCGAGTATGGGATTGCCGACGAGCCTCAACGCCCGTCTTTGTACCGAGTCAAAGGGGTCAAGCTGGCATGCAGGTGCCCCAGCAAAAAGGTGACAGCAGTACTCCATGCGGGGCCGAACCTGCGCCTTATAAAGGATGAGTCGTTGCCCCGCAGTGAAGTACTGCTTCGCCCTGTTGAGCACCCCAAGCTTCTTTGATGCCAGCTTCACCTTGTGTTCTAAATGACTACGGTATTGGACGTCGCTGGAGATATCGATACCAAGAATCCCGATACTCGAGGAAATGGTAAGCGGTGTGCCCAGGAATTGCGGTGCTACAATGAATGGAGTTTTCTTAGCGGTGAATACACATACTTGTGTCTTAGAGGGGTTGAATTGGACTAAATTTAGTCTGCCCCAATCGGATACTCTAGATAACGTAGTCTCGATTTCAGACACAAGTTGTTCGCGACTTTCCTCTACTTCGGGCTGAGGGATATTTGCACGGCCCGAGTAACAAGCGTCTCCAGTACTGTCGTCCGCATAGCAATGAATGGAGTCATCCGACAGCATGTCATTGATTATGCAGCAGAAACAGGGTTGGAGACAACACGGAGCCTTGTGGGACACCAGCGTTTATGTCCATGCGATCCGAGCAGCTGCCGTCAACGACGGCTTGGATACTTCTGTTGGACAAAAAGCTGGCAATCCATACGCATAATCCCTCGGGGAGTCCATAAGATGGTAGTTTTGCAAGAAGACCTCTGTGCCAGACCCGATCAAAGGCCTTTGCTATATCGAGGCTAACCGCTAGTGCCTCACCTCTAGTCTCGATGACTTGCGCCCAACGGTTTGTGAGATACACAAGAAGGTCACCGGTTGAGCGACGGTGGCGAAAGCCGTACTGTCGGTCGCTCAGAAGATCGTTACCTTCAAGGTATCCCAGGAGCTGTGTATTAATGACACGCTCCATCACCTTCGAGAGGAGGGAGGTGATAGCAATAGGCCTGTAATTGGACGGGTCTGTCCTATCGCCTTTTTTGGGCACAGATGCACGTATGCGGTCTTCCATGAAGCTGGAACTCGTCCCGCAGAGAGTGAAAGCGCAAAAAGTCGTGTAAGTACAGGGCACAACTCGGGAGCACAGCGCTTAAGCACTAACGCCGGTATGCCATCCGGCCCACTCGACTTTCGAACATCTAGGGAATTAAGTACCCGCCGAACCATCCGTTGCGTGATTTTTACTTCATGCATTGAGGTTCCGCACCAGGGGATAATAGGTGGATCGGCATTCCCATCGTTCATAGTCGAGTTTGACGCAAAGAGATTACCTAAAAGATCGGCTTTCTCCTTGGCGCCATGGGCCAGACTACCGTCGGTTTTCAGCAGCGGCGGAAGGCAGGACCGGCAGAAGTTTCCCTCGGCAGCTTTGGCGAGCGACCAAAATGCGCTACTACCAGATGGGTACCGCGCAAGCCGCTCACCAATTCTGCCGATGAATTCTAACTTAGCCCTGGCGGTTGCCTTCTTACTAGACCTCGAGGCGGCATTCAATTTCCGATTCACTTCAGAGATGTTCGGGTCCTTGCTGGCAAGGGCCGTGGTCCATGCCTTATAAGCAGATTGTTTGCGAGTTCTCGCTTCTCTGCAGGACTTATTAAACCACGGCCGCTTACTCGCTCCTGTCCCGACCCAACGGTTGGGGATATAGCATTCCATGCCCGCTAGGATCGCGTCAGCGACTGCTGTTGCACAGGAGCTTGGATCTTCTGAAGTGAAGCAAAGCTGCCTCCACGGGTACGACACGAAGAATTCTCGCAGTCCGTCCCAGTCTGCCGACTTGTAGTGCCAAACATGCCGCCACTGGGGTGGCCGCGGTGGTTCAGGCCGCGCGAGAGTCACTTGCGCCCGGATGAGGCTGTGGTCCGAAGTACCGAGAGGTGCTTCCACAGTTATGGAGTATTCATCCGGACGCGTAGTCAGCAGAAGGTCCAGTATAGAGCTTCTGTGGGTCTCAATATCTAGCGTTCTAGTAACAGAATGCACCAGTTGAGAGAACCCATAGGTCAGGGCGAAGTCATGAGCAGCTCTTCCCGCAAAATCAGTCACGGGAGACCCCAGCCACTCCACGTGGTGAGCGTTGAAGTCCCCCAAGAATACCAAGTCCGCGGAGGGATACTGCTCAATTACCCTGTCAGCCGACCGTTGCAGGTGCTCATATAGTTGAGTCGTGCCCCAGTCACCGCTATGAGACCTGTAGAGGCACGCATAGATACGGGTGTGGCCACCGTGATCTATACGCACCCATAGAGTGGACAGGTCTCCGTCTTCAAGGCCGTTAAGACGGCGGCAGCAAATGTCATCCCGGACGTACATGCATACCCCGGCTTTACTCAGAAATTTGTGCTCGAGTTTGTAGCCGGGGTATATTAGGTAGGCTGTATCGGCCGGGCATGAAATCTGCGTCTCCGTTAAGAAGAACAGGGTCGGTTGTGTTGTTTCGAGGTGGTGGTGGACCTCGTTCAGGTTTTCTGGCCATATTTATAGAAGGGGGGGGGGGGGGGGAAGGTAAAGAGAGTTTTTGTGCCGTCAGCGTAAAAGACAAAGCAAGGCTCCATGCCACCACTGACGAGTTAAGGTTTTGTGACTGGCTGGCGCGGCGGGCGGAAGGGCCCCCGGTCCCCTCCCAGATACTGTAGCCGGGTCCACCCCGGTCTCCTCCTCCGGCACGACTACAGCACCGGGAACTTTACACAGGCTGCTGGATCAGCCTCCTGGGGCGGAGATTAAGTATTCCCCAGGTTCGGGAACAGCCCGCGGGCGGCCAGCGGATAACCGTTTCACCGGGTCTCCCTGACCGCCGCGCCAACATTTCACGCCCGTACAAGTCAGCGGTGTTAACCCAAGCCTTTGGTCTTCCCGCTGACAGCACAAGACCCCTCCATTGAGCTCTGGCGACCCTACTCACCACGGAAAACACAACTCAAGGTTGCTAAACCGCGATCTTCTGTAGGGCGGAGGTACTACCCCAGTCGGACTGCTCGATTTGAGACGGGAGATACCGTCGTGTCCTACCTCCTCTAAAAATGTCTTAGACATACCCCTCGCACCCAAACCTGAGAATCTACTAAAAATTAAACCTACACGTCTGCTTTATAACTATTGATATTTAGTATAGTAATTCTATTCATAAGGCTTAATTTAATTAAATTTTATGCAGAAGGAACGTCTAGAGAAATTAAAAAGCGCCAGCGCTATTTACCGTAATAGTATTGAAGTAAAATCTCATTCATCTCTCAATGAATTCCATTCACGCATCGCAGCTCGCCTTCTCTTCAACGAGGTGCTGTTACAAAGGCTACCTAGCTAGTAGAACAAGCATTTTACTCCGTTTTAAGGCTCCCCTACACAGGCAGATTATTATCGTTCGATAGTACCGGTTGCGCACCTGCGATAATCTGTTTTTAGAAATACGGCCACAAAGACACACTGTTGTTATAATAACGGCGCAATAAAGGTAGGATACATGACTCGAGTCAACAATAGTGCCCGGAATACGGCCATAGGCTCATACCCTATTATATAGGGACCTAATACAATGATTGGCAAAATGTGGGTGCTAATTCGCTTCAAGGTATGATTCTGAAGCCGACCGCATACGACAACTGCCGACGCATGCAGCACATACAGCGTACCCATTACTTGTTAAACTCCGATACGAATAGAGGGAACCATTGAGAAGCCGCAATGAACTACGCGCATGTGCGGCGTGCATCGGCTGTTGTCGTATGCGGTCGGCTAAGGAATAATATCTCCCTCCGAGAATAAAGACGTGATTGTATGTGAGTATGTAGAAGTAGGAAATAAAAACGCAAAACGTTAATAATCAGATAATAAAAACCCAGTTGTATTTAAAGTTCAGGACGCATTATCGCAATAATACGTGTGACATTATCGATTGACAATACCACGGCTGTATAGGAGAGCCTTTATACAGTTTAACTTCGTAATATACAATTTCTCGTTAATCTGTATAACAAAGGAGCGTTTAATAAGAAAATTAATAGCGCTCACTACTTTTTTCTTTATGGTAAAAACTATAAAAAGAGTTTGCAGCTGAGGGTTCAATTAAGACGGATCTCTGTGAAGATGTAAGACGCTTATAAAATTTTGTGTGGTGCTTAAAGAAAATTATTATGAAGGACTGCAGATAAGTGCGGTGGAGAAAAAATTCTTGTGTTATTAATTTTGATCTTTTTTGTTACATGCTAGAATTATTTTTTTATAATTATTATGGTGTGGAACTCGCCAAGATCTTAGGGAACTAAGCATTCATCACCTGCAACTCGGTACACCAGATTTTATTTGGGATATCACGTACATGAAGGCTACCACGGATGTGAGAGTTCCTCACGCGATCTTTACGCGTGGCACCGCACATTTACCGTAGCATTTTCATCTCTGCGACACGCAGTTCCGGCTTGTGTCGCTCCAGCAGTGGCCCAAGACGTGCAGATTATTACTGTCATAATTCTCAGTATGTAAGAGTAGTTTCAGACTTTGCAAATGTTCCAATTTATTAGGCTCTGAAGGTGTCGAATGCAGATGGAAGTAGAAACGTTTTTAAACGTAATCCCAAATACCTATAAAGAAAAAAAACATGGTAATGAATTCAATAACACGATTTTCTTTTATTCGAATCTAAATACGAAGAAGATAACGAAGAAGATTCGTAATTAAAAAGTGCTGCACGAATATAATTTTTAATTATTTCTTGCATTTTTATAAGAAGTCACGGAAGCGTCCTTATTTAACGCAAAAGAAAGTTGCAGTGCAAAATTTTAATTATACCTACACCAAGGGTATGATACATTCTTTTTTGAGGGGACGAAACAATTCGTAACAATTTTTTACCGCGCGGGAACCTCGGCGAAAAGTATTTGATGTTTTCCCAAACCGCTGGAATTCGTTAATTAAATTATTTTTAACTTCATGTGGTTTTTCTGGTGAATTTCTGGTAACTGTTATGAATGTATAATTATATTTTTTTTGGTTGACAAGCAAATATGACACAAAAATTGAATGGTGCCATGTAAGTGACAGGCACAGACATGCATTCAACCACAAAATAGGCTCACTGGAGTAGCGAAGTAATTACCATCTTCTTACTTAATATTATTATCGATGTTAAGTAGTAAGTATATTGGACATTGTGTGTGATGGTGATGAGTATATAACGTAACTGATGTAATCTTCCTATTAATTTAAATTCGATTAATTCTTTTCTTTTTATTAAATACAGAGATCTTAAAGTAATAAATATAAGTGCACTTATCCTACCAATCCTACCATTTACATGGCGCACTAATTCTATAATTCTATTCTAGGTATTTTCTAACACATAGCGCAAGTCATTTAACTGTTGTAAATTACGGCTATTATTACTTTATCTCAAAGAGCTTTACTCTAATTACTGGAATGCTAAATCCTTACCGTCAACAAATCAGATGGATCAGAGCACATTTTTCACTGTTACTCTAAACTGAAAGCCTATTCACGCCTCCGAGAACTCAAAATGATTCCAGAATGTTCTACCGTCCACGCTCTACTTTACTAAATACTATTATAGATCAAGAGCCAGTGAACGACAATCTTACTTCAAAGTATATTATTCTATTTCCGTACGAATATTTTTTATATAACTTAGGTGGCAGACAAGTACACGACCATGGCCTTTTGACGTATGCAACACCAGGGGCGTCACACTCGCGCTGCCGAACTCAAAGCTGAATATGAACTTGATGTGATACAGAAATGCAAAAGAATAGACAATAATCAGAGCACTTAGGTCCTTATTCCAAAACAATGCCCAATTGTGAATCTACTCTCACAATGACATTAAAACTGTTATCTAGAGTACAATCCGTCCTCAGGTCTAGTTATAAATCGAGATTGAGGGCTGAGTATTGTTATGGAAAACGTGTTTTAGATAGTTTTTTAAAAACCCTCTTCCACAACTATCAGTGGTCATAGCGGTTAAGTCCAGCATTATTTGGCCTTCCTGTAAGGCTAAAACTAGGTGCCATAGTCCTATAGGAAGGTTAACTTCATATCCTTATTGGAAGGATCACAGGTGCGACTTGAGCTTCAAAGATCTTTGGTCAACAACACGAGTGTAACGCCCGTGGTGTTGCATACGTCCATAGGTCAAGGTATAATAACCATTGTCCATCAGGTGGCCGTGTGTCTGTCTGTCACCTAAGTGGTATGAGAAAAAAAACCTTGTTGGATACCATACGCCCTAGAATACTATACTATACTTATGTATAAAAAAATAGGCCTTTACTATGCAGTAGGTCTGGCGTCCCCTAGCTCTTCGGCTATTACGCTCTGCCAATGTTTCCATTCCACGAGCAAAGCTAGTTAAGTAGAACTTACGTCTAATACCTACCATTTGGTTCACGCGGAATTGGAAATTAAATATTTAGGCGATACGCGGCTATCTATATAGAGAAAAAAAAATTGATTCTCTTTCCCGGAATAGCTTAGTTTTTGGGTTAAACTCGGCTTTTTCCTGTATTGTTACGTGGGTATTATATTAGATCAACAAAGGTGTTTAAAATATTCTGCAAATAAGAATATTCGAAGGCACATTTTGGCTAATCCTAACTTAATTTTGTGAATTCGTTAAAATATGTTTTTGAAGGGCTGCTATTGTGACTTGCAGTGTTGTGAGTTACCTATAATGTATCGCTATGCTATAGCGTGAGAGCTGATGACATTAACTCTGGTCTGATCAGATTCCTGAATGATATGTACATAATTAGACGCGCTTTTAAAATTTGGAGCTTCAAAAATCCATTTTTCAGAACCGAAAATAATCTGTATCTAATAATATGATAAAAACCTGGCTCATCTGAAAGATCACCAAATTCTGTGTATGGCATTTCGTGTTCTCCAATTAAAGGCGCATCTAATGAGGTACATATCATTCAGGAATCTGATCAGACCAGAGTTAATGTCATCAGCTCTCATACTACTACATCAGTCCGCCAAGCGTGATCATCTTGCCTGGTCACAGGAATACCAGACCCCGTTCATAGACAAACTCATCTCGATTGATTTGGGTAATATAACCATTGGGCATACCTAATTTACCTTTGACAGGGGATATTCATGTAATAATATGCTTGATTGCGGGGTATTCCGTAACCATTGTTGAACTACTAGAGATATAGACAAGACCATTGTTGATATTACCCACACTTATGAAAAAAACACAGTATTAGTATATATAGGTAGTTTATGATTTTAAATCATACTACAACTTAACCATGACTATGGCCTAAATAATACAATGATATCTATTAGCTACATTTTGCAATAATTGTCTGTTTTTAACCGACTTCAAAAAAGGAGGTTCTCAATTCGTACCCATTTTTTTTTATTTTTATTGTGTGTTTGTTACGCGATTGTGAAGCCAATTCTAGACGGATTTTGAAAATTCTTTTTCTGTTCGTAAGTAGATTATTCCGAAGTGGTCCCATTTAAATTTCGTAAAGATCTGATCATGGGTTTCCGAGATTAGACCAAGGAACTCTTCAAAAAGTACCAGGAAATCAGCCGCGATTGCTGCAATGGCATATTATTGCAATGTTTCTGCCATTACACATCATAACATCACGCCTGAGTCCTTTGAACGGGTACGCAGAAGTGTTCAGAATATTCAGCTATATTTCCGGTGTATATGCATTGATTTTAAAAATTCTTTTTGAATAATGCTGTAATAATATTTTTTTAGCGTGGCCGGTTCGATCTCTCAGGTCTCATGTACAGCCGTGAGACTGTACAAACTCACTAAAAAGAGAAAAATAAATTCATTTTAACAAAAAAGTTTAACCGACTTCAAGAAACGAAAAAGAGGCACTGAAAAGCGAAAAATAACTTAATTTACAGACTTACTGATTTATTAGAAGTCGGTGCCAGCCAACTTTGTTTGTTGTGTCTGAACTACTATGATGCAATCAATTGAAATATGGCCTCTCTTGGGCTAGGCACCGACTTTAATAAATCAGTAGGTAAGTCTGTAAATTAAGTTATTTTTCGCTTTTCAGTGCCTCTTTTTCGTTTCTTGAAGTCGGTTATACTTTTTTGTTAAAATGAATTTATTTTAAGTTATCAATATCTACTAATATACTACTTTTCTTCCTCCACTTTCGGACTTCTACCTCATCAGGAAAAATTACCTCCGGGACACGACCTTCCATGACCGATATGGAGGTGAAAGACCTCCATCTCCATCTTTTACGTACAGTCGGTCGAATTAAAATTTCTGCAGGTGGGGGAATGCGAGATCCGGGCTTAGCCGCATGTGACTGCGGGCCCTTATAACCCTAAAGTCGATATGATTTTTTGAGTACATTCTTGAGACAAGCTGGAAACTTGTCAGACAACATACCTGGCTGGTGGGAACAGGGGCTAAGTCAACCCCCAAATTCCAGCCCCCGTTCCCACCAGCTGTCTGACAAGTTTCCAACTTGCCTCAAGTACGTACTCAAAAAATCGTATCAGCTCTCGGACTATTATGTCCTACCTCCTGCACTAAGGCCACAGACAGCAGCGCGGTTGAGATGGCAACATTTTGTTCAAAAATGAATCATTGACACGAGAAGAGGATTTCTCTCTTCAATGGTTTGTACTTCAAACAGTCAATATTGTGAGTCAAAATATTATCTAAAGTAGTGTTAAACCGGGAAATTTGCATAACTGGACCGTTTTAGTTAATAGACGATTTTCGATTATCCGGTTTTCCGGCCATCTTGTATATATTATCTAATATATAAAATTCTCGTGTCACAGTTTTCGTTGCCATACTCCTCCTAAACGGCTTGACCGATTTTGATGAATTTTTTTGTGCTTATCCGGTATTTATGAGAATCGGCCAACATCTATTTTTCATCCCCCTAAGTGATAAGGGTGCAGTGGGAACGGGATTTGAATACCACGCGGGCCGAAAATATGGCGGTACGAAGTTCGCCGGGGCAGCTAGTTTAATATAAATAATCTATATTTAGGCAGCTTAATCTGTATTTTATATAGAACTAGCTTTTCCCGCGGCTCCGCCCGCGTGGATGTCGGTTATCGCGTCCAAACATAACCTATGTCCTTTCTCAAGGTCTAATCTACCCCTGTATCAAATTTCATCAAAATCGGTCCAGTGGTTTAGGCGTGAAAGCGTAACAGACAGACAGACAGAGTTACTTTCGCATTTATAATATTAGTATGGATTAGTATGGATTCAGATTACTTAATATACTGTTAGGTATGCCGTTAATAATAATGATGCAAAACCAAATATTCTTACTCAACTATATATTTTTTTATGAAAACAGTATCTATCGATTTGGATCAGCAATATGAACGTCCGAGACGGGACTTGAACCTCCAGTCCAGTCCGTTGCAGGGGGGAGGAGGTCAGTTTTCATTTTCAACCACCAATGACGTCAGTAAAGACCATGCTCCTATCTCCAGTTCTACTCAACCAATTACGATCAAACAAATGAAAATTTTAAGGCCTTTCAAACAAAATAACTCGCATCAAAATTCGGTCGGTAGTTTTTACATCCATCGCTAGAAAACGAATTAATAAACTGACAAGCAGAAAAGAAAAAAAATTTGTTCAGTATCGTTAACATAACATAACCTAAGTTTTTTTTAACTATCACTCCCTTTTTTTATCGTGCGAAAAATCCTCACGGATACCCCTCCACCAGAGCCGGTGGAGGAGGAGGAACCCACAAAAACGCAAGCCATCTGTGGGCCGTCGGTTGCCGGAGGTGAGGTAGTCGTAGATATATCCCTCGCACCACATATCCCTCGCACCAAGCATATCCCTCGCCCCAATATCACTACCTTGTACAAGCACAACTACTTTATAATTGCATAATGTCATAGTATAGCTAGATATTATCAAGACTAAAGTATTGGAAACTTGATATCAATCAATTTAATTGACCATCGCTGCAATTGAAGCTACGAGCTAACGACCAGCAGTTTACAAAGTCTTCGTATTACATGAAAATGTAATGGCTAATGTACTTTAAGGTACAGTCAATAACAAAAGTAGGTTACAAATTCCAATTTATTGATGCTATTAAAACTTACATAAAGTTTTGAAATAAACCTATTTGTATTGGTTTCTGTTGCGATTTATTTGTTATTTTGTAAATATATATTATTTACACTATGGCTATTTAAAAAAAAACTAAAATTTGGGCTTGGTGCAAATAATAAAGTAATACTAAATAAATCGCGATAGAATCCGTTAAAGTTGTTATTTCAATGAGAGATATTCGTGTAAACCTCCGCTAGTATCTTACGTAAAGTAATAAACAAACCAATAAAATTATATCATTTGTTCTCTGACGATCTCACACGTCAATAATTATAATTAGTTAATGAAATTGAAACATATGGACGTATACCTAGTACCTTTTTACAATCTCGGGTCTTTTAAATCAAATCACATTAATCACAGCCAATTTAAAGCGGGGCGTGAAAAAGCATCTGTTGAGACCGTCAACGCAGAAATCACTATTTTAGGATCGTCAGCATCTGGAATAGTAGCTCGTATTTTTTTTTACTTTATCTCAACACCTACCAATTGACAGTTAATTGACAGGCTGCAAAAAAACTAAATATTTTTTGAAATAATATTACCAACCGTAATTACGAATGGTCCTTTAACCCCTCCAACTAAGCTATATTTGCTTGTGCTAGGAGTGGGTTCACGTTGGTAGCGTAATGGCCAGGATTCGAACCCGGGACCCCTCGATCGTAAGGCTGACTCCTTAACCACTAAGCCACCGACGCTTCAATATAAGAAAGGTTAATAAATATTTTAGTGTTAAACCACTGTTGTTGTTAAGTGTATTTGTACTGTAGAGTACACAGTGTAAGTACAATGATTAATGATTATTGTTCCCTCACTAAACGAACTAAAGATATTAATATTAAAATTCATTATAATCTCGTGTAGTTTACGTCGGTGCTGTATGCTTAATGTCTGTAATGTAAATACTTAGTGAATTAACTCCGGAAGTTTGTTAGTTTATTGTTATTGTACGGTGAACTTAACTATAGTAAGGTATTTATAGTTAATTTGTAGGGATTGTTTGTTTACATATTTGTGGTTATTAATAATTGTGATATGTTGCATAATGTTGACAGGGTTACCGAATTTCATAATATCGACGTATGAATGACCGATGTTCAAAATCCCGAATGTTCGTTTGACCGAATGTTCAAAATACCGAAAGTACAAAATCGGGTGGTTATCCGAAAAATTACCATGAAGGCTAACCTAACTACCTTCTAACTTAATCTATCCAAGTCGGATTGTGCGGGGTGGACATTGCGCGCCTCCGTGAACCCTATTTCGGTAATCTAGGAATAATATTTTGGGAATTATAAGATACTAGCTCCGTTCATGTATAATACTAATTTTCGTGACCCACAGGAAGGTTAAAATCCCTCGCAGCTAATCTGGCATTTTCGTTTTCTTTATTTTTGGAATTTTCCTTTACTTTACAAAAAATTACAAGTTGCCTCAAATACATCTTTTGGTATTTTTTTTACATATTTGATTGCATAATAGGTTGTAAAATAACCCAAACCCTCCACTACACTCCACTCACTCACTCCACTTCATAAGCTGTGTTTAGATTTTATGGGAGAGGTATCTGACTTTACTGATTGCCTCAAATACCCACCCAAAAATTGGCAGTACCAGCTCTCGGAACTAATAACGAAATTTATAAAGCAATTAGTATATCAAAACAGCATGCGATATTGAAATATCACTCCAGATTCAGCTTTCAAGTTCGTTCGATCGTTCGAAATGTTCTTACAGCATGTGCCTACTGGCCTCCGTCACTCGCTCAAGGCCGCGCGCTATACACCTACCGCTCGGTGAGTCGTCGACGACACAAACTGGCAGAGGGCTGATGCAATTATATGTATAATATAATGTAATGCAATGTATGTAAGTAGTCAAGTCCTGTCTGAGCATCCAATCCATATCCATACTTCCATACTAATATTATAAATGCGCAAATAATTCTCTCTCTGTTGCGTTTTCACGCCTTGGCCAATTATGTTGAAATTTGGTACAGAGATAGATTAGATCTTGAGAAAGGATATAGGCAATGTTTGATCGCGATAACCGACATCCATGCTGGTGGAGCCACGGGCAACGGCTAGTACGTAATATTTTGATACTTATTTATGATAAGTAATACGAGTATTATGATATTTCTGGTTAATATTTACTCCGTCATACCATGACACTTAAGATATGATTTGGTAGCCGACCGCATACAACAACTGCCGACGCACGCAGTACATGGGCGTAGTTCACTGCGGCTTCTCAATAGTCCCTTTTATTCGTTTCGGAGTTTAACAAGTAATGGGTACGCTGTATGTGCTGTATGCGTCGGCAGTTTTGTCGTATGCGGTTGGCTTTAGAATCATACCTTTATAATGTACCGTTTCGTAAATGGAACAAACTTATTCAGTTACCGCGTTTTCGAGGAACACAGTAGCGTACACTCGACTAATATTATTATCTACCCACGGAGTGGTTCCGTATTTAATAATTGTGTTATTTAGTTATATTTTACATCAAAAGTGACCAGACCTTTTGTGTTTACGGTAGTCTTTCTAATAAAACAATGAAATTTAGAAATGATGTTATGAGTTATTAATAAAAATGAACTAAATCAAAATAGTAATTATTATAATAAAGCTTCTTGTCTAAATACTAAACAAAAGTAAGGTAATAATCTAGTTCTGAGAATTAGTGTACTCCGTTGATTAGCAGAGGTTAGTAGCGATTTGGTGAGGGGACTTGTCTTACTGTAGCAGTCCAGGTGAAGAAAAAAAAAAAAAGAACGAAGTAAGTTGATTTGATTTGATTTGATTTGATTTGATTTGAAAAAAGTAAGAAAGAAAGCGAGAAAGAAAGGAAGTAAGGAAGGGAGGAATGAAGGGAGGGAGGAAAGAAGGAAGGAAGGGAGAGAGAGAGAATGAAAGAAAGAAATTCATTTTTTTTTACCACTTAGGTGGCAGACAAACAAACGGCCCAACTGACGGAAAGTGGTTACCATGGCCTATGGACGTATGCAACTGAACGCACACTCACACTCGTGCTGCCGACCCTGAAGAAACCTTCTAACCTTCTTCTTGAAGAACCTTCTTGTTTAGACACACAATTGAGACTAACAAGAAGCAGCGTCATCCTTGTAGAAAAGGGTGCTTCAGGATGTTCACCAGCCTCTCTACATGACTTGCAATGACAGAAGCAAAAGGTCAGCTATCCTAGAGAGAGAGGAATAGGTATATGTATGTATGTATATTCAAAATTACAGAAATCATTTGCTCAAGTTAATTAGTATTTCATTTGATTTCATTCTTCGCTCTGCTTATCTTGATCCAACCCACGGGGACGTGGATTACCTCATCAATTTAACAGATATAATTAATACGATAGTTTAATCAACTGATTGCCAAGATACTGATGTTCTATGAATAATTTATGATACCCTTTGTTGGTGCTGTAGATTTGTAAGTATTACGTACAATAATGTGATACAAAAGCTCTTGTTCTGTATTTGTTTAGCTTTCGTGATACACATGCAATGAATAGTAGTGACCAATTTGAATAATTACTTACATTTGATCAAGGAGTTTGGTGTAAGAGTGGAATTTCTTATAGGAATCTATGTTTTCCTATTACTATGAACGAAGATCAGATAGAAATTGGGTATTCTTGTATTGACAAAATGATCTATTTGACTGAAGAATTGGAAGAGCTATAAAAGTTACAATCTGTTCTTATTTTACCGCGAACTTTTATATGAACTTTTCATCACAGCAACACACATCATGATTGCTGAAAAATTGCAACGTTTTTTTTTAAATTGATATCATATTTATCAAACAAACAGCGTGGCTATATTGTAACCACATTGTTTATTCATGTCTGTCCATACTTATTATGAATTCATATTAATGATATACAAATAAAGTAAAAAAATACCTTCATGAAACCCTGGATGCGAAATCGACATGAGTCGGAGTGCTAAAAGGCGTGTTTGCACCGACAATGTTTAATTATTGAAGCGGTATCTCTGTACCACATTATTTTTATTGTTTGTCCATTATTTATTGCCATTGTCCCGGATACGGACTTTAGGAACTCACAAGTAAGACTTTACTGTGCACATTATATTATTTAGACCTTTTTTTTAGATAGGACACGTTAATTTGGCTTCACCTCGCCATATGATAAGCTAAAGGCAAAATCTCGGAAAAGAGGGGTTACCATTAGCGGCACGTACCATGTTATAATGGTGGCACTCAGCTTGACGGCCGCCTCATATATACTTTTTCGCGCCTTTAGGGCCGAGCCAACCATCCTGATAGCCGATACTGATTGATAAACTAGGCTAAAGCACAGGCTTTAGACTTGGATTGAGAGATCAGACGATAGTCACTACCATAAAATCGTATTAGTGCAATCAAAATGAGAAGTACAGGAGACCGTGAACGCAACTCGTGAAGTTTCAAGTCATAACTAAACGGCAGTCTGTTATTTTGCCACACTCTCATGTATTTGCATTTCTCTAAACATGAAAAGGAAAATTATTAAGTTGAACTCAAGAACATCTTACATATTTTATAAATGGATTTAGTCCCGCAGCGCAGAATCACCGCAAGTTCTAAGAAATGAAAATGTCACTCTCTTATTCTTGTTTAGCGACAATTTCAAATACATATAACGAACAAGCTCCTGCTTCTATCGTAGAAGTGAGCTTATTTTTTTAAACTGCCAAGCTTCGCTGACAACTTAAATGACTTTTAGTTAACCGTATAACTGTTTCGAGCTGTCTTAATTTGGAGTTTTGAGTCTATCGCGTTTGTAGTTGACGGAGAAAAAGTTATATAGAGAAGGCTCTTGGAATGTTTGCTGGGTCACTTAAATTTGTTCCTGGAGTTAGAATGTTACTTTTGAAAAGGGAGGTACAAGGTTTTCTATCTTTATTTTATACTAACATGGTTGCAAACAAGGCCAAATGGTACGGATACCGTAGATTGTGCCTGCTCATAACAATAATCATGCGTGGCAATCAACAAAGGGTAGACAAGAATTACTGCTTAATTTTCTTAGACTTTTGAGGACTCCAAGTACCTGTAACAACTGTACAGAGCATCTTAAGCCATCGGTCTAGTCATAGGAACTACCGGGACCTGGCGGCTTAGCGTGCTAACCGAGGTACCGAAATACCCAAACTAATGAAAATAGACATATTCATGCATACATACATTTGCATTGAGTGGAAATTGAACCCCAGTCCCCTGCGTATCAGTGGAATGCACTACCGCCACGCTACAATAGCTATACTACAGTACTGCAAAGTAATTTATTAATTAATGATTTCATTCATTAATTATTTGGTTGCCCTTCTGGCTACCGATTAATATCAATAATTGCATCCGAACACAATACAAACCAATGGCTTTAAAAATATCAGAATTTATTCCCCGTTTTACAAATGAAAATACTTTTTACAAAACGCATTGAATCAAAACGTAATCTCTATGGGCAGTTCGGAAAATATGGCGGCTTCGGCCACTTTCAGGTCATTGATTTTGTATAAAATGAAGATTTTCTTATTTGTAGAAAATTCTTGCAAATATTTCCGAGCGTTGCATTGAAGATATTATTCTAAGTTTGTTATTTTGATGAGGAAACTGAGTTGTGAGGATATTCAATAAAAAGAGAAATGCAAGGATGTAGTTGTAAATGTGGTTTGGAAGAGTGTGACTACTTATAAATGAAAGAAATCGTAGTCACACCAGGGTGACTACGGATCGGTCGTCAAATGTACATGTCGATAAAGTAGATATTATGGTTGCACCTTTACATACAACTTCTCAAACAAACAATTCCTTTGAACACAAGTCATTGTATAGGCGGTATTTGTGATACCCTGCACGGTGGATCCAAGCGGAATAGAAAATATTATAAAAATAAAATGATCCCCCAGGGTATCAAATACGGGGTATCCAACCGGAATAACTCTAAAACACGCAGCGGGGCAAATCCATACTAATATTCTAAATGCGAAAGTAACTCTGTCTGTCTGTCTGTCTGTTACGCTTTCACGCCTAAACCACTGAACCGGTTTTAATGAAATTTGGTATAGAGGTAGATTAGACCATGAGAAAGGACATAGGCTATGTTTGGTCGCGATAACCGACATCCACGCGGGTGGAGCCGCGGGCAAAAGGCTACACATGCTACGTGAAGACAGAAAAAATACTCAAATCGATTAAGAATGGTGACCCGCGACCAGTACCGTTATGGAGAAATGCTCTGACCACTAAGCTAAGCTACCAAGCCTCGCCTCAAGCGTCAGTGGTCCGAGCATTTCCCCTGTAAGAATCTGGTTGCGTATTCAAGTCCCGCCTGAAAAAGTAAATCGCTACTTTTCCATTCTTAATCGATTTCAATTCAAAAAAATACTCATCTGGTTGAATAAATTCCTCAACTTACAAAAGTATCAGTCTTTAAACAGTGACTTATTAGTTTTCAACAAATTTGTTTCCTTTCCAAATTAAAAACAAACGTAATGAAATCTTACATCGTACATTCGAATAAATTCCGGCTGCGGTCGTACTGCCATCCATCTAGTGTGGTTACAAGGATATTAATTACCATGTACAATGTTCCGATGGCATTGCAAATGTCTGTTGAAGTCAATTTATAACAGTTTTAGAACGAATTGTTAATGTGACTTGCTAGATTATTGCTGTAAATATTTTGTACATCCTGAAAAGGGTAGGCAGAGATGAAATAACACACATTTTGACAAATGTTGTCAGTACTACGTAAGTGGGATTGAGACTAGAAACCTTCACCTGGCATTTGGCGATTGGAAAAGAGTGTTACATATTTGGTTAAAATGGTGTTTCAATGGTTCTTTTTTTTGCAGTTCTTTTGAGTAATTTATTTGGAAAAATTCATCTGAGTGTCAGCCACCTTATTTTTCATTTTTAATCCCCGACAAAAAAGAGATGTTTGACGTGTGTAATTGTGTATGTGTGTGTGTGTGTGTGTGTGTGTGTCAATCTGTCTGTGGCATCGTAGCTCCCAAACGGCTGAACCGATTTCGATTCTGTTTCTTTTGTTTGAAAGATGGTTTAGTCGAGAGTGTTCTTAGCTATGTTTAATAAAAGTCGGTTTAGCCATTTCAAAAATATGAGGAGTGAAAGTGAGAATGCAAAATCTAATATTTTCAAATATACCCGTGTTGGATATCAAATGAAAGGTAATAATTTATACATCACGATACAGCAGGTTTTATGGAAATCGGTTAAGCGATTACCTATAAAAAGCATGAAATAAAAAAAATAAAAAAAATAAAAAAAAGCCCCGACCCAAAAAGAACCTGTAAAAAGTAAAATACCTAATAACTATTACATTATGACCTCCCCTAAGTATTGACCCTTTTGTCATTTGTCTCGTCGGGGGACCGCCGTCTGACCGTCAGGGGGGTATATAGCATACCAAGGTACTTAGCGGTCTCCCGACGAGACAAATGATAAAAGGGTCAATACTTAGGGTAGGTCATAATGTTTTTTACAGGTTCTTTTTGGGTCGGGGGTTTTCTGCCACTTCTTCATCCCAGCGTTAATTCCCAGTCGTATCCCATTCTCACTATTCGGATTCTCACAGTTTTTTCTACTCTCCTCTCTTTACTTTCTCTTCCTTTACTGGGAACAACAGTAGTCCAGAGTACCAACTTTGGAGTTTTAAACGTTCACAGGTCATAACGATTGTCTATAGCACCAATTGCAATCTTACTATTATAATTGCTATCATCAAGATAAATTTAATACGTTTATGTGTAGTTGAGCATCTGATTCTGATACTTCGGATGATAAAAACACCAATTAAATATACACATACGGTAAATATCCCCATAATAATACATAATTTATTATTAACAAGTGGACTTTTGATCCCTTAATAATTTTTAAAACCGGTTCACTAGATACACAGATTGCCCCTTACAATGTCACAGACTCACAAACTTTACCGCTTTACAATAATAATATAGATAGTATAGATTCCAATGAACAATTCAACCTGAAATACATTATTACTATTACAATCTACAATGTATTATTTTAAAGAACCTTTAAAAAGCACAAATAAATGTGGAATATTGTAATTCCGTTAAATCAACCGAACATATTTGTAAGTATATTATCAAAGGTTCCAAACAGGCTACGTTCACCTTGGAAAATAAAAAAGATAATGTTAGTATTAGTATGTAGTCAAGATATACACGTAACGAAATCAAACCATGTAGGAGTAATTAATCCTATTTTTATAAGCAAACGTTTTAGATTTTCACTATATTATTATTATCTAACAGTGATATTACCATATTCCATTACATCATGTTTTGACAAAATCTTAGATGTAATATTAAACTGAATATTGACTAGGCGCGTATAATTGTAAAATAACAAGATTTTAATTAACCAGCCGCCCCTTATATTTCGAACTGTAATTTAGTTAACTATAACTGCAGTTGACTATAGTCTGAGACACATTGTCTTAAAGAATGACCTCCAGAATTTTTCTGCAGTTAAAATTCATAATTTAACCGAGCTCGTCAAATTAATAATGGTAAAAAACCAATAAAATTTGCGTCTATGTCTCAAGCACGAAAAATTATCGAATACGTAAAGGTAGCGAGAGAATACAGCATTGCCATTGTCAGGCTTCACATAAACATAGGTCCACAGTCATCATCATCATGGAGATGTGTTTTCCTGATTACATCCGAGGTCAATGTGAACTTGGATCTCAGAGTCCGAATTTCGGCTCTTCCTCCTCCAGTTAACACGATCTTGGGCATCCGTGGTAGTGAAGCCATTGACACGCATGTCACCCTCCACGACGTCTAGCCAGGATTTCTTGAGCCTACCCCTATTAACTGGACCTGGTGGGGTACCATTGCCAAGTATTTGTTACGAAATTTAGTAAAAAGTAACTAATTTAACTAGACAGTAAAATACTCAATTAGTAACTATATTGCAATATTAACATCTTCACAAACTAATAGGATAGGATACAAGCTTCCATTTACGTTTTATGAAAATGTGTAGATTTAAGATAAGATAAAGTTTATTGGCATCAATTAATTACATTTAGGTGCTGTCTTAGACTATGCAATCTTCAGTGCTACAATAGATCCTGATACTAATTCCCAAAATACAGGCATTTTGAGAATCAGTATCATCCTTTGTCGACTCATAATTTGTTTTAAGAAAGTTTCATATTTGAGAACGGGAATTAATAACATAAAGCGTACGCGTACGTAGCGTGTGTTACTTAGTAACAATACTTGACCTTGTGTTTTCCAATACCAATTCGTAATACTTAATTCATTTGTGCGTTCATTTTTCATTTCTGTCGTAACCACTAATCAATTTCTTAATAAGTAATGGGTGGGTATTTTTACATAATTTAGTGTTTTTATGCTTCATCGGCATGAATAGGTACACCTATTTACCAGAGTTGAAAAGTACCAATTTTGTAGGTCTACGATCTACAACTTTGTCTAACATATTTTTGCGATAACATTTGCTATTTACGAGAAAAATGCGAGAGTCCAATGTATTTGACATTTAACCTTGAAAAAAAAAATGTTAAAGTCATCTATTGGGCTTTTGATATTTCTTTCAATTATGGTATATTTAAGACCCCCATCAATTTTCAGCTCTATAGATGCGAATTTATGTAAG
This sequence comes from Eilema depressum, assembly GCA_914767945.1. Taxonomy (NCBI): domain Eukaryota; kingdom Metazoa; phylum Arthropoda; class Insecta; order Lepidoptera; family Erebidae; genus Eilema; species Eilema depressum. The sequence continues at coordinate 16,248,104 of OU612030.1, read as the reverse complement.
CTTAACATTTTATTTAATCTATTTTGAGTAGAATATTACCTATATAGGTAATTATGACTTGGTTCCAGAGCGTTTGACTGTTTCGCCTGGAGCCTCTAAGGTTTCAAAGCCTCTGTTTGTTTATGTTCCTCTGTGTCTGTGTTTATCAGTTCCGGTCTAGAAGGCGCATTTCTAATCCAATTTTCATTAAACTTGGTATTTACTAAGTTTGATGGCTGACTTTTGTTTAAAAAAAAACTTTGTCGAGAGTATTTTTCTATGAGAGGGGGAAGGGAGGGGGGAGTGCTGTGGCGTTATTTATGAACGGAGCTTAATGATATTTGGCTGAATAGTCAAGGGCATGATTCCTTACGTGTAGATAGAAGGCAAAGAAAAAATAATATAGCATTTGCCTTTATTCTTTTTTTTTTTCAATTCACTTTGTCTCTTACCAGAAAGGAAGAATTCCATTCCATCCAATAACTCAGATCGTACAAACTAATCTGCAGTGTGTCAGAAACAAAATACTTCATTTCTACTGAGTATCGATTATTTATTTATACTCGTAGTAGTTAAAACAAATTGCAAAGATATTGAATTTATACCGATTCAAATGCTTTAGTATTGCATCTATTAAAATAGTGTGTATCGAATAGAAATGGTTTATCCTCCAAAAAAATATTCAACATTGATCGGAGCGAAAATTCAGCGTGTTTTTCGTGCTCGCGTTTTTATTCAATCTGGTGTATTCATGCGTGCAATATAATTATGCATGAATAAATATTTTCATGGAATTTGTAATATTTTATGTAATACGTTAAATTGATGTTTCATTTCAATAAATTTTTGATATTTTTGGATTGGAAACTCAGTTTTGAGTCTAAAAAGACCGCGTCCGAATAGAAAAATTGTTTAGTACTGATTTTTTTTGTAAATTCTGGGTTGTTGTTCTGTTTGCAATTCTTACTTTGAACTTCGATATTTTCCATGAATCGACTGCCATCTGAACTCCACAACCCATTGCCGTTATCGAAACATTGTAGTTAGACCAGTTGTTGGTTTTTTAGAGCTCTAACTACCGCCACAGTAACGACTGTCATAGATGTTCGTATGGCAACCGGGACCAATAGAACATACTCTCCGAGGCACGACTAGACCAATGCAAATACCCATATGCATACAAATATTTGCACTGAGCGAGGATCGAACCCGCCTCTCCTGCATAGCCATCGCGTTCAGAACCGCCATACCACAAAGTGCCAAAGGAACCCTAACTTAACAGCTGTGAGATATACGTTAAAATAAACAGATTTTCTAACAAAATGCTCAGTTTATCCTACCAAAAGAAAATTGGAATTTGAAGAATATTTATCGAAGAAGTGGATGAGCGGCTCCTAGCTCCGACAGCTTTGAGATTTGAGCTTTACAGTCACATTTCAATTACGGGATATCGTCAGCTAAATGTAGTTTAATAGATTTTGGCTTACTACGATGGAACTCAGTCAGTGAATCATTTAGGTCACCGAATCTGTAGGAACGAGATTAAAGCACAAAGAGAGCGGAGACTTCAGATATTATTTATTGGCGATGGTCCAATTCCTTCGTTCATTAGCACACTCCAGTTATCCTAGAAAATAAATAAAGGAAAACCTGCTGTTATCGATAGATAAGCACGGGTCCTATTGCAATTTATGCTAGCCTACGTCACGTGTTAGCTGATACACCTACTGATAAATGTACGGAGGCTTTGGTTGAAGATTTCCTCCCGGGGTTATGGGGTCAGTCACCCCCGTGAGAAGTAAAACATCATCAGTTCTTTTGAACTTGCCTGAATTTTACTAACTTTTGACTGAGTACATTTACATTTGATTCACTTGTGTTGGTAAAAGGAGTTGCAATATCAAAATTGTGTTTTTGGTCCTTTCTGCACCCAAAGAAAAGAAAAAGTCATCCTTATTTGCTAGCTGGCACACCCGTACCAGTTAGCAGATGAGGATGACTTTTTTACCACCTAGGTGGCAGACAAGTACACGCCTCATCTGTTGGGAAGTGGTTATCGTGACCCATAACAATATAATATATTATCAATATATTATCAATGTCGTGACCTAAGGACTGGGTGCTGCCAACCTTGTAAGAAGCTACTGATGCCCTTCTGGAAGAACTTATTGAGACTCCCATACAACATAAATGGTTACTACTAAACCCATCAAATCGGTTGGTGGGTTTTTTGGTTTGTCATAACGAGTCCCATATATTAAAATTGATAACAAGCGTGTTTTTTTTCTGTATTTCAAACTATAATAAATTACTATGTTCCATAGTAACTATTAAAACAAATGACGTACATATAGTAAGGTAATAACTTTCCACTAATGTATTAGAAACCGTCTGCTATCTGCTAATCTTATCAAGATATTATGAAAGTAAGTTCTAACGTAGCAATATCCGTGGATTTCACACCTGTTCTCACTTTTATTGAACTGCGAAATTGTATCTCAAACTTCTTTAAGTTGTTCATAACTTATTTACTTTTCAGATTAAATGTAATCATATTAGTTACATTTATTTTAAATATTTCTGAATAAATAATATGGAACATTTAGTTCATCTCGTCTGATGGTAAGCGAACACAAAAGTGAAGACTTTATTTCAATAAAGAGGGGGTCCCCATCAAAGACACCAACAATATTACAATAGCGGCCCCAGTTTCACGGCCTCATCAGATGCTTTGTAATATAATATAAATATTTATTACGTATTGTCAATAATACAAAATTTAACACACATTTAACGCCTAATGTCACAATTGGGTTGTGCAGGTCATATGGCAGTCGCTTCACGGAAAATATCGAGGTCTAGCCAAATCCGCAGTTTAGACTGGTAAAGTGGATCCCAGACTCCGATGTGAAAGCTTCGGTTGCGACTGGGAATTAACGCTAGGATGAAGAAGATCACACATATTTATTTTAACTAGAACAAAAATACTGTATTTTTGTACTTATTTGATTGTCAAAATAAATATTAACGTTATAGAAATCGTGAGCATAGACTAGATAGGTATTAATAAAAGCTGATAAATCTCGGGTCCAATTCAAATATTGACACTAAATCATGAAATTCTTGAAATTACAGAGGTGAGGTTAGTTAATATAAATATCAGTGAGATCAGTTTCAAGTACGATATTGATATTCAATTATCTAGTAGGTACTGTAAATAGCCAATATGATATAATCACAATATAGTTATCTAACTTACTTCTTATATATTATATAGTCACGCCTTTATCCCCGGAGGGTTAGGCAGAGGTGAATTAACACCCACATATCACCAATCTTTGTATTCGGTCCCACGTATTAGGGGGTGAGCCTATTGCCGTATACCGGGAACTATTGTTGACTCGAGCCATGCATCTGAGGCTAAGTTTAGGCTGCATATATCTGTTTGATGTTAACCAGCCCTATCCCTTAGTCGCCTTGCTGTCGCACGACACCGCATGGTAAGAGATGGGGTGGCCCAAATTCTGTTCTGCCGGGAACCAAGCGGCTTTATCGCGCTTATCTAAGTATTTCTAAATAGCAAGTTTCACTAATCACCATTTTATATAAGGCAGTCTCTGAGACATGGCTGTAGTGAACGCGATTGCTACACAGGAGGCACGGGTTCTATTCCCGGGTATATTAGTCAGATGGTACTTCCAATATAGCCGAAAAAATCAAGCCACATCATATTCATGTGGAACCCCAAGGGATGCGACCAGGGCCTCAATTCTGCTAAAGCAAAACTATGTCATGACACTGACACTGCAAGAAAATTCCATTTAATTTTAGCCTTTAAATTAATGCGGTTAAAGTTTAAAATTAAATGACTTTTTTAGAGTGAATGAACGAGTGTAATGAAACTCTTTTCGTTTAATTTTTGACTGCAAATCTATAGAAATAAGGTCTAAAATTTGATGCCGTTTTTTGCAGTCTCAATGGTATGATAGTGGCTGTGCTTTAGCAGAATCGAGAGCCAGGACTAACGTAAGGATGACGAAGGTCTGCCTTTAATTCACCGAATTTCGCTTCCTCGTTTCTGTTCCAGTATATTAGAATTATCCCGGACACTATATTCCACTGTTCTCCTTGAAAAACGCAGCACATAATGTGTGCTGCGTGTTTCAAGGTTTCAAGGTTACAATATTATTAGCACAATTTTTTTTGAGTGAACATATACGATATTCGAATATAAACTCACCTACAGCTAAAAGGTGCAATAACGCTGGTGAAATTGGAATATTCTAAAATCCTCAAGACTCGTATTGAGTAAAAGATTCTAACTGACATCACAATGCTTTAGTTGGAACCTAAAATTGTGAAGATCTTTTGACAGGGAACACACTTCGTTGTGTTTAGTTATTTGCTTTATTCGGCCGAATACGACAAAGTGTAACGCATAAATGCAAATAGTAGAAACAAATGAGAAATACACTCTAACCTGATAAGAAATAACACAAACAATTAAAATGCCGCCTTTAAATAAAGTTTTATTAAGTAGGAACATGCTATTAAACGCACCAATTCGAAAAGCACCAATTCAAATTGCACCAAAATTATCCTATAGCAGAATAGAATATTTTTGGTGCCATTCAAATTGGTGCTTTAAATATTAGGTCCGATATAATTCTCTTTAGTCGTAGGCGTATGTAAGACTCGTCTCCAATTGAAGTAAAACTTATTTGTGTCTCTTCCCTCAGTTGACCGTAGGGTGTTGACACGACCCGTGTAGTAAGTGTCACTGGTATTGTTGTCTGCATAACAATGAGTAACGTTTCCGTCCGTGTGTCACGACGTTCGAGTCGTACTATGTCAACATAATAGTTCTGTTGATATCTTGAAGTTTTTTAGAGTTCCTTCCTTTCTATTAAATGTTTACGATGCTTGGTTTTTCTTATCATTAAAAAAGCACGTTAATTTTTTTATGCACGTGGAATTATTTTTGTGTATTTACCTAAAACATAGATTAAATCTGAATATTAATAGTGTTATCTACCGTTTTTATATACCACTTAGGTCGCAGACAAGCACACTACAGAAACCACTTGTTTACGTGATCTATAGACGAGTGCAACACCAGGGGAGTCACGCTCGTGCTGCCGACCCTGTAAGAACAGAGAGATTCTGTGCTGTCAGCACAGATTAGACAAGCAGGAGGCAAGACGCGAGGTTACTACAACCGCGGTATCCTGTAGGCCGAAGGTAGGTACTTCCCCAGTCGTACTGCTCGAGTGGGATGGACTCCTAATATTATAAATACGAAAGGTTTGTATTTTTGCAACGAATAACTCAAAAACTACTGGAAAGTTAATAACTAGAGCTAATATAAATTGTGATATTTCAACGGCATCAGGATTTGCGCGGGTGAAACCGTGGAGTGTATGTATTATTAATAAAAAGCGCACAGGTACTCCATTCAAGTGTACCAATTGGCATAGCTTAGTTGTAGTAGTAGTTAAAATGAACGGCGCAGTTCAAAGAAAGTGCCATCTGGTATGGCTTAGTTTGCAGTGTGTACTACATATAAAGTAAAAAATGTGCGGCGAAGCTCTAAAAAGAAAGAAAGAAAATCTTCTTATTCTACATTCAAAAATAGTCTGTACCGAAAATTACAGTTGCTTAAAAAAGGGTAGTTCCTTACACAACCTTGTAGAATAAGGAGAAAAATCGCTACCAGTCGAATTTACGGAAACTCTCCGAGATCAATCCAATTGGTACTGAAATCAGCAGTATGCAAAGTGCATAGTATAGTGTGTGCTCCCAGCCAAGGTGATTTATCAACCTAATGGGATACGCTCAGATTTACTCCATGTGGTGTGGAGTGTACTGTTTCTTTTACTTTTATATTCAGCCCCCTAGACAAGGGGCTGTTCGTTGATCGGCGTATTATAGAATAGAATGATGAACGGATGGGATTGACACGTATTTTCACAAAATACGCCAGCCAACGAACTCCTACTTGTCTATGGCGTAGCTCATGACGGTAAAAGTTCTTGATGTACAGTCAGCTCCAGAAGTGAGTGGAAAAAAGAGGTAAATAATAATAATATATTGATTATGTTTTTCTGTATAATTTTCGTGCGTCTCTGTATATAATAAAAAATAACTTTTTAGTCTTTCTATAAATAGCTATTAACCACGGCTGTGTCCTTATGGCATTTTGAACCTATTCTTCAGATAAAAAGTAGCCTAGGTATGTGGTATTCTAGATTGTAGATTATTCGTGCAAAAAAAATCGAATCATCTAAACACGTTCACAAACTTTCACATTATAATATTAGTAGGACTAGTAGGAATAGCAGAATTTTTAATTCTCATGTTTGGAAATTGAAATAATAAATAGTTTTAAGGCTTTTTCTGTGTGATTTTATTAATCTTTCTTTCCGTAAGAACTTGCAAAAATTCCCTAGAAAATCCCGGATAGCCTCTGGCAAATCTCTCACGCATCCTGACTGACCCAGAAGTTAGAAAACCTATGAATATTACCAGGCCAAGGGGAACAGGGATTGATAGACAATTTTAATATTAATTTCAACAACATAAATGTGAGTGCAAGCTCAAGTTGCATATTCATTCAACCTGCTTTTAAACCCATGATGACGTTGCTTGTTTCCCATAAATACCGACCCATGGTAATTAAACACATCGTTGTTCCTTGGGAATGTGAGATTTTTGCTGTATAATATGGTACAGACATTTTTTACTGAGCAAAAATGCGCCAGCATGGCAAAGAAATAATTATAATCTCTTCACTTAATATAGATGGTAAGTAGCTTACTTTGCGAATACACAAATTGAGGACGTTTTGCTCTCATTACGTTTTACTTTGCGAACATTAAGCAACAATAACATTTTGCTTCGAAAACTAGCAAACTATTTCAATTGTGGACGATTTGCTCTTAGGGCATTTTATATAGCGGTTAATGTGACATCAAGAACTTCGAGGACCTTCTGCTCAGAACTGGCAGGAAGGAAATTCTGGTTACAGGAATGAACGTGCTTATGGTGTATGAAGAAGAGAGTTAAAGACTAATGCACAGAAGACGTACTCGTATTTTCTTGATTGCGTCCGAGGCTGGGGCGAACTCGAAGCCCAGCTTCCGCCTGCCAGCTTTTCCTTGATGGTATTGAGACCTCAAGAAGAGATTTGAGACGTCAAGTCCGGACTTTTTGGGACCCTCCTACTGGAATCCGTTGTGGATGAACCAGTAGTGATCCACGGAAACATCGAGCAATGATACTTTTTTTTTCATTGTGCTCAAAAACTCCACAGATCACCGGAGCCAGTGGGGGTGGTTACGTCAGACTCAAACAGACTAAAACGCATGCCGTCTGTGGGTCGTAGCTTACCGAAGGTGAGATTCAGAATTAATACACATATCTCTTGCACCTAGGCCGGAGCAATGACACTCTGGGCACAAAAACAACAAAAGCTTGAATCTACCATCATCCATAGTCAATCAATTAGCCTACTGCAGTCCACTGCTGGAGATAGGCCTCTCCCAATATGCGCCACGTTTGCCGATCCTCCGCCTTCCGCATCCAGTCCGTCCAAGCTACCTTTCGCAGGTCGTCAGTCCACCTAGCTAGGGGGTGTCCCACCTTCCGTTTACCTTCATTTTTCATCCATAGTACATGCTTTGATTATCCCGTATACAAGTACATGTTTAACACATCTTTTTTTGTTACCCTGAACTTCAATAACAAAAAATGCTTCTGTCATTATATCCAACTTTTTTACATCCCTTAAGCTTAAAGTTTAAGCCAACATTAAACATTCATACTGGTACTTACTCTTATAACTGGGTCAAGCAGTACAGCCCGTATTTTCTTATCTTCACACACCTTACGAGGTTTGTTTACCATCTTGAACATGCTGGCTAGTTTACAAGCCCTTCTATCGGAATATCATCAATTCGTTACACTTTTTTCAATGATGCTGAAGTGTTTGCCCACTGTTATAATAATACGTATTACCTGAGTTTGAAGTTTGAGTGAAAATATTCTTTGACGACATAGGTTTTTCAAAAATCCACCATAATATAGCTTTTGTTCACATTTTATGTACCCTACAACACTTGAGAAAAAATATCTTTCATTTGAGATCCGACTCTCAGCACTCCATGGATTCACCGTGCGGTCGCCGGGTCCATAGCGTGATACAGAGAGGAACACCGTGACGGCGACTGGGACTTGCGACCCAGATGTAGGTTTAGGGTGGCCACCTTGCGATGCATCAGCGCTCACCTCCACCGTCAGTAGCCTCCCCCCCCCCCCCCCCCCCCCCTACCTATCCGAATACCTAGAGAAGAGATTTCATTTGTAGTCTGTAAACTCTGAAAGTCTGAAACCAATGAACCTATTTACCATTAAAAAGCTAATTTATTCAGAAGTAGGCTACTTTGTGATGCATCAGCGCTCACCTCCACCATCAGGAGTGTCCCCCCCCCCCCTACCTATCCAAATTTGGTAAGATCCTATCAATGCCGCTTTTGATATTCGATTTAGTAATCATTAATTAAAATCCGTAAAGTGGTTCAGAAGATATGAGGCCATGAAGGGTATTACAAGATTACATACATACAACAAAATACGCGCGAAAAACATAACCCTTCTAGCCAGTCGGGTAAAAGGAAAAGAAAGGAAATCATTTCATTTAGACACGCACAATATAAAAATAATACCTTTTAATACCCCTTATATATTTTGTTCCTCAACAACAAACTACACAAGTACACAAACTTTTACACTTGTTCTACACGTCACTTTCAGTCATAACATCGCATAATTTAATTAACGCATAAAAACGCCTACTTACTCCCTAACGCCTGTAGCACATCTCCGCCGCGAAACCGCGTATAGCGGAACCGCGGTCGTTTCGCCATGTTCTGTCAGTTGTACGAGGAGCGAAACTCTAGCGAAACGGCATGTTCTAATGCATAGATTTACCTATCTTCTATCTCTTTCGCCGCGCAAGTTTCGCCTATGCCGTTCACACCTCCGCGCTTCGTCCGCTATTTTGTCAGTGTTGTCACGTGACAATTTTACGTAACACGTAAATTGCAGGGCCGCATTAGGGGTCTTTTAAATTCCAAATGAATCAAGATCAGTAAAAAAGTTTTACTTTGATTATTTTTTCGCCGTCTACAGTTTTTTGTACAGGATGGTATTACCTACATCTAGGTACACTAATATTCTAAAGAGGAAAGTCCTTTTCTTGTTTTTTTTTTGTTTGTTGTTGACTGATTTCAATAATGGGAGTAACATAGGCTAGCAAATAAAGACCCGCGACGGCATGCATTTTTAGTGGGTCAGAGTTCAGTTCAGTTCGACAATCACTCCTGACCATATCCGAGGGAACTTTAGCACGAAAAAAAAGTGGGAACGGAATCCGAATTCCACGCGGGCGGAGCCGCGGGCAACTGCTAGTATTATACATAGCTGCTGCCCACGGCTCCACACACGTCGAATTCTGATCACGCTCCTACTTTTTTTCGGTAGTCCCTTCAAATACCACTCCGGTCGGCCATCGCACCTACTCAAAACCGCACGCCTCCTATTGCGCACTCCCCGACTGATTCTAGGCCATAATTTAAGAGCCCTCAGGTGTGAAAAGCACGGTGTCCTCATTGTACTCCGAAAAGGAAGGATATGAATGTCACACCACTTCACCAGCGGGGTGAAGCGGTGACAGGTGGCTGAATCTGAACCCTCGGTCTGCACTCGGCGACCAGTCCACCGATAATGTCAAATGTGTTATGCCTAATGAATTTCGGAGTATCAAGTTTCTGCCAGATGGAGGGAACCTCTCCACAGGGCCACATCCGTCGTACATCTTCTTTTCTCTTTATTATATTTGTATACATATTATTATTTATAACTTACTGATTAGACGTTTAGTAAAAATTAATTAATTTGACTTGACAGCCAAATACCGCCATATACGGCCCGCCTATCTCGCACTCCCCGACTGATTCTAGGCCATAATTTAAGAGCCCTCAGGTGTGAAAAGCACGGTGTCCCCATTGTACTCCGGAAAGGAAGGATATGAATGTCACACCACTTCACCAGCGGGTTGAAGCGGTGACAGGTGGCTGAATCTGAACCCTCGGTCTGCACTCGGCGACCAGTCCAGCAATAACGTCAAATGTGTCCTTTGCACGACTTATATGTCCAATTATGAAAAATGACAATCACTCTTTAATTGTCCAACCATAGAAATTGTCCAATCATAATATAAATAATAATTGGTCAATATAATTAATAATTATTAATCATCGATTATATTTGTATACATATTTATAACTTACTGTTACGTTTAGTAAAAAGTATTTAATTTGACTTGACAGCCAAATACCCTATACGGCCCTGGATTTTGACAGGCGACGACGATTCGAAATCTACACACGGTTGCGAAGGATCGCGCATGCGAAATCACGTTGTCATTTTAAACGGAGCAATCAGAAGTCAGAAAGTTGTCAAATTTTGGTGTCAATTCATGGTAAAGCTACTGAGCGTAACTACGTTTTTTTAAATGATGGGCGTGGAATATACCGAAAAGCTTCTCATAGAGATCAGAAATAGACCCGTTATTTATTTAATAAGCCATCCACATTATAAAAATAACGTGAAAAAATTGCAAGCATGGCTAGAAATTCAGAGAGAATTAAATGTGGAAGGTACGCTTTTTATTATAATAATAGACTTTTAATTGTATTAATATTATATTTATCTAAATGTAATGTTAACGTATAATGGTACCAAATATAAAACTAATTTATATATATTATATTTGTGCAAATTAGTGTCCCCATTGTCCATACAAAAAGTGAACATCTCCTTTTCCTATCACTCACCATAAAGTAACTAATAATTTAACTAGACAGCCAATTACCCAATTTCGGCCCTGTTGATTTTGAAAGTTCTTGACGCACGGTATCAAGTTCGCGCATGCGAAAAAGACGTTATCATGTTGAACGGAGCAATCAGAAGTCAGGTAGTTGGCGCATGCGTTCTACACGGACCAGTTAGATTCGGGTACGCGCTCCATATTAGATAACAAGTGTCAAGTTCCGCTCATGTTTCGCTGCTCCAGCTACACTTGAACACAGCGAAACTCAACTAGCAGTTCCGCTGTCCGCCGCGAAACGGCGGAGATGTGCTACGGGCGTAAAGGGTAGACCGGGCGTATTAACAACCAAATTTATTTCACTGGCTATATTACCAGGCTCATGTTAGGGTGAGTTTATTGACAGTAATAGGGCACTTTTGCATGACTCCATGACAGTTCCTTCTCCATCTTACTTCTGAATCCTACTAATATTATAAATGTGAAAGTTTGTGAGAATGGATGTGTGGATGTGTGGATGTTTGTTACTCTTTCACGCATAAACGGCCGGACCGATTTGGTTGAAATTTGGTATGTATATAGGTTATACCCTGGATAAACATATAGGCTATATCGTCTGCTTACTGGTAAAACCAGATAAATGCATTTTTTTACCAAAAAATTGAGTTAAAAATGCAGTTAAATGTGTTTTTTTACGCGCTATGTACTAGTAAAATCGAATAAATGCTATGTCCAATAGCTGCAGAGATAATGAATTTGAAAAAGTAATATTTCCTCATATTTAAAAAATATATACCAGTATAACATAATAAATAATGTTATTCCTCAAATTCGTTTTAGTTTTACAGCTTAACAATAATAAATACGGTTAAAGCTTTTTACATTTTATAATTTAAATAGTAAAATGGTAAGAATTATTCCGAGAAAAGGTCATAAACGCATTTATTATCATGGACGTAATATTTCAAACCAACAAATTTAATATCTATGAGTTCGGGTGATATAACATGTTTGTAATGTACAAGTAAAATGTAATAAATGCGACCCCCTTTCGATCTAAACTAAATTTTATACAGTTTTTAAGTACACTAAATTATATTTAAGATTATATCTGAAAAATAGGATAGTTATTGCACCATTTTACTTTAACATTTTTTTAATTAATGTGTTTGAATTAGATCAAATTAGAACGTAAACTTTAAAGATGCATTTACTCGAATTGACACTAACTGCACTTATTACTTTTTACCCGTAAGCAGACGATATATCAGCGTTGAACGGGATCAGAATTCCACGCGGGCGGAGCCGCGGGCAACAGCTAGTAATTTTATGAATGTGAAAATTAAAGGCGTACAAAGGGTAAAAAGGTGACTAAGAGATAGGGCTGTTCTCCATCCGACAGTAAACATACAGCCCATGAATTGCCCGCTTGATGGCAATAGGCTCGCTATTACGTGGGACCGAAAACCATAGTTGGCGAAATGTGGGTGATAATACACCTCTGCCTACCCCTTTGGGGATTTACAAGCGCGTGTATATGCATGTATGTGTAATATTATGAATTGTAAAGTTTGTGAAGAATTTTCAATGTTTGTTATTCAATCACAAGGCTGCAAGAATGGTGTAGGGGTAGATTAGACCTTGAGAAAGGACATTGGCTATGTTTGGCCGCGATAACTGACATTCACGTGGGCGGAGCCGCGGGCAAAAGCTAGTAGATAATAGTGTCAAATAATGCATAAACATTTTTATTCCGGAAATAGTTTCCCATGGGTAGCGAACGAGATCAAAATTTGACGCGGGTAAATCCGCGCACATCAGCCAGTGCGAGATAATATAAAAATATAAGGTAATATTCCCTATTCGGAAATCATACCCTTGGTCATCATTTACAACAGCCATTTCCATAATTTTCATTACAATGCATAATCACAATAATATGTACAGTACATTTATAACTTCAAAATCTGCAACTTATACCAAAACCATAACCCACTTGCATTCACTTACAAAAGTTAATGCCTACCATTCAAAATGCAGAATAAAACTCACAGAAATGACTAAGCAGCACTAAACAGAACTGGCACACAATTACAATCGAAAACGTCATTAAATTTAAATTTGCCTTCTAACATCAGGTTACAATAACTGCTCGTTAACAATAACATCAAACACGCCAATTCATACCAAACTTAACTAAAGGCATTGTGCTTCATACTCAATGCACACGGCTATTAAAATCCCGAGTTAAGTCTAAGGGTTAAAGCAAACAATGTAAAAAAGAATCACCTATAGCTCACGAGTCGAAAAAATACCTACGAAATAGAATGGCAGCCAGCCGCTACGGTTCCGTTACGCTATAAAACCTACCCGAGCAAACTCTGTAATTCCGCCTCGTCCCAACCGATATAAAATATGAAAGACTGAGCGAAATTCGCCTCGGCTCCCCCAGCACTCGCTCGGCTGTTTCCGCCACCTTTCGGCTAACTTCGTAGCGACGTTACGGCAGTTTCGTAGCACCAGCCGCGTGTCCTCTACGTCAAGTGCGTAGCCGATCTAGCCGTGTATTGTAAAATTCATTTCTCGGTGAATGTGTTATAATTCGTGTATTTATTATTTTACACAAATGTGATGTATTATTTAGTGTAGTACTCAAATGATGTGTTTGTGTAATACCAGTTTCGTGGTCGGAGAGCCTGTTTGATGGTTCGGAAAAATGGTATGGATACTTTTTAATGATAAGTATGATTAGTTAATGGCTGAGCTTAACATCTTTATGGGTGAAAATTTTCTTTTATGAGTTTTCTGGGGGCTTTCAATAAATTTATCAAGTGGGGGATTATGGAGCCTAAACGTTTTGTACGTAAAATGTTGCTCCGCATTACGTTTTTTACTACACATAATGTTTTTTTTTAAGAATCACGTTTTGAATACATACAATGAATATTTTTTTATTGTACAAGCTACATTGTGTAATACCGATTGTGTTCTGAATATAAAAAATGTAAGAGCCTTACAACTTCGAGAAAGCACAGCGTTTTATCGAAATGAACAACTGGTATATTTGATCAAATTTTATTTAACTTTTTATTCATTTGTATATAGATTAGATATTTCAGTAGGTACTAAGAGTATTCTTATGGTTGTTATTATATAAATTGTTATATTCAATAATTATTGTTTGGTTTAATTCAATGAAATATTGCAATTAAATTAAAATTAAGTATTAGAATAATATTGAATAAATTGATACCTAATATTTTATACATATGTTATCATTATCTCATTTTTAAACCATATTTTAATTAATTGTAACCGAATTGAGCTGCACAATATAATTTAAATCAATCATATCAACTTAAGTCATATTAAAAGGTGTGGATCGTCGTTCGCTTCGGAAAAATATTTAGTCGAAGCGATGAAACGTCAGGGATAATAAACGTAATTTAATATTGAAAAAGGGTCGCCCAAGGGCTTACATTGTAATCAATTGTTGTGACATGTTTTTTCAGACTTCCAGAAAAAGTACTTTTGTTAAGTGTGACAGCGACAGTGTCATGCAAGTTTTACTTACACATACACACACATACATACACATATATACACATAAATACACATAAATACATACACACACACATATATACACATACACACACATACATACACATATATACACATACACACATACAAATACATACACATACATACATACATACATACATACACATACATACACATACATACATATACATACATACACATACATACATACATACACATACATACACATATATACATACACATACATACCTTCTTACATGTAATTACCCTGTATATTATGGAAATATAACCAGAGATGTGCTACCGTTCACACTTGCATCAACTACCTATGTTTTAAAAACTCATTCTTTATTTATTGTTACATACGGAAACAATCTCATTGGTACAAGCGGTGAAGTGTCTATGACAGAATCGAACTGACTAAAATAATACCGGCTGTCGGCCTATTCTAAGAAGGAACTACCCAGGAAAGGTTTTGAAGATCCACCAAGCGAGCTTATTGCAGTCATAAAGACACTTCTGACCTATATTTGTCTACCAGACAAAGTCTCTTACTCGCCTTGTACGTTACTTACGGAAAGAGATGAAATTACTCTTGTATTCTACTCCGACGGGAACCAAATAATAAAAAAACTTTTAAGTAATCAAGTATTGTTATATTTGTTGTTCCGCTAGACCCCCTCTCAATCGCGGGGGGACTTTGAGAGGGGGTGAACTTCAAAAGGAATTCGCAAGAGCTGTTAGTACTTGTTAAACTCATGCTCAGGTGTTTGGATCAAAGGCTCAAGGGTCGTTGGGGTGCACCAATAGCACTTTGGATTTCTTCAGTACGAATAACAAATTTTGATATCAGCAACCGGCCTAATTTGACCTATTAGCTTTTGTATTATGTATTGTCAGTAACAAAAGTTGTGGCTTTTATATTATCATGTACCGTCAATAGTTGATTAACACTTCTTATGTGTAGAAACCGTTTTTACATGTATCAGAAATCGCGTACTAGTTAGTATATCCGCTATATTCTCCTCTAGCTAACTTCAATTGCTTGTGTTAGGAGTGGGCTGTAATTGGCAGGATTCGGATCTCACTATCGATTCCGACGCTTGCTTTCAGTTTTTTTTAAATATATAAGTTGGTCTTCAATAATCGGACCCTCTTTACCGATACTTTGCCTTCAGCTTATCACCAGGCGAGGTGAAGTTAAATTGATGTGTCCTATATATAAAAAAATCGGAAGATAAAATTTATTATGTAGGTACTTCATTCCTTGTTTTCTATTTTATGAAACATTTAAGAACTAAGGTAAGGAATCAATAAATTTATAATTTACTAGCTTACCCGGCGAACTTCGTACCGCCATATTTTCTGATCCCGTTTTCGCTGCATATCTCCAAATTTTTCAGTGTTTCTCTACAATATTATGCATTTATTATACATATAAACCTTCCTCTTGAATCACTCAAACTATTAAAAAATCCGCTTCAAAATCCGTTGCGTAGTTTTAAAGATTTAAGCATACATAGGGACGGACAGACAGCGACAGCGACTTTGTTTTATAATATGTAGTGATGATTATGTCACTTTTGTCGCTCACACTCACGCTTGTATATTCCTGAAGGGGTGGGTAGAGGTATATTAACACATTCCATCAAGTTTTTTTTTTGCGTTTTACGTTATAGTCGACAAGCCCTATTGCTGTCATTCAGACACTTTTGAGGTGGGGAATGTTTATATACTGTCGAATGGTGAATGGATATGTCCCTTCGCTACATACTACACCCAGGGGAAGATATAGGGTGGTGCTTGTATTTATTTCAGCCGTACGGTACCTACATATTTTTTATATGTAGATTTTATTACTCTCTGGATGTGATTACATTATACACATATTATTATATGTGATTCACGTCTGTATATACCTGAGAATGTAAGTAAAGGTGCATATTACACGTATATTTCATCAGATTTATTTTTGTCTCACGCAATAAGGCCTCTAGTGTAAATTTATTATCTTTTTACTATTTTTCTGGTCTCGTAACTAAGTTTTAATAATAATAATAAATAAATATTGTAGGACTTTCTACACAACGCTATCTAGACCCAAAGTAAGCATAGCTTAACTAGTTTGTGTTATGGAATCCATAATGCGGATAAACATACTTAGATACATTATTTTTTTCGTAAATACATACATATTATACATAGAAACACCCAGACCAATGCAAATATTCATATTCATGCACACAAATATTTGCACTGAGCGGGGATCGAACCCGCGCCTCCACATACATATATTCACCCGGGAGGGTTAGGTAGAGATGAATTAACACCCACATTTCACCAATTAGGTCCACCATTATATTAGGTCCCATGTAACAGGGAGAGAGCCTATTGCCGTATTCCTGGCACTGTTGTTGAATCGAGCCATGCATCTGAGGCTGAGTCTGGGGGTGGCCCAAATTCCGGGAACAACTAAGTTCGTGCCTATATTATATAACAGCCCACCGACTACCATCACTAGCTGCAATGCTTCAATATCACCTAATGGTGACACCATTGAGTTGTAGAGGTCAGATGGCAGTCGCTTCACGGAAAATATCGAAGTCCAGCCAAATCCGCAGTTAAGACTGGTAAAGCGGACCAGACTCCGAGGTTAGAAAGCTTCTGATGCGACTGGGAATTAACGCTCTAATGAAAAAGAGGTATATCGTAGGAAGAGGCTTATAAGGAAGTAGGACACGATGGTATATCCGTCCGACTGGGGAAGCACCTTCGCCCTACAGAAGAACGCTGCTTAAAATAACCTCGTGTTGTGTTTTCGACGGTGAGTAGGGTAGCCAGAGCTCACTGGAGAGATTTGTGCTGTCAGTGGGAAAACCAAAGGCTTTGTCCTACTTATCTTTTGCGCTAACGGCACAGAATCTCTCTGTACTTACAAGGTCGGCAGCACGAGTGTGACTCCCCTTTGCACTTCTTGTTGTAGCGCTCGCCCATAGGCCACGGTAACCTCTTACCATCATGAGGGCCGTGTGCTAGTCTGCGACCTAAGTAGTATAAAAAAAAGTCCACCGCCATGCAACTTGACTCACATTACAACATTTGATGTATGTGTGACACACGAAAATTATATTTGTTCATCCATCTGTTTAACAAAATACAGTCAGCACAGGAGATACGTGTACAACTTTACACACAGCGTTCTCTATGAAAAAGTGTGTACCTATCTACTTTGCTGACTGTACAGTCAGCTTCAGATCGATCTTGACTAGTATCAAAACGATCTTATTACTCGTACCTACTAATGATGTTAATACCAAACTGTTTTATTGATTTAAATTGTATTATCCTCCGAACTAAAGGTATGTACTAAATATCAGAACAATCATTCAATAGGAAGGAATATCAAGGTATTAAGATCGATCTCAGGTTGACTGTACTACACTAATTCCCATTTGTATTTAGTTTCTAGTGTTCTTACAGGGTCGGCAGCCCGAGTTTGACTCCTCTGCTTCGGCCGTCTAGGAAACCGGAGTTTCGTAACCGGTTTCCTTGAAGGCTTTTTTAAAACGTCTACGTAACTGGTTTTCATGAAGTATTTTTTCATGCTTCTACGTAACTGGTTCCCATGAAGGATTTATTTATACGTCTGGTGTTGCACTCGTACATAGGCCACGGTAACCACTTTCCATCAGGTGGGCCGTGTACTTGACTACGATCAAAGTAGAATAAAAAAAAGTTTTGTACTAGCAATGCGAAAAACATGAAAACAACCCATGGTCAAATACATTCGCAACAACATAAAGTTCGTGTTAACAAATAGCATTACAGCAACAACACGCTAACACGTTGCAGGTTGTTGCTGTAACACTTGAGTAACATAGTTGAGCGAGCAGCTCGTTTCCAAGCTTGTTTATGGTTTAAATAATCCTGGATCGGGCCATGAGTCAATTCTCTATGTATATGATATATTTTCTTTGACATTTATGGTCAGTTACGAGTCAGTTGATAACGCACTTACTATAGTTATTACGATGAGTATTTACTAATTATATTAACAAACTAGATATTACAACACTAATTCCCAACCATAAAGGATAAAGGTCATAAATGCCATCATTTCTAATTCAATTCACGTTTAAATTCACCTTCGGGTTTCAACAAAAACAGACGATTCTTCCCTACAGGTGACTGTAAACCTATGGACCAATGACAATACATTACTATCCCCATGAATCAGCCGGTTAAACGTCGTGATTATGGGCAATATAAAGCCCGGATCGTTAACAATGGGGTCCACGGGAGAGAACGATTGGGGAGGATAATTACCGTCGATTCGATTAATATATTTTTGGGATTACAGGTTAGTTTAGAACATTTTAAAATGATTACCGTAATTGTTTGGTTAACTGTGATGAATGATACTAAGGTAAGCATGTTGTGATTTTATTGTTATAATAATTTGGTTTTGAGTATTCATTATTTTGGTGCTATTTAAGCGTCATGATCATGTGAACTCGATCACGTTTTCAACTTCGAAGATATTATAGGCTGTCTGGGCTGAAGGCCCCACAGGCCAGTCACTGGGGGTGGTTATGTCAGATTCGAATCATCATCTCACGTCTAACGTCACCACAAGTATTATATAACCTCCGACGCCCGAGTAGCCTCCGCTCGTCGCGGGCTGTGCGCTTTGCGAGTCTCTTCCGTTACCCGCTCCGCCGTCTCCTTCACGAGCATTACTTGCTCTCAGAAGCAGGCAGCGGCAGCCCACGCATCTGCGCTGCACACAATCGTGGTGAGAAAAGCGGTGAGCTTAGAGACCTCTCACTCCTAGGGTCACCACTAACTCCTGCCTCGCCATCTCCCACACCTGTCACTTTGTGAGCGTGTTTAGCTCCGAGTCCTTTCTCGCGTCGCAGTGATAGCACTCGGGCATTTACTCTTTCCGGATCCGATGCAGGAAATTTCCGAACCGAAAGTGATAACC
Source organism: Eilema depressum (assembly GCA_914767945.1). Taxonomy (NCBI): domain Eukaryota; kingdom Metazoa; phylum Arthropoda; class Insecta; order Lepidoptera; family Erebidae; genus Eilema; species Eilema depressum. The sequence continues at coordinate 16,228,689 of OU612030.1, read as the reverse complement.
TGCATCAGCCGGTACGAGAGGTTACCGTGCGGCCTCTCTACAACTCCCCCATGATGGGTCTTACCGCCGTGCCCTTATATAAGACTGTCTGGGTCTATCCACTAGTTACAGTTATTTTGCAGTCTCCTCATTTCAACTAGATCTTTCCTCCGAGTCATTAACATACATGTCATAAACATACACGTTTATCATAATAATAAATCTAATAACGTTACTTCAAGAGTAACTAGGCCATGAATATACAAATTTTAATGAATATTTATTCATTATAATTTAACTATGAAATGGTAATTGTGAAGTCCTAAACAAACAAGTGCGTATTTTGATTAAAGGACTGTGATTCAAATACGCCGATAGCGCAGGAATACCTTGTTTAACCGGGAAGTCAAATAAATGAAACATAAAAGGGATTTTAATTTTTATACGGATATTAGCTGACCCGGCGAACTTCATACCGCCATATTTTCCGCCCGCGTGGTATTATCTCTAAATTTACAGTGTTTCTCTACAATATTATGCATGTATTAAACACATGAACCTTCGTCTTGAATCACTCTATCTATTAAAAAAAATCGCTTCAAAATCCGTTGCGTAGTTTTGAAGATTTAAGCATACATAGGGACGGATAGACAGCGACGGCGACTTCGTTTTATAATAATATGTAGTGATGACTGTACGGATTTATACGAACTTTTGACTGATAGCTAATTAAATGGTAAACTTTGTGTGGTATTTAAATTTATTTACAGATTATTTTATTTTATTATTGTTATTAATTTCCATCGGTTCAAATATTTGAATGAATGAATAATATTTACATTGGTCTGGGTATTTCCTTGCCGGAGAGCGCGTTAAGCCTTCAACCCGGGTATCATACAAACATCTAGGCAGCCGATACAGTAGTTAGAGTCCTAAAAAGTCCAACAACTGGTCCTTTCCTTCTTTAGATACAAAGTCTATAGACACAGCAATAGCCAGTATAACGCGGGGTAATATAGCTACTACTTTAGTACAAGTTGGAGTTTTAATATACATCCCATAACATGTACACATTGATAGTTTAAAGACAAACCACATACATAGATACATTATAATCACGCCTTTACTCCCGGAGGTTGGCAAAGGTGAATTAACACCCACATTTCACCAATAAATTGTATTAGGTCGCACGTAATAAGGGGTGAGCCTATTGCCGTATTCCGAGCACTATTGTTGACTCGAGCCATGCATCTGAGACTAATTCTGGATTTTATATATCTGTGTAAAGACGACATTAAAATTTAGCTTAATAACACATAACACATAATTCGAGTCGTCACATAACAGCTAACAAAACGCACGTACGTTTTGTTAGCTGTTACATGTCTATACAGTTTGTAGTTAAAACTTCTTTATGTAACAATTGGGGGATTACACTGTTCAGATTTTATTAAAAGTAAAATAGGACGGGTACTTTGTTTTAAAAAGATACTATTATATTCGACAAAGCTTTGTGCCGTCAGTAAGCGCTTTTGTCTTCATAATATATTTATTGTTATACTGACCTCATAAATTGTGCGCTAAAGACTTAAATTCGCTGAACATTTTTGGATTGCTTTGTTATATCTTTGTTACATCTTTGTTATAATAATAACTGCCAGGTATTGTTCTCTAAATAATATTATCTCTTCATAGCTTTTGGTGGATGATAGAAGGTTACTTTTAGAGCGTCAGCAAACAAAGTATAACCCGCGCCACGTATCTTGGACATAAAATGTGCTCAAATTGTGCCCTATACGCGCAGTACACATTTCCTGGGTGTCTTTTGAGGATAGCACGGGATGCTACTGCGGTAGACGAACTCAAATTCACCAAGCATAGACTATTACAAAGCAATCCCCGGGCGCCAGAGCCTCGTATGTCTTACGATTTAGGTCTAAGATACGTAGCGCGGGTTATATCTAGGGTAGATATTACTTTATTTACAAATTAATACTAATTTATAAATGTGAAAGTAACTCTGTCAGTCTGTCTGTCTGGTATACTTTCACGCCTAAACCACTGAACCAATGTTGATGAAATTCTGAAAAATTATCTACGGGGGCAGAGCCGCAGGTAACAGCTAGTTACTCATAAACCACAGCAATGGTCTTCGGTATAGGTAGTTGAAGTTCTATATAATTCTATAACCTGATTTAACTTCCATAACGCCAGTAAGTCAACCTCATCATTTCAGCCAAAGGAAGTCCACTGCTGGACATAGGCCTCCCCTAAAGATCTCCAATAAGACCGGTTGAAAGCGGCTCTCATCCAGCGTGTTAATCTCAGTTACATCATAAGTTTGCAATTTAGAAACCAGGGTCCTTCTTCAGAGTGGATTTATTTTGGTTTTACAGGTGTAGTATGTGCTCTGCCATTTCCCATCCCATGCCCTAATATCCCGAGAGGATAGCCTGCACCGGAGCCCAGTCTATAGTCCAAAACTTTGGTTATCAGTTTCATGGTAGACCTTCTAGGGCCTTCATTGAGTTGATAGTCTATTTGACCCATGATAGGGCCAACTATGCCGTCTTGAAGCGCTGGTATTTAAAGAACCATATTGACATTAGCTTACTCACACAAAACGCACTTTACTTGCCGTTTTCTGCGACGCATTTCGTTAGAAAGGTTGCATCTACACAGTATAATATGGTCTAATAGTTAGCCAACACAGTTTTGTTTCATAACAAAGTTAGAAGTAAATAACTTTTACCTAGGTGTCCGGACATAGAAACTTCTACGTACCCTATGCTGTTGAGTCTGGACTGAATATATTTGTGTGATGTTAAACAGCCCACTCTCAGGACTCGCTCACAAAGGCACAATTTTATTGTTTATCTTTATGATATTACTAGACGAACCGCCTGGCAATTTGCCCCAATACTTTGACACCAATCATCACCAATTTTCAAATGGTATTTTTTAACTTAAAATTAAACACAAAAACGATGCCAAGAGCCTCAAACCACATGTGATCCATTCTGAAGTTTACACATAATAATAAATAGAATTCTACTCCACCGAGAACCAACACGGCAGACCGTCAGTTTAAAAATACCTACATTTATTTCGTATGCTGTGTGACTACTAAAGTACTATTTATTCTTATTGTACACTTACATGGCATTTATACTGATTTTCTGAACAAAAGCGAGCTTAACTCAAGGATGAGTTTTCTTTCAGCAAACCCAGGAGTGCACAGAGGAGTTGCAATCCAATGAGAGGCAAATTCTTATGTACATTAATAATGTGATAGAAGGTGATAGGAGGCGACCCCTTCTTCTGCCGCACCATTAAGTCTTGGAATTCCTTACCAGTTCACGTGTTTCCCTCTTCCTACAGTCGGTCCTTTAAGCGGGGCGTGAAAAAGCATCTGATGAGGCCGTCAAGCTGAGTGCCACCATTGTAACAAGACACGTGTTTGTAATGGTGACTCTCTTTTCAGAGACTTTGCCTTCAGCTTACCATCAGGCGAGGCGAAGTCAAATTGACGTGTCTTATATATAAAAAAAACATAAGGTATACCCCTAACTTAATCAGTCAAGATCGAACTGACGCTGACTGTACACCCCAACTAAGGTAGACGAACAAGGACAGATTCATCTATTCGCCCTAGCTGTGATAGGAAAATCCTTTGAACATTATCATTAGGGTACGCTTAGGCGGCGTAGCGTAATGATCAAAGAATTTTCTTGCACCGTGACATCCATACTGATTAATTTACTTACATTTGTTAGTTATATAGCCTTCTCCTTCTTACTTACTGACTCTGTCTCATGTCACTTACTGGGTTTTGAAATTAGAAGAAAGAAAGACGAAAAGAAATTTCCGATATACAGGGTGGAAGATTTTGTGGAGGGAAGGTTTTCTAAATACTGGAAATACCGAATTTAACTCAAAGGAAACATTCAATTTACCATGTTTATTAGAGAGATTCGATCCTCATGATTGACACTATCGATTGAGACTATAAAAATACAGGATGTTATTTTATTTTTTAATTTTAGTCGGTTCGATTACCAGGCATGGCAAGGGAATTTTCAAAAAACTATGAATGCAGTTTTGTATCTTTTAAAAAAATAATGAATGTTTCCTTTGAGTGAAATTAGCTATCTCCAGTATTTAAAGTACTTTCCCTCCAGGTAAGATTAAAATCTTCCACCCTGTATATAGTTATATTGTTATACATACCTATAGGTAGGGCAACAACAAAAAAATTGTACAACCAAATATACATCAATGCACAAGAAGTAACGACGTTAGTACACAACACCCTGTAGCTATAACTCTTCATACAACCTTCAAAACAGACACCTTACAGTATCTGTTGCATTATGCGTATGCATGTAATGTTACCGCCAATGTATCACGAAAACCCATCTATAAAGTAGCGGCACAGATTACCTAATATGTGGAAGATGGTAGCGGGCCGTTTCGAGAAAGGGACGTAATCGTCCTAATCCTAGTATTCTATACAATACCTAGGCAATGGATAAAATACCGAGTGCGCAGCAATGTATGAAATGTTATCAAGAAACATAAATGGTGGTTATAAATAGAACAACCACGAAGGGTAATTCGAGGAGCTCCGTATCCGCCTTAGCCTTCTAACCTATATCTATCCAAGTCGAAGCGCAATATCCACACCGTGTAATTTGACTTGGATATATTATTAGGTTAGAAGGTTATTTTTCGTGGTTATTTTTTTATAACCATCCAAAATTTCCTGCAAAGCGGATGGCTTACTATAGACCACAATATATATTTATTTCACACATTGCCGGTGGAACAGCAGGCATTCTATATAAAAGCATACATTGCCTAGGCATTGTAGGTATGCCTGTGTTATACATATTCCCGGTAACACAGATGTACCTACTGTTTCTCGCAAATCACTTAAATTTTTGCACAATTTTTTTAGTAATAGTAATTGCACGAAATATACGTACCTGATTCGTGCAATTACTATTCCACACGTATAAAGCAGCAACCGGCCCTTAAAGTTAATGTGACGACGTTGACGACGCTAAACCAATTCCTTTTTCAAGGTCCAATTAATCTTGATCTTGATAAGTTTATACAATTGTGTGAGCGTAAATTAACACAATCATGGCGTAGGTTTTTACAGTCAGCCAGTAATAGGTTAACACAACATCAAACATCATCAAAACCATTCTTAAATACTATGAAAATATTAGTATGATAATCTTGCCCTTCGAGGATTATAAAAATATTAAAAACTAATTTTCCTTTGCGTTGCGTTCCCGGCGGTGAGTAGGGAACACTGTAAAGGTTTTGTGCTGTCAGTTGAAAAACCGAAAGCTTGTCCTACTTATCTTTTGCGCTGACGGCACAGAATCCAAGAAAAGAAAAAATAATAGTTTTTTATTTTGCACAGAAATGCACGAAAACCACACACAAAAACAACATTGAGCTTAATCAAAGTAGGCAATTAATCTCTCTGTTCTTTATAGGGTCGACAGCACGAGTGTGACTCCCCTGGTGTTGCACTCGCCCACAGGCCACAGTAACTACTTACCATCAGGTGGGCCGTGTGCCTGTCTGCGACCTAAGTAGTATAAAAAAGCAATAACTGACTCCCGCAGTTCCACACGCGTTATATTTGATCCTGTTTACGTAACCTTCGAAAACCTGGTTAGAAGTAGCCTATACTTATATTACTCCAAACTACAATCTATCCCCGTACCCAGCCAGATCCGTTCAGCCGATAGAGTGTGATTGAACCATCTTTTTAAGCTTTCTCGTTTACAATATTAAGTGGATGTAAAGTAACCATACAATGCTCACGTCTTTTTCACTTTAGGGTACGTAGAAACAACGTAGGTATGTCCTAAAACATAATATGAAGAAGTGTGTGTAAACTTTTATAGTAGCTTGGGTCATTAAACCTTTTTATTAAACGCTAAACCGTACTGACGGGTTTCAAGTACCAAGCATACCAATACTTACTATGCCAGTAGAGGTCAATGTATTTATATCCGTCCTGACCTCTAGCAAAGTCAAGGGTCACGGAACAAGCACTGCTCGCGATGCCAATACTCTGGAGAGTATCTATTTTTGACGACACAATAATGTTTATGGAATTATTTTGCGTCTCGTATAGTGTGTTCGCTTTAGAGGCGTCGGGCGACCTAGTTACCGAAACAGCACTGCGCTAAAATAATGCTATTTCGGCATTAATGTATTCCAAATTCATCTATAATATTTAATACTTCTCACTTTTTATACCATTTAGGTCGCAGACCAGGGCCAATTCTGGTCATCCGCGTAAAAGGTATTTTGCGTTTCTGGTACTGTGCGTCGGAAGGCCCATACCATGAACTTTTAAAACAGGTCAATAATTGAACTGCTGTCATTCTACCAACTGCAAATGTCACTTTGTAATCCTATATATTTAATTGACATTACAAAGTGACATTTGCAGTTGGTAGAATGACAGTAGTTCAATTATTGACCTGTTTTAAGAGTTTATGGTAAGGCCGCTGTCCTATGGACGAGTGCAACACCAGGTGAGTCACACGTGCTGCCAACCCTTTAAAAATAGAAAGATTCTGTGACGTCAGCGAAGAAACCAAGTAAGTCAAGCCTCTGGTCTCTAACTGACAGCAGAAAACGCCTCCAGTGAACTCTGGTTACCCTACTCACTGCCGGAAACATAATATCAGGTTATTATACCCGCGGTGGGCATGGTGAGCAGTAGCAGTCGGCAGACGACATGCCAGGGTTAAACAACAACCGCCCAGAAAGGCTTCGTCACCCAAACTACTTGGATACTTGATCAGGGTATCCAAGACGGGGTGTTAAAGCCCAAAGAGGTTCCCGTGCTTCATGTATACTCAGAGAAATCATCAAGGCCTTAGGGAGGCTCACCCACAAGGTGGACAGACGACCTTATTAAGGCCGCGGGAACGCGCTGGATGCGAGCCGCTTCCAACCGGTCTTATTGGAGATCTATATGGGAGGCCTATGTCCAGCAGTGGACTTCCTATGGCTGAAATGATGATGATGATACCCGCGGTATTCTGTAGGACGGAGGTACCTCCCAAGTTGGACTGCTCGATTGACACAGAAATAATGTTGTGTACTACCTCGAACTGCATCTGGCGTTTAATCCTCTACGTGTCTTTTTCACGTCAACAGACTGACGACGAAAGTCCAAGCTAACGGGTACTTCCAGTTTGCTCCCCTAAGCGTCCCCACTGGAAGGGTAGCCCTACCTACCAGTTTGTTCACGAGCTGGCCCTCGATTCTGCTAAAGTAAAACCACTGTTAGTTGTACCACAGTCACTGCAAAAATTGGTATTATATTTTAGACTTTATTTCTGTAGACTTAAAATCGAAAAGAGTTTCATTACACTATTTCATTCACTCTACAAAAATTTATTTCATTTTGGAATTTAAGGCTATAGCAATAAAGGCTAAAATTTAATGTCAATTTTTGCAGTAACTGTGGTTTAGCAGACTCAAGGGCCTGGTTGACAGGCGATGGCTCTAGTACAGGCCTTCAAGACACCTGTAATTTGCTTGAGTTTATACTCATTATAGAACAAAGTCGTTTTTGATATTACTGCTACCGACAATCATGAAGTTGGGAATGTAATAATACTGCGACATTATGAAGTCCTAAAGTCATTAAAACTGATGTATGTGACTAACGTGTATAACACATTAGAAAAGGAACTTCATTAAGTAATAACTAGGGGTAGACTAGGTTATTAAATTGTAATGTTTCTAGAAGCAGAATTGGGCTAACTACGTTGTACAGGGCCCTAGTAACACCTTTGGTACCTTAGAGTATACATTACATATAGAGCGCGCGTATCACTCAGGTCTTTGGCGCTGAGTGTTATCAGATACTTTGCGATGGTATAGCGCACCTATAGTGACGTTTCATGCATTACCGAAAATTTCAATAGATGCACTTATGATAATGCATGGATAAAATTAAAGCCAAAATACAAAAAATGGCGTCATTTCGCGTATTAAAAAAACAATTATTACCACAAATATACGATGTTGAATAAAATTTTGATTTATCATATCGAATTAAATATTATTTGAGATGTCATTTTGACGGGTATTGTTTTGCTAATGATTGAGGTTGAGCCAGGAGCCTCGGTACTGTTCATACTTGTAAGGCGCGCTCTATAGCAATGTATACTCTAAGTTTGGTACCCATGCCAACCTCACCTACTAGGTACAGTCAGCATCAGCTCGATCTTGACTAGTAAAGTACTCAAAATGATCTCAATGTCTTGGTATTCCCACCTTCCTGTTGACTGATTGTTCTGATATTTGGTACATATCTTTTGTACAGCTATATCATTGGTAGGTATTAAGATCATGTTGAGTACTTTGCGACTCTTTGACTTTAGACTGATGCATCCGCTAAATACCGGAAAAGAGCAGAAAGTCCCACATTCCAATATAAAAAAAAACAATAAACAAATGACGATGCTATGACGATGATAATGTGTGGACCATAGCTCCTTGTTCACCTCGGTCTCGGATGCCATCAGGAAAATCATCTCCATGTATTTGATCAGCAAAAAATGTAGCCTATACAGAGCTATGGCATATGACAATTATTTACAGTTATAAATACAATACTAAAGGACTCTCGCGTGAAAATAATGATAATTTAAACCGGGAAATTTTATAGCTGTCTTGAATAAAAAGATTTTGAACACAGTTTTGATAGCAAAATCGTATGGAAATAATAATTTTCAGACTAAACTTCACACCAAAACGAACTCCGAAATCAAATCGTTGATACCTTAGTGGTTAACGAGTTGACCGTATGATCGAGAAGTCCTAGGTTCATATCCTGGTTCAAAACCCAGGGTGTACATGTAACTAACAATATAACTAACTAGCTGTCCCGGCGAACTTCGTACCGCCATATTTTTCCCGTTCCTGCTGCACCTATTTTCTCATCTTTTAAACATTCCCTGGGCACCCACGAATCTTTCAAGACTAAAATTAGCCAAATCGGTTCAGCCGGTCTTGAGATAAAAACTAACAACGAAAAGTGGCATTGATTTTTATATATTAGATAGATGCACCAAATTCAAACACTCTGTATATTATGTTTATCGTTTCGTTGCTTTCTGTTGCTAAAGTTTATTTATCGGTTTCCGGGTCATCCCACTCCTGATAAGCCGACATAAATCTGTTTATGGGAGAAACACTCCTCTCAAGTCGACAGTCGACACCCACCACCAAGAATGTTTGTCCTTGACGTTATTTATTGTGAGGACAAAAGGCTGACACCAAAAGTTGCAAATATATTTACTAAAGGAACGCAGTTTTGGTGCCTACTAAAGAATTGTTTGTGAATTTTGTTTTTTTTTCTCTTTGAGTACAAAATGATATAATTTATTGCTAGGAGTATATACACCTTATGGAAACTAGACATTATATTATTAAAATGATTTTTCTATAAACTGAATAAATTCCATCTCACCTCTCATATAACAACGATAATCTAATATAGATAACGATAATCTATAATTGAGAGTCTCTAATGTAGGTTTTTCAATAGCTCTGCCTACAAGTTCAGGTAGTAAGCTACCTTCTATATTCTTACCTAATGACAACAGCTGGATAAATTTGACTCGATTAAAAATATGGGCCTGGGTTGGCCGGGGTGTGAGACATAATGTCTCAGACAATCTTTTGACTGTTAAAATTGTAATAAACCTACATCCCTACTAATATTATAAATGCGAAAGTAACTCTGTCTGTCTGTCTGTCTCGCTTTTACGACTAAACCGCTGAACCGATTTTGATGAAATTTGGTATAGGGGTAGATTAGACCTTGAGAAAGGACATAGGCTATGTTTGGTCGCGATAACCGACATCCACGCTGGCGGAGCCGCGGGCAAAAGCTAGTAATATATAAATCTTAAACGTAGCTATTACTTAGATGAAACTCTTTTATTCGCCTCTCATTCTCAATCTCAATTTGCTGCGGTATCTCAAATGATAACTAAAACTAGGTTCGCATTGAAACTTTGAACTTCGGGATTCTGAACTTTGGGATTTTGAGCTTCAGTAGGTATAATATACCTACGCATCGTACTTCGGTGTTTTGTAGGTACATTCGAGATTCTGAACTGATTTTGAAATTCAGCATTCGCCGCATGAGATTGTAATAAAGTCTATAATATATAAATCTTGAACGTAGCTGTTACTAAAATGAGACTCTTCTATTCGCCTCACATTCTCAATCTCAATTTGCTGCGGTATCCCAGAGGTTATCTAAAACTAGGTTTGCATTGAAACTTTGAACATAAGCATTTTGAACTTTCGAGCTTCTGAACTTTGGGATTTTGAGCTTCAGTAGGTATATCGTACGTCAGTGTTTCGTACATTCGGATTTTTGAATGTCGGGATTTTGAAATTCAACATTTGCCACATAAGATTGTTATAAAGCTAAGTATAATAAATCTTAACCGTAGGTATTACTAAGATGAAACTCTTCTATTCGCCTCACATTCTCAATCTCAATTTGCTGCGGTATCCCAAATGTTATCTAAACTTTGATCGCACTGAAACTTGTAAACTTTTAACTCGTTTAACTGCATAACTTTCAAAAGAGTTTCGCATTAATAGTGTCGGTTCTCGGTTTATCTGCTTCGAATTTAAGTTTAATATTAACAGTACTTACTTACTTATAGTTATTTTGTCGTGATATAAATTTCATTATAAATTTTAGCTTTATTGTTAACTAGCTGTTGCCCGCGGCTCCGCCCGCGTGGAATTCTGATCCCATTCATCGCTGATATATAGCCTATATGTTAATCCAGGGTATAACCTATATACATACCAAATTTCAACCAAATCGGTCCAGCCGTTTATGCGTGAAAGAGTAACAAACATCCACACATCCACACATCCATTCTCACAAACTTTCACATTTATAATATTAGTAGGATTTTAGTATGCCCATTATTTAGTTGCCCGCTTGACGGTAATAGGCTCGCCCCCTATTACGTGGGACCGAAAATAATAGTTGGCGACATGTGGGTGATAAGATAATACACTTCTGCCTACCCCTTCGGAGATTTACGGCGTGAGTTTATATATGTATGTATGTTGTATTATTTAATGATTTATTTCAATGTAAAAATCGTTTGTAAATTATTTAGTATTCAGCCACTTCTGAGGGCAAGTGTACCTATTAATTTCATTATATATTGGTAGTAATTTAAACATTACAATATGATCCAAGATATGCACATTATGTTGACATTTAATCTAATTCTCCAATCTAGATTGCATTCTAAAATTAAAATTTGTAACCTGAGGAACGCTATTAAAAAAAAAACAGCCAGACGAAAGGTCTTAAAAAGGATCGCTCAAACGAATTAGATTTTTTATTATGCTCAGCCTACCTACGTAATACAGTTACAGAAAAGAACTTTAGAACATACTAATGGCTAGAGTCTAGACATGTTGTCTAATCTAAATTGCTTGTATATAACTAACTAAAAATAATCCCAGTCTTAGAGTAAAAGGTGGATCGAAGGAAGATAAAAAATTAATAATATACAGAGGTTATTTTTCTAGATGGAAATAGGAGTATGTACTGTACTCCATTGTAATAATAATTATTTTGAATCCACTCGTTAGGCTATTTGATTTATCGAAGTTCTTTTTTATAGTTACATCGATAGTGTTAACCCATCCGTGCAGTTACGCTTCAAGGATAAAAAGAAATAAAAGAACTGATCAGAGCTTTCCAGCACTTAACCCTCTCACGCGGCGTTGTTCTAATGCCAGAAGTACGGTAGATTGGCAAAGTGCCACATGTGCACATACGTCTTAAACGAGTACAAACCAAACGTGTTCAAGCAGCACTTTAGTCACAATTGAATAATATTATTATTAGGGCTTCTAAGGGCAGTTCCGAGTTTATGAAATGACTGACGACTTATCAATGCATTTTTTTATACCACTTAGGTGGCAGACAAGCACACGGCCCACCTGAAGGAAAGTGGTTACCGTGGCCTATGGACGTATGCAACACCAGGGGCGTCACACTCGTGCTGCCGACCCTGAAGAAACCTTCTAATGCCCTTCTTGAAGAACCCCATATTGTAGTCGCTTGGGAAAACCATCGCGGGGAGTTCATTCCACAGCTTGAGTGTGCGAGGGATGAACATCCTTTCATACCGCACAGTGCGCACCATTTCCGGTCGCAATGTGTGAGGATGAATTCCCCGCCTATGACGAGAAGTGCGAAGATAGAATGAAGCTGTGGGCATCATGTCAAACAATTCATCTGAGCACAAACCATTGTATAGGCGGTAAAACACACACAGTGAAGCAAAGTCTCTCCTGAGACTGAGAGGTTCCACATCGCCTGTGAGTATGGGATTGCCGAAGAGCCTCAACGCCCGTCTTTGTACCGACATTTTAAGCTTGTAGCTACAGTGGTATGGACCTGACGACATTTAAAGCTTGTAGCTCCACTGGAGCTACAAAAATGTAGGCAGTTGGTGATGTTGTAAGGTAGGATTTTTTGGAAATTTCACACCTTTGGGGATGAAATAAGGGATAGGCTGGTCGAATGGCAGCCTGTAATTTACAAAGTAAGATGAACAAAATTTCATATGCCTGTCTCTGGGTAGAAATAAATGTTCATAGCCGATTTTTACAAGGAGCAAAAGATGTAAGCCACGATCGTAGCAAGTGGAAAACTGTGGTCTCTGCTTACCCCACTGGGAAAATGTCGTGACTATATATAAAAGTATGTATGTATGTATTTTTATCCCAGGAATAGATTCCCAAGAGTCGCGGGATCAAAATTCCAGGCGGGCAAAACTGTAGGCAACAGCTAGTATACAACTAAAACTAAAATAATTTGATTACATGTTAGTAGGTAATAAAATGAGAAGAAAACAATATTAAACCCACAAAGTGGTACAGACAATCCTGTTAAATCTAATCAGATGAAATTGGGAACGAAAATAAGTCAACATTTGTTAGGCAATTCTCAGAATAGTATGAATTCATTTATATTTTAATAACATATTATTAACCTTGCTTCTGCTTTACAAAGGTCGGTTTATATAAAGGTGACTACACATTACAAACAAAATTCATCATCTTTCATCTTTCGTTACGGTCACAGCCGAGAGCCCGAGACCTTCGTCTCAGGGTCTATTTAAAAAAAAATGAGCAAGGGTTATATATTGGTATTCGGTATCCGTGTGGTGACGGAGAAAAAATATAACTATCACTAACCCATCTCATAAAAAAAAAAATTTCCACGAGATATTATTGTATTAATTTTACAACGTGTAACAATTACTATTGTAAAAGTACCTTTTCATCCCACCATCTCGGAAAGAGTACTTTTTTTCTTCGATATCTGAGTGTAAAAGTCGCTTTTACCCTCTAGAGTGGTAAAGTAAATTTGAATTTAGAACATCGTGTGTACTAGGTTTGTGAACTCAAAACATCATTAAACCTATTTACTTCTACCTCTATGGTGCCGATTTATCATACAACTTTTTTTTAATTTATGAAAAATTCAACTCGGAACCTCCTTGGTGTACCTACTTTTTTTTTTAAATTTGCTTTGCGCGCATAATTTTTTTTTCACGTCCTATGGTTGAACATTGTTGTTGAATTTTATTTGTTGATATTTTATTATTTATTAGTATTATTACACATAATTATTATACAGCCTCCGTGGCGTAGTGGTAGTGAACGTGGCCGCAACGCAGGAGGCGCGGGTCCGATCCCCGCTCAGTGCAAATATTTGTATGCATAAAAAGTTCAACAACAACGGTCTAGCTGCAATGCTTCGATATCGCCTAATGTCACCATTGGGTTGTGGAGGTCACATGGCAGTCGCTTTACGAAAAATATCGAGGTCCAGCCAAATCCGCAGTTAAGACTGGTAAAGCGGACCCCGAACTCCGAGGTGAAAGCTTCGGATGCGACTGGGAATTAACGCTAGGAAGAAGAAGCATTTCATTATTTCCTCGCTGAGGTGGGATGAAAAGTTACGTGTTGCACTCGAGTGCAAAGATTTTACACCTTGTGCTCTTTTGATTCCCTCGCTAACGCTCAAGATTCTAATTTATGAATCACTCGCTATGCTCGTGATTCAAATTTAGAATCTTTCGCTTGCTCGGTCATCAAAACTGAGCACGCGGTTAAAAAGCAACTTTGCACTCTTGTATAACAAATAACTATTAATCTTTTAACTTGTCAGTAAAAATTTGATAATGTCAATCAACTTGCATTTACCTTTATTTGACACACTAATCGCATGTACTGTAGACTGTAATGAAAATATCTTTTTTTTATTTCAAATTAAGTTAGTTGATTTCTGATTAGCTTACTTATTTGGTCTGGAGTAGCGCTTGAGGGTTGAATGAACTTGCTTGATTTGCTGATGTTATAGTGTTCGATCTGTAAGAAACCAAATTGGTGATCCATTTAGCTTGTTCATTTATTTTGATGATCTTGCTGTATTTATGTATAGCAATTCTTTTCTTTCACTGCTAAACGAAATAAGTTTCGAGACAGTCGTGTAGATAGAGCTAGGTATATCTTTTGCAGAATGAATGAGCTGCCTTTACCGGGTGTTACCTACTACTTAGTCATCAAAATCGGCTCGTATTTGTCTTAATTTGCTTAATTTGCCGCGTGGTTCCCAGTTTAACAGAATACAATTACCACCCTATGATTTCGCTTCCCCTTGGTGACGTACGTATAGGGCTATTAAGTTATTAAAACCTATATTCAATGGTCTAATGCCGTTGGATGTTTGTTACTCAATCATAGTCAAACGGCTGAACCAATCGGGCCGAAATTTGAGTCTGGGATAGAATATAATCTGGAATATCACATAGCTGTTATATTCCTGGGATAAGACCCCATGACTTGTAATTCAGAATTCCACACCGCAGACAACTGCAGACGACTATTAGTAGTGAAGTAATATTATTTGAACTAGCTGAGAAATATCTTACAAAAGCAAATTATATACGGGAGCCAATTAAACCATCAATTATCTTCCCGGAGTCTTTATTATTCTAAAACAAAAGGACGATACAGTTCTCTCACTGTTAATAAAGATCTCAAGTTTCAGCCCATCAACAAACCCATCGATTGCTATTAGGGATAGCTACTATTATTTCAAACAACATAGCGAGTCTCCCGTAATTGTTGTACCTTCTTGTGACACAGCTCCGCCCCGGTAGTTAGTACGGGACTGTAAGTGACAATTAGTAACTGTTTTAATTGGACGAATAATTTTAATGGTCGCCTCTAACTGATACCGAAGACACGGGAATTGTGTTATTTAAATGACGTACCCCTTATTTTGTACAGGATAAGTTTGATGATGTTCAGAATGTATAGAGGTGTTGTTCATGCCTACCCTGGAAGAGAAAGGTTTTTATTGATTTTGAGAATTTCATTTTAAGTAGTGGTAACTATTACTATAGCTTAGGCATAATATTGAATTTGGTTTCGTTTTTTTTTGCTTTTGATTACGAATGCGCGCTTTTAGATGTGTTCATGTCGTGTTAGTACACGTGTGAATGTGTGCGTGTGCATTGTGCATTGGAACGGTATAATTTATTGAGAAAATACTGTCAAAATACAAAATATGATATAACTCGGGACACGTATGTTGAACCTAAATAGCGAGACAAAGGAGGCCCTGGGCCCCGCGGATTTTTTTGTTATAATCTATGGTTGGTGAAATTGAGGTCCTCAACTGCAGTAGCACCTCGTGATACCCTCAATAGATACCCAAAACCCGCGTACTGCGCGTATAGAGCACATTTTAGGTCTAATATATCATATCCACGATTGCGCTTGTTAATTGCAACGATTAAATTAAAAATTAAAATGTAACGATTGATATTATAAATGGCGACAAACGTCCCCATTTTATGCAGCAATCAGATATGTTTATTTCTGTATTTATTGTTTGCACCATTTTTGAAAGCCATATTCCTGCATGACGTATCTATTAATAATACATACGTCATTCGCTAGAACATAGCTGGGTGTACCTACGTGTAAAAGCGCTAAATATAAATTATTCAGAAATGCAACGTTTGCCTTAATACAATTTATTCTTGTCCATAATCATTGTATCCATTCTAATATCTTAAACAAATAATGAGACAACAATACAAACAAAACAAAATTTACCTTCTTGTATTCTAAAAACAGAAGCTTAATTCTAAAACAAAGTCGAGAATAATAGGCGGAGGCTGCTTTCAATATGATTAATACAAAGAACTTAGAAATACTAATATAATAAGCTTGCTTAGACCGCATATCTATTATTCTTGGGCCTTTTGTTAGCCTAATCTTCGAAGAGTTAATGCCTCGGGGTGGAAATTTAAGACATTCGCTGAATAGTTTCAATGTTTTGAGGTTTACAGTAAACTCGCAGGTAACAATTTCTTGTGAAAGCCGTGTAAAAGCGCTTTTCCAGCTAAGTGTATATGCTCACAGATTTGTGAATACACATTTCAATTAAAAAATAATTTAAAAATATAAGTTCGGTTACATAATTTGACCCGACTACGGCAAAGCCAAAAGACGGTTATGATTATGACAGGCTATGTAGGTATGTATGTTGTATTTGTTTTGTATGTAGGTATTTATGTTGGTTCATCTGTTCTCGTAGCTCTTCAACTACTTATTAGAACTGGACAAATGAGTCAAAACAAGCAAATATCAGGTATAACCGTGGTCGTATGTCAGACTTAAATCCTGTTAAATAACTCATATAAACTCTAAGCAAAAACTTGGAAATCTTTTATCTCTTTTGCTAAGCAATCAATTTTCTTCTTTTTTTTCAATTAGAAATATTCCTTTTGACTTATGAATCTATGCAGAAAGATGCAGAAAATTCTTAATTTTTCAATAATGATTACGTTTAATCTTTCGATTATATACAAACAGTAACCACAACGCATAAAACTTAATGAAAATGAAAATATAAGCATTAAACTTGAACCTAATATCAGTCATTGACTAACTAAGCAGTCGAGACGAAGTAACGTGCTATATTTTTAATTTATAATGTAATCCAAGCTTTTAATAACACGTACCTCCATATTATCAATGTCTGTACTGCTTGAGAGTGCTCGTAAAAACCAATGAGTTCATTAAATACTGAAATTTGATTAGGGATCAGAGAGTAATATTAGCTATATTAGTATACGTGAAGGGTTGTTTGTCTGCACCATTGAGACAGTATTTTAGCGAGACGTGTATGTATTAAGACTGATACTTTGCGATTATCTCTTTTGGCAGAATCTTTATCCTAGCGTTAATTCCCAGTCGCATCCGAAACTTTCAGCTCGGAGTCTGGGGTCCGCTTTACCAGTCTCAACTAAGGATATGGATAGACCTCGATATTTTCCGTGAAGCGATTGCCATCTGACCTCCGCAACCTTAGACAACATTAGACAATATCGAAGCTTTGCAGATAAACCGTTTTTTTTTTTTACTTTTTAGGGCTCCAACTACCCGTAACGACTGCCATAGATGTTCTTATGGCAACCGGGACCGACGGATTAACGTGCTCTCCGAGGCACGACCAGACCAATGCAAACACCCATATTTCATGTACTCAAATATTTGCACTGAGCGAGGATCGAACCCGCGCCTCCTGCATTGCGGCCGCGTTCACTACCACTACGCCACGGAGGCTGTCCAGAATATGGAGGCGCTAAGCCGTCGGGGTGACGGACGTAGCGATAGAGTGTTTGAGATCGGGGATTCGATTACCACGAGTAGAATAAGGCCATTTTATCTTTCCGTGGGTGTCGTAGATGTCGATTAAGCGATAGGGCTGTTCTCCATCCGACAATAAACATACAGCACATGGTAAAGTGCTCGTGATGGCTATAGACTGTTATGTGTGATAGAAAATCATATTTGGCGCAATGTGGGTGTTAATAAAGAAATAAAACTAAAAAAAAATTACTAAAATAATACTCTTCGGGGTTTACAGGCGTAAATATATTTAATAGTAGTAATAAAGTGAGTTTATTCCCGATTAAGAAAGAGAAAAGAGAATCGACCTCGGGTGGGACTTGAACCCGCGATCTTTCCCTTACATGGGGTGTGCTCTGACCATTAAGCCACCGCATGAAGCCGATCCAAACGTCTTTATGGCGATGGGTTCTCATTCCATATATTGGGTTATTTGCAACTTCAACCCCAAGAACTTATACACTATCATTGTCATTGCTAATTGATCGTTAGAGAGGCGTGATTGCCAGTGTACTCGCCCGAGCATACAGCAGAATGTGTACTCAGGCAAGTACAGTATATCAAGCAATGCAATTACGTATGCGTTATCCTAACACAACGCCAATGAACACTGGCTCGTTGAATCTAGACAACCGTCTCTTTGACGAACGTGTTTAATCAATTAAATTAAATTAAATTGATTAAACATGTTCACTCAAAGTGGTATTAACAAAAAGGCAAATAACGTGAAAAGGGCAAAATAAAAGTTCATCTAATATAACAATCCACCTACCTTCTTTTTTGTTACGTACGTACGTAGGATATTATAAAAAGGAATTTTAATATTTAAACAGTCACATCACTCATTCTTTTAAGCTAAGATTTAACAGCAATGATCAACGTAAATGAAGATAAACTGTCGTTTAATCCGTAATTAAATTAGGGCAATATTACATTTTTCTATGTATTGTCAAAGTACTCTAAGCAAAACATCGTTTGCCTTCAATATCTGAATATTAAGTCCGTTACATTCGAGGCTCACACGTCATATCGTTTGCTTCCCGGCCTTTAGTCCTCTCTTTGCACGATGTATATCCCTAGCAGCCCCTTTAGACAAGAGGCAATTCGTTGCTCGGCGTATGATGGAATAGAATGACAAATGTATAGGATTTGAAGTTTTTGACATTCGTTGACGCCTGTCATATACGTCAAATCCCATACATTTGGCATTCTATTCCATCATACGCCGAGCAACGAATTGCCACTTGCCTAGAGGGGCAGACCATTGGCAAAGTGGGACTTAGCGAATGCAAATCTCCTATTTTTTATTTGCGATGTCACGGACATGAAGACTGCTATGGATGCAGGAGTGACTTGACTGACACGATATTTTAGTATATTCATCCCATGAAAAGCAACTGCTGCTTGTGTCGCTTTAGCAACGGCCATGCTTCGCAGTCGTGTCAAAGGCATAGATCTAATGATACAACAGACCTACCTTTTTAATATAATCGGCATTTTAGCGTTACAAATGATACTAGCCACCTTATAGCAAAGTAAGCCACCTTTGCGCAATATATTCCATACTCTCCAGTCTTCTCACTGTAGTTCTTACTTATGATAACAAGGAATACAATACCGACAACTGTATGGGGGTGTGTTAATACACAACACTAAACAATACTGCGATAAATCAGCAATAATAGTATATTAGCTATGTTCTTACCCCGTAAACAACATCATTATTCATAGAACAACTATTTGTACAGTCAACAAAGGAGACACGGTTTCAGCTTTACAAACAATTTTATAATAATATGTAACTAGCTGAACCGGCGAACTTCGTACCGCCATATTTTCTGATCCCGTTCCCGCTGCATATCTCTAAATTTATTAGTGTCTCTACAATATTATGCATATAAACTTTTCTCTTAAATCACTCTATCTATTAAAAAAAAAACCGCTTCAAAATCCGTTGCGTAGTTTTGAAGATTTAAGCATACATAGGGACGGACAGACAGCGTCAGCGATTTTGTTTTATAATATGTAGTGAAGGTGCAACCGTATCTCTTTTGTCGACCGTACATGTTTCTAACCATATAACTAAAA
This sequence comes from Eilema depressum, assembly GCA_914767945.1. Taxonomy (NCBI): domain Eukaryota; kingdom Metazoa; phylum Arthropoda; class Insecta; order Lepidoptera; family Erebidae; genus Eilema; species Eilema depressum. The sequence goes on along the minus strand of OU612030.1, from coordinate 16,208,790 downwards.
AGTAAAAAGGATCTAAATATTGTCATAGGCAATTTGCTGTTACTTAAGGAACAATATATCAATGGCTTAGGTGTTATAAAACTTAGCCACAAAACACATTTCCAATGTTTTTGATATTGTAGCTGGCAACACATCCAAGTTTACCTTTCAAAGGAATACCTCTTCTATTCAATAAAATCGCGCCGAATTGGGTCTCGTCCATTTTAAACTAAAGCCCACACATAAAATACGAGAGCCTTTTCTAACATACCTCATTTTATTCAAACAAGGGTCCACGTTTCATTTTATTTTCTGTCTGTACCGCTAACAAAAAAAGGGTAAACATGAATCTGTAAAATAAATTCGTTGTCAAAACCAATTAAATTTTTAAGAAGATTATACAGCAAACCCTTTTTTTATTAAAACTTTTGAGTACCCATCAGATTTTTATGTACCTACTCACGCCTGTAATTATCCCAAAGGACTTGTTTATGAATATAATTAACGTTAAAATTTTCCCGATTGTTATACGTTATGCGAATAAAGCTTCAATCACAATGCATCCCTATTATTAACAAGTGCGTGCACCTATATTATCGCAGCAGTGTATCCTAACAATAAAATACAGGGTCGGCAGCACGAGTGTAACCCCCTGGTAAGCATACGTCCATAGGTCACGGTAACCACTTTCCACCAGGTGTATCGTGTGTCTGCCACCTAAGTGGTTTTAAAAATAATACATAACTAACTGACCCCGCAAACTTCATGCCACCCTGGCAAAGGATGACCGCATGAATGGCATAACACCATGCTTGTACTGTCAACACTGAAAAAAGTTTCAAACAGACAGCACAATCTCAATGATCCGCCGTTTATTGAATTCATTAGTTACAAAAAACGTGATAAAAGTGTGATAACTGAAGAACTGCTCGATTGATTTTGTGCAAACTTCACATAAACCATCTACTAAATAGTTCAAACAAAGCCTAAACATTTGGTTTGGATAGGTGAGCCCGTTCTTGAGATATAAAATAACAATGAAAAGTGGCATTGATTTATATATATATATAGACAGATGAATGAAATTACTATGTTAACTATTTAAATGGAAGTAAAACGACTCAGGCGAACTCGAACCCGCGACGAGAATGCTCTGAACTCTCTACTACTGAGTCATCCGGTAGCACAGTAGTCAGAGCATTGCTCCTGTAAGGGTCTGGTCTCGGTGGCTATAAATGGTAAGAGCATTTTTGCTGCATAAGACCGGTTGTGGGATCGGGTCCCACAAAATTATCGTTTCAATTTTCTTATCTTAATTAATATACTGGGTGGCGCAAAAGTAAAGACCCTATTTGGTTCGGCTATAACATTTTTTCTAAATTAGAAAACTAGATTTAGGTTTTTTTAAATGTATATTTGTACCATTAAATTTCGTACCATTAGGATTTAAAGATGATGTCTTTTAAATGGTGACCTCCAGAGTTGATACACATTTGAGCCCTATTTATGACATTTTGCATAACTTGCCATAACACTTCCTGCGATATGTTCGTTATTTCTTGACGAATGTTTTCTTTTAGAGCTGCGAGAGTCTGTGGCTTGTTCACATACACCCGAGATTTCAAAAAACCCCAAAGAAAGAAGTCTGGACTGGTCAGATCGGGTGATCTTGCAGGCCAAGGCAAATCGCCAAAACGAGAGATAACTCGGCCTGGAAAAGCGTCCCTCACTAAGTCCATAGTGTCGCGCGCTGTGTGTGCCGTAGCGCCGTCTTGTTGAAACCAGATGTGCTCCAGCCCCAATTCGTCCAAACAGGGTATCAAAAACTCACGTAACATGGTTCTGTAGCGTTCTCCAGTGACAGTTATCGCATTGCCTCCAGCGTCTTCGAAAAAATAGGGTCCGATCACTCTGTCAACACAGATGCCACACCATACAGTAACTTTTAGTGAGTGTAGAGGTGTTTCTTGAATAATGCGCGGATTATCAGTGCCCCAGAACCGAGTATTCTGCTTATTGACATGCCCTGAGAGATGGAAATGCGCTTCGTCACTCATAACCAATTTTGAAGGAAAATCATCCTCTTCAAGGTTGAGGTTTATGACGCGCTGGCAGTAATCTAGACGAGCTCGGTGGTCAGCAGGCAGCAGCTGATGAGTCATTTGAGTTCGGGAACATCTTTAAGTCTTTCACCAAAATACGCTGCAGGGTCCGTCTGGAAATGCCCAATTGCGTGGCACGTCGCCTCGTTGATGTTTCTGGACACTCTTCCACATCTTCGCGCACAGCATCGATATTTTCAGCTGAACGGCCTGTTCTTGGTCTCCCAGACTTAGGTCTATCCAATGTTGAGCCAGTTGCTTCAAGGCGTGTGGCAAAGCGTCGAATTGTGCGACCAATCGGTGCCGGACGGTGGGGAAATCGTCGACGAAATTCACGTTGTGTTCTTATCACTGATGAATTATTCCGTAAGAACATTGACACAATTATTTCACGTTCTTGGGGAGTAAAACGGTCCATGTTTATTTTCAGTGTATTTTACATTTGTTCACTACACAATTTTCAACAACAGAATGACAGAAAATGTCATATAAAAAAAAATAAAGGTATTTTCTTTAGTGCCAGTACTTTTGCGCCACCCATCGCAATAACACATGTGTTACTATAGATCGATAATAACGCGTCAACAAAACCCCCCTAGACAAGTGGCAATTCGTTGCTCGGTGTATGATGGAATAGAATGACAAATGTATAAAGATTTCACGTTTTTGACATTCGTTGACGCCTGTCATATACGTCAAATCCCATACATTTGGCATTCTATTCCATCATACGCCGAGCAACGAATTGCCACTTGTCTAGAGGGGCAGTCCAGATACTTTCAGATAACTTGCACTTCAAATTTTGAGACAACCATCTTCTTAACCTGCCCTCAAGATCATGGCTGTTGAAAAGCAACTGAAACATCGAAAAATATAACCAACGATAATTGTGTATATTAAGACTTCGTGCCTAGGATTAATAATTTTTCTTACAGTCTGTACAAAAAGGTGGCTTTTATTTCGACATAGCTCATACTAACAAAATATCTGTTTAATTCCGTTGACAGAATTAGTGATGGGTATAAGCGTACTGACGTGAACGGTAATTACTGCTGGCCTTATTTCAGGATGTATATTTGATGTTATGAGCAAGCGAGGAGTTTTCTGAATGAAGTTATTTCGGTTATGGGCCGACAACTGTATGTTGAGAATATGGAATTAAGGACGATTTTGTACTTTATTGCGGTTTGGTAGAGTTGATTTTGGCTTGAAGAATGTTATAGTTTAATGTAATAGTTATAGTAAGAACAGAGTATTCTATTTGAACAGTAAAATTTTGTAAGCTTTTAATTATTTATACTACTTACAATAGCTTTGTTTTAACGTAAGATATTCAGTTAGATAATAAGGTTTGTAAAATCGTTCATATTTAGAAGATCATTCTATAATTTGAAGAAACATCAATGAAAAAATTGTAGTAAGTAGGTATTTGAGAAAATATGCCATCGGAGTCAATCAATTACCTATTGCAGTCCACTGATGGACATAGATACATACAGCCCATGACAAAGAGCTCGAAAATCTCGTCCTTTCTCACGTGGAACTAAAAATCATACTTGTGAAACGTCGGTGTTAACACACCTGTCTACACTTTACACTTCGCTAATCCCTTACAATATAGGCAATGGACTTAAGAAGGAAATTAAACACCAACTTTACAATGTGAATGACGTCACAATACCCCAGCTAAAACAACCCAGATAACTATTAGTACATCTCCATCACGGTGCCATCTGCCTTCCTACAGACGTAAGATCCTTGCGAAATGTTCAGAACCTACTCCGCACAGCTCATAACAGGTCTAGTGGCTCGTAAAACCTAATTGTAATGCCCGTCCGTCCACGATCCAACTGGGACCTTCAAGAGTGATAATGTTCAAGATAAGCCTCTAGAAATTTTATACAGATTGCTCTTGTGTATATCCCTTTATAGAGTAATGTTTTGTGGTCTGTAGCTGAATTTGTTTGGTGAAGGTTGTAAAATCTTTGGGTAAAGGAGGATAGGTTGTTTCTGTAGCTTTTAATATACTAAACGTCAAAAGTTTTGACCAGCAGTTTAATTGGTTCGGGTCGATTTCATTCATATAACATAACATAACATAACATAAACTCACGCCTATATCCCCGAAGGGGTAAGCAGAGGTGCTAGCACCCACATTTCGCCGTTTATGTTTAGGTCCCAATGTAATAGGTGGCGAGCCTATTGCCATTAACCGGGCACTTATGAACCTGCGATAAATACACACATAACTTCGAAAAGCATCGAAAAGTCATTGGTGTGTGCCAAGGTAATCCTGGGATCGAACCCGAGACCTCGTCTCAGCAGTCCATTACCCATACCACTAGGCTACCGCGGCTATTTCATTCATATAGAAGGAGTATAATTTCAGAGTACCATCGTTTTTTTTTTAAATTTATATCTAGCTGTTGCCAGTGCCTTCACCCACGCAGTAATTTGATACCATTCACGTAACCCATAGGAACCAAAACCCGGGTTAAAAATTAGCCTTTATTTTATTCCAGATTGTAATTTATGCCCAAATAGCCGAGCTGGCTGAAACTTTTCAGCCTTTAGAGCGTGATTGAATAACAAAAATCCAAACATCATCACAAACTATCACGTTTATAATATTAAAACTAGGATTTCATCGTCATATCGTATATTATTATGATCATGGTTAAGGCGTATGGTAAGTTAGGTGACGATTGTAGTGTTAACTAAAATTAATAAACCGATTTTGAAAGTCTCTTGATCATCATCATCTTCATGGAGTCGTATTTTCTTGATTGCATCTGAGGCCAAGGTGACCTCAGAGCTCAGGGTCCGCTTCCTGCTCTTACTCCTCCACTTCACACGATCTTAGGCGTCCATAGTAGTTCGATCGTTTGCACGCATGTCACCCTCCACAACGTCAAGCTAGGACTTCTTGGGTCTGCCCCTTCTACCTGGACCCGGCGGGAATTTTGATGGCCTCGTGATGTGACCCTATTCAGAAATACCCTATTCATATTCAGTTTTTTTTCAGACCGTACTCCAATTACCCGTTGTATTTTTACTTACATAAAATAAAAGTTCACGCCACCTATCTCCTGGGAACCGGTTAACTAAATTTATACCGTACTTCAATTCCGAGAGAGTCAATTTTGGCTTAATCTCCAGTCACGAATGGGATGATATTTGCTGTGATGGTTTTCAAGTACTCTCCCTAGGGATACGCTGGTGTGTCCTAATGCATAATGGAATGTATCGCAGCGTTATACTCATACATACATTATACTAGGTATATTTAGGATACTACAGATGCTATGCATAGGTAGCTATTGTGTTTATATGCTTTCTTTTTATCATTATTATTGTTTCCTTCTATTGACTACAGCACTTGTCCACAATTATTTTATTATTTTGAACCTAACCGGTTTCGCCTTACGGCATTCTCAAAGGTTACAATGGTCTTTTCAAGTGCTTATTCAATATGTGTTGGAACACATATTGAATAAGCACTTGAAAAGACTTGGTTGGAACCAAGCGCCATCAATATTCAGTATAAAATATAGTTTCCTTTTATTTAAACTTTTTTGCACAAATTGGTTCTAGAAGGCGAATAAATAATATTTATTATGCTTAGATAGGTACATTAATTTTGTATCAGGTGCCATACGAAAACCCGTGTGGTCAGATGGCAGTCGCTTCACGGAGTTCGGCCGTTTCGTAATTAGCCTAAAATCCCAAGTACATTCTCTGAATTTTATTTTTGGACCCTACATACATACAATGCCTTTATCCCCGGAGGGTTAAGCAGAGGTGAATGAACAACCACATTTCACCAATTATTGTTTTAGGTCCCACGTAATAGGGCATGAGCCTATTGCCGTATTCCAAGCACTTTTATTGACTCGAGCCATGTTACCAAGGCTGATTCTAGGCTGTATATATCCGTCTGATGTTAAACAGCCCTATCCCTTAGTCGCCTTGTACGACAACACACGGGAGGAGATGGGGTGACTCAAATTTTACTCTACCGGGAACCGATCCTGATGAAATTTAGAACAGAGATGGCCTAGACTAGAGTTTGGTAAAGAACATAAGCTACCTTTTTTCACGAAAAGAGGGGTTAAGGGGATTCAAATAAGGGACGAAAGTTTGTATGAAAGTTCGTCACTTTTGAAGATAGCCTGAAGAAATTAGTCCTACCTACACAGGTAGATTAGAGCTTGACAGAGGACATAGGTTTGTTTGAACGCAGTAACCGACATCCACGTTGGCAGAGCCGCGGCCAACAACTAGTCTCAATATAATTTCGAAATATGAGAAACAATGAACCCTCATAACAAGACAATAAAGTCACAACTCTTCACGTCAAAGGACACAAACTAACATCGTCATATCCTTTTGTACTACCGTGGTACAGTTAGTAATGAAAGTCAATGAACAATGTATTTTTATTAAGATCCTGAATGGTAAAATCGTTACTAAGTAAGAGAGCACACGATGCGTTGCGGCGACGCACCGCAGAAATTTCGCCGCATTGGCGGGCACACGAGCGGTGCGGCGCCGCTGCGTTGTTATCAAACAAATGAGCGGTGCCGCTCCGGCGTCGCAACGCATTCACCCCTCCCCGCCTCGTCTCGGTGGTTGCAAGTCCGGTGTGGCAACGCAGCGCATCGTGTGACATGCTACAGATATTTCTATGTAAAACGACGCAGCGACACCGCTCCGGCGCCGCGGCGCCGCCGCAACGCATCGTGTGCCTCCGCTCTAAGTTTGTATAAAGACGGTGAAAGAAGCTGCTATGTTTGAAATTTACGGCCGTGTTGGTTCCCGGTGGAGTAGAATAGGGCATACCCATCTCCTCCTGTGGGTACCGTAGAAGGCGACTAAGGGATCGGGCTGTCCACACGACAGTAAACATGGATGCCATGTATAAGTGCCCGCTTGACGGCAACAGGCACGTCCCCTATACCGTGAGATCGAAAATCATAGTTGACGAAATATGGGAGATAAGATAATACACCTCTGCCTACACCTTCGGGGATTTACAGACGTGAGTATATGTATGCATGTAATAATAACAAAAGATACTAGCGGTTCGTGTCCCTGCTTCACTCGGTAGTAAATTCGTAAAGGTATCCTATACTTAACAGGGTTGAACGCTTGTGTGGTACATTCCTTATATTACCCCCTAAGTAGTCCAATTTCCCAAAAATCTTTTCGTTTAATTGTTATACAAATTATACCGTAAGCAACTTACGTTGCTGACGGTACAACACAAAAGCTTGAACCTAGGAATGTAATATAATCTAAGTATTATATGAAAGGAAAAATACTTACTCTCTAATAATTTGTTATGAATTTCCTGCTAGCCAATTCCGATGTTATTACTTTTTCTTTACACACACGATATTATGCCTGTGATTATAAAGAGGTTTCTTTCGTTACATTAACTTGTCTAACAAGCTTTTTGTTATGCAAAAAGGTTAGGCGTATGTTCAAATTTAAATATTATATCGTAAAAGGTTTTCAAAACATACTAAAACATTATTTACCTCCGTGTCTCAGTGGAAACCTTTTTCTTTCATGGATGAGCCCTCCGTAAGCTCGCTATATAGGAATCGAACCGACTAAAACACATGGTGGTCTGTCATCTCTATGCGATAGACACTATCGCATGAGCTCTTTCGGATAGAGCTTTCGACTGCTAGTCAGAGGTTGTAGCTTTGTTTCCCGTTCTGTGCAAATAATTGTGTGTCTGAATTTTTATATCCATATCCATACTAATATTATAAATGCGAAAGTAACTCTGTCTGTCTGTTTTGCTTTCACGCCTAAACCGCTGAACCGATTTTGATGAAATTTGGTATAGGGGTAGTTTAGACCTTGAGAAAGGACATAGGCTATGTTTGGTCGCGATAACCGACATCCACGCGGGCGGAGCCGCGGGCAAAAGTTAGTTTATTATAAAACAAGACGTTACAAAATGATTGAATTTTTGTGAATGTTATTTTTATATGTTAGTATTTACGAAAAAGTAACTAAGTATATGTTTAACTGCATTTCAAACCACATAACAAAAGCTAGTTATTCTATACTTCCATTGGGCATAGCACTGTGCAGAATCTCCTAAAATATTTTAATTCCTTATGAAACATCACAATATCAAACAAAATCCTACGCTATTCTTACGCAATTAAGTTGATTGAGATAATTCCATACATCTACATATTTTCGAAAGAACATTCTCCATCAAAGTATATTAACCATCATGATGAAAGTATCTGCGCGCCGGAGCAAGCTGCTATGCATGCTAATCACAGTAATAGTGCATGCATGACTAATGCCCACAAATGAATACGTAATTTCCGCTTTTGATGAAGTTTTAGACGATTCCCGGTGTTAATACTGTTTTCATGTAGATTATGTATTTTTCGTTCTTTATTAGACGGTGAAAATTGATGCTGTGGTTTCCCATTTGAAATATGTGAGGAGACTTTTGAACAATACTATGGTTCATTCACGTATCTAAAACTTTGATGTTTTTGAAATTCAAAGAATATGTTTACTCAGCCTCAGATGAATGTCTCGAGTCAACAACAGTGCCCGGAATACGGCGATAGGCTGACCGTCTATTACACTTGGTGCTTAGTCAGATTTGACACCAATCATTGGTGAAATGTGAGTATTATTTCGCCTCTGCCTAACCCTCCGGGGATAAACGCGTGATTATATGTATGTACTAGCTTTTGCCCGCGGCTCCGTCCGCGTGGATGTCGGTTATCGCGACCAAACATAGCCTATGTCCTTTCTCAAGGTCTAATCTACCCCTATACCAAATTTCATCAAAATCGGTTCAGCGGTTTAGTCGTAAAAGCGAGACAGACAGACAGACAGACAGACAGACAGACAGACAGACAGACAGACAGACAGACAGACAGACAGACAGACAGACAGAGTTACTTTCGCATTTACAATATTAGTAGGGATGTTTACTATGAATGTGACAAAATTAATGTTGTCAATTTTTTTTTACACTCAAGCTGAAAAGACAAAAAATGTTTTATTGCAGGTGGTACCCATTTGCAAATCATAAACCAGATAAAAATTAATTTAAGTTATGAATAAAATCAATAAAATTTAACCAAAATAGAAAACAATACTCTCTTTCTCGGTATGCATTTGTGTTCCCCTCTCAATAATAAAACATAAACTCACGCTTATATCCCGAAGGGGTAGGCAGAGGTGCTAGCACTCACATTTCGCCGTTTATGTTTAGGTCCCAATGTAATAGGTGGCAAGCCTATTGCCATTGACCGGGCACTTATAAACCTGCGATAAATACACACATAACTTCGAAAAGCATCGGAAGGTCATTGGTGTGTGCCATGGTATAACCTGGGATTGAACCTGAGACCTCGTCTCAGCAGTCCATAATGATGATGATCGAAAACCGACCAATAGGCAAACACGACTCCCATCAAATACCTACTTAAGTAAAACTTTAAATCGTGGCCCAAAATACACGCGTATCGCACTGTTTTATGCGTTCAATTTGAGCTTACTCAACCGTCTAATTCTTATACAATGTACATTATTATAATCAGGGAACTACCATGAATCATTCAAAACATCGTACCAGCAGGAAACACAAACGAAAGAGCACTAAGCAGGTATTCCGTGTGGTGAAGGAATACAAGTATCACTACCCCATCTCATTCGAAGGGTGTCGTAAGAGGCGACTTACGGAAAAATACGCAGACGATATCACTGCGAGAGAAGGAAAACTTGAAATAAAACCCTGTAATAACCCGTCTGGCCAGCGCGGAAATAGTAGGCTAAAGCCTCCCAACATTGAGAGAGAGAGGCCTATGTCCAGCAGTGCACTGCAATATGCTAATTGATTGATGCAGGGACTGTGAAGTGTCTTATACTGTTTTAGAATTCGATTCCGAGAGAAATAATTATGTTCCGTGAAAACGATTGTCCGAAAATTCGATCCGCAACTGCGTGTGCTTCATGGTAGGGTCTGTTTCAGTTATGACGTCATGCTTCGCATAGCAATCATATGACAGTCACGTAGGATCGGCACTTTCAACTGGATGACATGGATATTAGATTTTATTAGCTTTCGCGTCCCTTCCTAGGCTTATAAGCAGAGAAGACAGTTATGCTAGGCACAGTATTAATAACAGAATTGAGGTTAAAGAGCTGTACGGAATAAATTCTAAAGATGTTTTTATCGGGGTTAGATAAAAAATACAATATACAGTCAGCGTCCCAACGATATTTACTGCAAATTTGCAAAATGATCTTAATACCAAGGTATTAAGAGCAAATCAAATTGTTTTACATATTGAGTAAAGCAATTGTACTTTTCCACAATTATTTATTATTTTGAACCGGTTTCGCCTTACGGCATTCTCAAAGGTTTACAATGTAAACTAAAATTAAATGAATAATAATAACTAATGAATACCATTGTAAACCTTTGAGTATGCCGTAATGCGAAACCGGTAAGGTTCAAAATAATAAATAACTTGTGGAAAAGTACAAGTGCTTTATTCAATATGTACAGCAAGTTCCACTAAGCGCCATCAATCTGCAGTATAAATTTAACGGGAATTAACGCGATCATGGTGTAGGTACATACAAACCCGTTAACATTATTGTATATCATGAAACGCGAGAGTTTAAAAGTTAGTATTGTATGATAGTGTGAACTAAAGGAGTGTACCAAATATCAGAACAAATCAGTCAACAGGAAGTTACTAAGGCATTAAGATCATTTTAAGTACTTTTTCGTCAAGATCGATCTTATACTGACTGTACGTACGCTTACTTGTAAATCTTCTAAGGGTACATCTATTAGCAGTTGGGGTTGTTTTAGGCCCGTAACCTGTCCCAGGGCCCTGTAGACCAACTTCACAAATAAACAACGTCCTAATTGGACTGCGACCTGACCTTGACATAATCAGTGAACCGTACAAATTTGACCCAGGTTATGTAACTTATCGGGAATATGGAATCAAACGAATTATGTATATTATTATAATAATGTATAATAATGTACGATAGTTGAAATTCGACTATAAGTCAGTTTCAAATTTTCAAAGACCCGGTGAAAGAATATTTGATTAGTTATTCTATGATATGATTATTCTAACATTAAACTTTATGTGAAACAAAAATCAATGATTTCAAAATCTTCAAAGTAAGTACTCTGTGTATTGATTATTCTATGAAACGAAACTATGAAAAAAAAATTATGTGAAACGAAATTCTATAATACTACTAGCCGACCCGCCCCGGCTTCGCCCGTGCCCCATTTCTAAGGCCCGTTACCCGTATCACCCCTTTCAGTCATCTATAGGCCCGCAAAGTATGAAAATCTGCCGGATTTGTTGACATTTATGATTACTGCTCCGCTCCCTTAAGTAGTAGCGTATTTTTTCTCTGCGTAAGAACCATCCTCGTACCTCAAGGAATATTCTAAAAAAAGAATTATCGAAATTGGTCCAGCCGTTTTCATGCTATGTCGTGACAACGGAAAACGGGTTTCATTTTTATATATTATATAGATTAGTTATAAAACAACGCACAACCACTGGCACGAATTAAAAAAGTGAAAAGACGTCTTTAGTCACATCGGTATAAAAAGGCCTCAAATAAATTTTACTAACTAAAATATCAGTACAATTCTCCGAAAAATATTTAAAATAAAAGCAAATTTTGTAAGCTCTACAGTAGCGATGTCACAAAACACTTTTATAAATATAATTGTACTAAAACATCGTTTTTAATAAAACTGTTTTTTGTAACAAAGAAATCGTTACGTTTCCTTTGATTTTCCACTGTTGGCAAATTCATTAATTACTTTCCCAACTTGAGATTTAATCCGCTGTTTTTACCGCTTATCCTTAAAATATTCCCGAAGGACTTCTCAGAAAGTCTATTCAAAAGTTCTGAATAACTGTGAGAAACGGAGGAACTGTAGCCATGTTCAGCTGGCTCCCGTCCTTTGTTCTCACTTAGGTACCTTTTTGTTAATGTACACAGTTTGTGTCTTCTTACTAAATTTATAATTAAGTACTTGTAATCAAGTAGTCTAGAATTTAAAAGTACTTTTCACTTTTATCGTAACTTTTTTCCATTTCTAAAGTTCTCACGAAAAATAAGTGATTGGATTATCTGAGAGGATAATAAATATGTTGATATGAGAAATATAGATTTAATATTATCTATAAAATTCACCGGGAGATTCAATCCCCGAAATATCGGGTACGAAATACAATGTGTATCTACATTAGTAACAATACTTATCAATGCGCACAAACATAAGAACATGGTAAATATTTTAGTGAGTTTTATAATATTAATATAAATGAACATGCCAATCTCAAATTATACAAAATGTAGGGATGTTCTGTATTCATCCCATTGAAACTCATCCCTTTCTTAAATCATCAAAAGGGATGAGTCGATGGAAATCGAATGTAGTAGGTATACCTACATAGATAAAACTTACACATACTCGTACATATGAATTATTAATTTTAAAAAAATCTACAATTTTACGATTGAACTAGCTGATATTATATTTAACATCAGCAAATTACTCTTTTTGTAAACATTCGGAAGTACTATATGAAATAACAAAATACGTACTCGTATTTTCTGTCTCGACAGTATATTTCAAATTTATTGTAAAATAAAATTTTAACATGCGGGAACTGAATTAAATAGCGATACACAGCATTATATCATAAAAAACCCGTTCTGTTATCTAATGTGTAGGTAGCAGGAAGGCAGTCAATTTTAAGCGTGATCGATCCTGTTTTCACAAGAAAATGTACAATAAACAGATTTATTTTACCCTTTCTAAAGGGAAAATAATGGGAGTCCTTTATTTTTTACCAGCTTCTACCCCCGGTATGAACGTGATATAAAGGAGACGGGGACTTCTGGGCCAAAATTGTAATGAGTTGAGATATGACTTAAAAAAAGCGGTATTATTTTCTATTTCAAAATATTAAAAAACCAGCTCAATTGAAAGTCTGGAAGACGAGAAATCTTAAAACTAAGTTTATTCCACTAGCAAAATAAAATATCGATTACTAAAAATTATTTAAACAATATTGCGTATTAAAACACTTGCATCACAATTTGATATTAAATCAATCAGATTGAACAAAACGTAATCATAATAATAATAATAACCATTTAAAATACCAAATAATAGTGTAATAAAAATAAATTCTGAATCGATTTCCGTTAATCGATTAATTATTTCTTGTGTTTATCAACTGTATTTTTAAGCTGTGACAGCTGACAGCTCCATTTTCAGTCAATCAGTTTATTTATTCAATCTTCAAAATTAATTATTTTATCGAAAAAATGTATATTTACACGGCTTATGGGATATACAATTGTTTATAAAATATGTACAAAAGTATGCTATATCAGTATGCTGTATCAGTTTATTGATTTAAATCCAATGATCAATTGACTTCTGCGTTTTGAGTATTTCCAGTTGATTTCTTGATTATATTCCCTTAACAGTGATTTCTCTTTACGGACGGAGCAAGCTAGTTGCTCCTGGTTACCTTAAAGTACAATGATAAACTTGTTTACTTGTTTGAGTTTTGCTCGGTATTTTGGATTTTGACATGGATCTCTGTGTAAATTGTGGCATAGAAAATGAAGTAGGTAAATAAGGTAATATATTTTCACCTGCGCACTTCTTAGACAATACTCTAATTATTATTGAAGCAGAATAAAAGATAATTATTATTTGAAGTGTTTTTTTTTATTAACATAACATCCTTGTACTCCATATCTTTAAAATCTCTTTGTAAGTTTTCGTACATTATCCCTGAGTAAAATATAATACAGTACAATGTAAAAGTATTTTACAATAAAAACAATGACCACTTTCTATTAAAACACCACAGAAATAACAGTTCTAAAGTGTCGATTTCTTGCATAACCTCACTTTTAATAAATCTCTTATAATTCTGCTCTCAGATATCCAAAATCTGCAGAATTTTCAGGGATGGTTTAATAATTTATATGCTCTTATTTGATACCACCCTCATCTTATTACATTTTTGGCCCAAGAATGTATGAAAGCCTACCCATCTCCTTTTAAGGTTGTAAAATATTTGGGAGTAAATTATTATTCGCATTATATCTGGCAATAATTTTTTTAACTAAAGTAGCCATTATTCAAATAATATACAACTAGCTGTTTCCGCCGCTCCGCTTGCGTGGAGTTCTGATCCCGTTCCCGCTGCTGACCCTCTCCAATATCATCATGATATATGACACTCACAAATAATGTGGTTTTCTAATGGTAAAAGTATTTTCAGAATCTTTCAGTAGATCCAGAGATTACCCCCTAAAACGTCACGAACCCATAAACTTTACCTCTTTTTACCCGACTGCTAAGAAGGGTTATACTATGCAAAAAAGGAAAAGATTTTATCCATAAGCATCAATTTTTTTTAAAAAGGTTCATAAAGTCATATAATTAAGTAAAAGCAGACTCTAAGCATACACTAAAGCAACTACACAGATCTAGATCTAACGATTTGGAACACAAATCTAGACGATAGTCTTGTACAATATTAACACCACAATTATTATTAACATTATAGCATTGCACAAAAGGAGTTAGACATTTTCTAGACACAAAATAGTAAACATTCATACATAGATAACTTTATTCACCATAATCATCATCATTTCAGCCATAGGAAGTCCACTGCTGGACATAGGCCTCCAAGGACTGATGATCGATGGGGTCGAAAAGTCCTCGAGTGGAGGCCACGTATCGGCAAGCGCAGCGTAGGACGTCCACCCACAAGATGCGAGCCGCTTCCAACCGGTCCTATTGGAGATCTATAGGGGATAACTTTATTAATGCCTGAAAATCTGCTAAGGGGTAAACAGAAGTATGTTAACACGGTAACACCCACATGTCGCCAAACTGTGATTTTAGGTCCCACGTGATAGGGGACGAGTTTTTGGCCGTGATTGTCATGGGGCTGGACTATCGGATGAAGAACAGCCCTATCCCTTAGTCGCCTTTTACGACACCCACAGGAAGATAGGGTGACCCTATTCTACTCCACCGGGAACTAATACAGCAATAGTAAATATAAAGGGCCAAGTAATTTGTGAAAAGTTGACAAGTACCATTATTGACAAGCTGTTTTCAAACTGTCACTAGAAATTATCTAAATTAAATTGTCGACCTCCTTTAAAAGGTTTTCATCCTAATTTCTCGAACTGGAAACACAGCCCTCATTTAATTTCCTAATTTATTTCATAGATGAGTTGTTAATGTTTGAATCTTTGATCCTTTGCTCTCAAAATCTGAGCCATGATAGCCTTTAATTGTCCTTGGAACTCAACGGAAGTTCAACAAACATCTTTTTGAACCTTTTCCTGACTCAATTGGGGTCGGTTTTCCATTCTAACTTGACGGACTGTTGACGGAGATAGGACACGACGGTATTCCCGTTTCAATTGCGGAGTTCGACTGGGGACGTACCTCCGCCCTACAGAATACTGGGGCCCTAATAACCTAGTGTTATGTTCCCGGCGATAAGTAGGGTAGTCAGAGCTCACTGGAGAGTTTCTGTACCGTCAGTGATAAGCCTAAGCCTAAGTGACAGACAAGCACACGGCCCACCGGAAAGCAGTTACCGTGACCTATGCACACATGCAACAATAGTGTCGACCCTGAATTAACCTTTTAATGCCCTTCTTGAAAAACCCCATATTGTAATCCACAAAACGACAGCAGGGAGACGCAACCACAACAGAAAATTTTATGTCAGGGGTCGTCAAGACCATGTCAAGACAGTCATAAATTCAAGGTCAATATTTTAATGTCTATTATTCTTAATTCTCTTTCAGAAATGAAATATCAAAATGACTTCATAACACGCAATAATTGCACAAGTTGAATGCGAAAGGCTGAAACAATTACCATTCATTAAGTTATAATTAATTGAATGTTCATTTTGCTACAGTAATTTATAAGACGGTCGCTGTTTAGCCAAATAACGCGATTATTTTTGTTATACTACTAATATAGGGATTTATGACCTAACTAGTAAAGTTAAGATTAATATTCAAGACTTTTATAGAATTTTGAAAGTGTGTAAAACTATCTCCCCACTAATTATAATAAATTGGAAAAAGCGAAATCAATTCTCGGGCGGGACTCGAACCCGCGATCTTTTCCTTACAGGGGGAACGCTCTGACCACTGAGCCACCGAGCTTCGCCCGAGAGTGACCCAATTTTTCCAATACATCCATCTTACGGCGATGGGTCACTCTCGGGCGAAGCTCGGTGGCTCAGTGGTCAGAGCGTTCCCCCTGCAAGGGAAAGATCGCGGGTTCGAGTCCCGCCCGAGAATTGATTTCGCTTTTTCCAATTTATTATAATTAGTTTAGTCTAGCAAACTAATTGCTTTAAAATTATCTCAATTAATTGGGCGGAGTTATCAAAAATCAATGTTTAAAAATGATTGCAACATCATTCATTGATTCCGATAGTTCGTACGAATATCGGTAGATTACTCCCACCATCGCCGTAAGATGGATGTATTGGAAAAATTGGGTCACTCTCGGGCGAAGCTCGGTGGCTCAGTGGTCAGAGCGTTCCCCCTGTAAGGGAAAGATCGCGGGTTCGAGTCCCGCCCGAGACTTGATTTCGCTTTTTAAAATTTATTATAATTAGTTTAGTCTAGCAAACTAATTGCTTTAAAATTATCTCAATATCTCCCCACTATTTATAAATACAAAAGTTTGGTTGGATAGATGTTTGTTACGCAAAAATGGCTGAACAGATTTGGATGAAATTTTAACAGAGTTTAAACTACAATCACCGCAACAAAACTAATAACTAAAATACACACATTATTAAAGTGCCTCCATATTTCTATTACAAAAAAAAAAATCGTAATATTAATCCCAAAAATACCTTTGTGCTTCATACACCGTTATAAACCATTTATTGCATCAGCAATATGGCAACACATAATAATACTGTCACGTTTATGCCAAGCTCATAAAAGGAATATGCCCGCGATCGCAAAAAATGTTTAATTTAATTCAGTACAGTCTATTTTTAAAACTGTATTTTTCATTGCATTTTTGTGATTGTATATTTTAATTCCGTTGAAAGTTTTCTGCCAGTATTATAACTGTTTAAAAGGACTGGCTGAATGTTAAAAGTTATTTCGTATTCTAAAAAAAATACAGCATTTTTAAAAATTATAACTGGCAGTTTGCATTTTAAACAAGTCTGTTGGAGAAATAGACCCCTTTAATTTAGGCTGGATGTTTTCATATTCATTACAGTGAAATAAGTCAAGGGTCGCACGTGCGAGACGCTGAAGTGATGGGGTCGTGTATGTAGGCACTCATGTTCTTTTTAAATATTCTTGTTCCATAACGAGAGCTCTGTTGAGTCTTTTCATAACATTTGTAGGTCTTTTGATGAGAGAAACATTAGCTACTATCATAATTCTAATGCATTTTTAAAGTAATCTGTAAGTCTGTAAAGGACTATAATTACCAGCATGAACTTTTTGCTTCTTTTGCATTTAGTTAGGTCAATTTTTTTTTTAAATATTCATACTGTAATTTTTTTACACAAAAACAATTATCCTGTTCATATCATTAAATCAAATTATTCAACTGCAGTCCACCTTTGGACTATATCATACCTCTCCCAATGTGCGTCAACTGATCCTTTGCCTTCAGTCAATTTGATGTCGTCAGTCCATCATGCTGACCGCGTCACACCTTCCGTTAGATGATTCGTGGTATCCACTTTAAGATTCGTTTACTCCAACAGCCATCGATTTATCGGTAGATATTGCCTTCCCATTGTCACTTCATGTTGCCTGCGAGCTATGTTAATAAATTGTGGTTCTTTACTCCAAAACCACACCGCTCGCCACCACACCACATCCTCACACGGTGTGTCTGGAAACAGTGAAAGTTTAGCTATGACACGATGGAGCCGTTTCCACTGTACTATGCTATGTAGCCTAGCGAGCAGATGATCCATGAAGATGCGCAGCTCGTACTATGAGATGTATCAATCACATAACCGTACAGGCCCTTGATTCTGCTAAAGCTAAACCACTGTCGTGCCACAATCTCTGCAAAAATTGGCATTAAATTTTAGATTTTTTTTCTATAGCATTAAGGTTCAAAATTCAATGACAATATTTTCATTACACGCGTTCGTCTACTCTACAAAAAGCCATTTAATTTTAAACTTTAACTGCGTTACTTTAAAGGCTATAATCAAATGAAATTTTCTCGCAGTCACTGTGGTGTGATAGTGGTTGTGCTTTAGCAGAATCGAGGCCCAGAATGAAAACTTCCTACAAATGTTTAAAATTCGAATCTACCTATCCGCATCCACAGTACCTACACATCAACAGTTCAAATCATGTATAGTATAGCACGCATATTTCTTGCTAAAAACTTAGCTTAGCTTAACCCTTTTCCACCAGTGCTAAACATTACAATATACATTATCAATATCAATATACATTATCAATATACATTATCAATATACATTATCAATATACATTAACAACTATGTGAACCGAACAATATGACTGGTGGATATCAAACGCATCTATAGCATAGTAGCATATCACATCTCTGGTTGAAAGGCAGCCTTACTGTAGTACAATACAATTACACTCATCTTATGAATCTGCTCTCTAATATTGTAACATTTCCTCGGAAAATACTATTAGCTTTATCTCAAGCAAGGAAATATAAAGACAACAAAGATAAAGCCAAAGGATATATAAAACTGAGTGAAATCAAAGCCGCTAGCAAAAGCCAGCGAAGTATAACAAGTATAAATAATAAGAAAACAAAATGACATCCTTACCACACACGCAGCTGTATACTGCGGGAACTTTTTAATTCCATTTTGTTACGATGTCGCATTTATCTGTAAGCTAACGGATTGTACCATCCGTGGTTATGTGGAAATACTTTTTTACGAAACAAATGTATCGTTCAATGAGTTTTCAGTTTATTGATGGTTTAAACTTTTGTTAATGGCTCTTGAAATCTGTATTCCTATTTGAAAAATGAAATCGTTACGAGTGGCAGAAATGAGTTTTTTTATATCACTTATGTGACAGAAATAAGCACACCGTCTACCTGGTGGGTATTGGTTACCGTGGCCTATGACGTATGCAACATCAGGGGTGGCACACTCGTGCTGCCGAGCGTCCACCTCGACCTTCTAATGCCCTTCTTAAAGAATATTTTGTAAAAAAAATCCTTCTAATACCCTTCTTGAAGAACTCCATATAGTAGTCGCTTGGTAGAACCACATAAGGGAGATCGTTCTACAATAAAGTTATCATATTTCAATAACTTGCGGTGTAATGGCACACAGTAAGTTGACTTCCTCGTACTACGCGGTATGCAGAAGGTACATTTTTTCCAGCCAGACCAAAAAAGGCTATGGTAATAAACATTCCCAATGTGATCCAGATCCATTCCAGATCACATTGGGGATGTTTCACGGAAATAACAAGTCAAGATGAACCGGAAACTGGCGACCATTATTATTTTTGTAGTAAAAACTCCACACTGTATTTTTTACATCAGTGTGTTATACCTACCGATAAAAAGTATATGTAATGATGATTCTGCAAAGCTTTCTGCTTTTTCCTTTTGAAATACGAAGTCCTAAAAACACTAATTACCCATTCAAAACAGTGATTTTACGAAGAAAGTGTACAAAAACGACTCAGCTAATTGTACAACCGCCTTGACTATTCAAACTGACTGAAAATAACGGAAAGAGGGTGTCTAAGGAACACGATAAGTAATTAATTAACATTATCTGCATAATCTGGTACTTACTGACCATTAAAAGCTTAGTTTTGTGTCGAATCAGCGTTTTTTGCTTGCTCTAATTACCTAGGCATACAACAAAAGCACGCCATTTATGTTAGTATGAAAATGTTATATTTTAATAGAACTGGAAACAGGTGGACTTGCATGAAAGGTTTTAATGACAGTGGAGGAAACTCGTGAATATGGGTATGGAAGAAGATGGTGGGTTTGTGTCTCTGCCTACCCAGCAGGGAAATAGGTGTGAATAGAAAGAAAGAAAGAAAGAAAGAAAGAAAGAAAGAAAGAAAGAAAGAAAGAAAGAAAGAAAGAAAGAAAGAAAGAAAGAAAGAAAGAAAGAAAGAAAGAAAGAAAGAAAGAAAGAAAGAAAGAAAAAAGTTTTATTTGAGTTATCTGCACAATGTGAAATAATACATTAATACAATAATATTACTAATAATACAGCAACATTCAATCATCGCGCAGACCCAAATAGGGCCCCATCTCAGCATGAATGCTGCGTACATCATTAGTATACGCAGCGCTGGTTTTCAGATGGAGCCGCTAGTTAGCACTGTCGCCCGCTTGCACATGATCATCACTACTATGTACCTATATGTATTTATATTATTATAGTTTGACGTTAAACTTGTATTGTATAGGTATAATTATGCTTGTATTGGATAATGTTATCCCAGAATAGGGCCACCCCATCTCTTCTTGTGGGTGTCGTAGAAGGTGACTTAGACATAGAACTGCTTTCCATCCTCTCTAAACTCGCTTGACGGCAACAGGCTCGCCCTATATTACGTGAGAAAGGACATCATTACCGTCGAAATGTGGGTGTTAAGTTAATACACCTCTGCCTACCCTACATGTATGCATAGTATTTGTGATTAGAAAAACAAAGCTTAAATTTCCAAAGTGCGGTAGACCAATAAAGAAACATGGTAATGTACAATTATACGCGACGAAGTGCCATCATTATTTGTAAACCAAAACATATATTTTATGACGAAACGTATACGAGTAATGATAATGAAAACGTAATTCCTACAGCGGAGTTTCATTACCAAAACGCGGATCAAACGGAATCAGATTTCCTTTTCAGTAAATTAGCGGCGTGTGAGGGTTATGAATGCAATGACAACGATATAAAAATGGTTAATGATAAAAAATGAAATGCCAGTTTTTTATGTTTGTTTTTACATACTTTGTGTATGTGTATGTCATTTTCAGTGACATTTAGTGAAGTCAAGCTAAACTATTTCGAAACTACTGATCCTGCTGCAAATGCCGATAACTTTTATTACGCGATGTGACTGATACTAAAAGTAGCAAGTGTGTTTAAGTCTTTAAGTGCCTGCTAACAGGTATGATACGAGTAAATAAATACATGATTTTCACTTCTCGATTGGACTTGTATTACGTGATGTAATAAAAGTTATAGGGTTGGATATATACCACTGTACTGTACCATTTTGATATCGGTAGGTTAGCCTGAGCTCACCTAACCCCGCGTTTACATACTGCCGCTCGCATTGCTCATCGTGTTGCTGGAAATATTCACGCGATTAATGCCCTAGCATTCACATACTCCCATCATCGCGTTGGTCCGCATTACAGTATTCGCCCTGCAATGGAGACGGACGTAAACGTATGGAGGACAACGCTGTAGCAGTGTACGCATTATGCTTTTACAGCATAGCGAATTAATGAAATAGATTATTAATAAAAACTATCACTTTCAACTACTATACACTTTCCGTAGATCGATATAAATATTTTTAAAAGTAAATTTTCGAGGAGCAATAACGAAAGCCGTGTTTACTGATTAGCGCCATCTAGCGGTCTCGTATAGTTCATCGCGCTAGTACTGCCGGTCCTTTGACTCGCGCCGCCAAGCCGACATTCGTAGCAACATACGCGTCAGTACTCGCGGCATGACGAATATACTATTCACACTACGTCTCTGCCCACTTCTCTCGCCATTTCCCTCGCTCTGCCGCGAGTATGTAAACGCAGCTTAACATGTAGCACTGTAATAAAGTTTTTTGCATACTACAATAATATCCTGTCGTATAAACTATTATAATGCATCCGAGAAACGTATCCGAGAATTCGTCCACAGTAACACAGTGCAGTTCTCGGATACGTTTCCCGGAAAGATCAAAATTTGCTATACAGTTAAAAATTAGAGAAAGTTCCTTGTTGATTAAGATCTATTATGTTAAACAAAAGTAAAGCTAACGATGTTAATGTATATTACAACTTCTGCCTAACCTTTCGGTAATAAACGTGACTTTGCAAAAAAAAAAAGAAAAATAAAAAGCGTAATGTTCAATATAAAAGATCCATCTCTGAAGATCGAACCTCAGACGAACCACACCATACGTTATTAAGTACATTATTCGAACGAGTGTGATAAAAGATCAGATTCGCGTCACTCCACCTATAATATTACATTTTACGTAATCCACACATATACCCTTAACCCAAATATTTTCTAGCCCTCTTTGTGCCCTCCTTAATGTCGGAGGGAGGAGGGAGAGTGATTTATCTACTATTCAAGGTACATTATGTGGTAGTCGGTATAATCTGATATCGTATTACCTCAGCGATAAAATTCATGGACTCTTATGAAATGAGCCTTGCTAAATCGGTTTGTGTGGCAAATAGATTAGTTTCTGTATATTGCCGTATATGTTTTTGTTTATGTCGATTTACTTACGATATAGGGTATCTTTTTAATAACACTAAGGGCGTGTACAGACATGCTACTTTTTTAGATTGGCGGTTCAGTCGCTTTGTGGTTGTTCCGAACGCGAATGTTCATTAATGAGGCGCGAAAGATTTCCTGTCAGGGTTGGCTCAATTTACAATTTTTTACAATTATTTTTTTAATTCAATTTAATATTCACTATTTCTCTCAGGCAGTATAGAATGACAACAGAAACTATGTACTATTTATTTTCGCTTACTTCTTTCTTAGTTACGTAGGCGGCTTAGGAGACATTGGATAATTACTCCTTCGAAACCAGTTACGTAGAAGTATGAAAAAATACTTCATGGCAACCAGTTACGTAGACAT
Source organism: Eilema depressum (assembly GCA_914767945.1). Lineage (NCBI taxonomy): Eukaryota > Metazoa > Arthropoda > Insecta > Lepidoptera > Erebidae > Eilema > Eilema depressum. The sequence continues at coordinate 16,185,728 of OU612030.1, read as the reverse complement.
ATTAAAAAAGCCTTCAAGGAAACCGGTTACGAAACTTCGGTTTCCTAGACGGCCGAAGTGAATTATTATACTTTAAACATGCTATTTGTAACTGTTAAGTTAGTTAAGAAAATAGCAGTCAGACATTCATTAGTCTTGGCCGGGGTGCGAGGGATATGGCTACGACAATCTCACCTCCGGCTACCGACAGCCCACAGATGGCGTGCGTTTTAGTAGGTTCGAGTCCGACATAACCTCCTCCTCCGGCTCCGGTGGGGGCGGTATCCGTGTGGATTTTTCGCACGATAAAAAAGAAAAAGACATTCTTTAGTCATTCGCAGCAACCCTGGCAACTAAACTGGATATAGTCTCTCCACAAGCTGATATATATAATTGTCAAATAATATAATCGATACATGTGTTAATTCAATCGCTTTAAATGAGCGACTGAACGCAAAGAACCACCGAAACGCTGTTCAGTCGCAATATTATAAATTGGTTGCCGATAACAAAAGTAGCATGTGTGTATAGGCCTTAAGTGGCATAGCAAATACACGTTTTTCACCTTAGAGAATGGACTTGTGTCCAAGCTGTTCGTCTGTGGAATGCTTTACCGGTAAGTATTAGACGCGCACAATCCCTAACAGCTTTCAAAAAATCCGTGTATGATCACTACCTCCGGGACATCGGTTACATCTAGACCTATTGGACCCTCCTACGACAAGATGAGTTATATATGGTAAGTATATGTGTATGTATCATATTGTATTGTGTATGTATGTGTATTGTATATGTATAGGTATATTTTGTAAAGCGTATGTATAGTATATATTTAGGTGTGTGTATATTGTAAGTACTCATATATTAATTATGCTCTTTCGGAATCCTATGTGAAGTGTAGGTGCACTTCACATAGGATTCTGAAAGATAAGGTACCAAAAACTGACTTTGTACACCATACTGCCCAAAATTAGAACTCAAACTCTCTTCTCCATCCAATGGTTGCCTGTAAGAGATTGCCACTAGGTGATAAGGCCGCCTATTGTTTATACCCAAATGTACCACCTAATGACACATGTTTTCTCCTTGGTGTGCACAATAAAGATATACTTTACTTTTACTTTTTTTTACCGGAATACCGGCGTGTACCCCGCCCCTACCTCCCCCACTCTGCCGTGGTTCGATGGAGATACCTAGAATAAAACAAAAAGATTCAGAAGATCTTTATAGGGCCACAGACATAGATCTTTAGATCATATCCTGGGACTTTGTCTTCATATTACCATCAGGCAAGGTGAAGTCAAACTGCTGTGTTCTGTATTAAAAACTCCAATAATAGAAAACGAGTAGGGTTTTCTGCCATTGTAACACAAACATTATTACTTATTTTAAGAACTTGCGTAGGACGAAAATAACTCTACATGTGGATGATTGCCATTCCAGCGAATATTCAGCTATTATATATAATTATGATTCGCCCACTTTTTGCCACATAATTTAGCTTCATCCCTCATCTTACTTTCTTTCCGTAAATATTAACACTTTGAAAGCGTCACAGTTCGTCCATTATTGGGCGTAAGACACACAAAAGCGAGATGTGGTGCCTCATATCGACAATATTCTCGTTTACGGCTTCCCTTTGTGCTCTTACGGGCCCCATGCGAGTTTTATCGCCCAAGTTTTATTATATAAACCTGTTTCTCAGCCATCATTGATTCTGATATCTTTTTTATATGCTAGTAGATTTATTTTTTTATAAATTTAGTCGACTTTTTTGAACGGACTTTTGTTAGTTATTGAGTTATCGCGATTTTGATGTTTGGTTAGGGTGTTCTTTTTTGGTGAACCTTAAATTGTCTTTTTATATATTTATGCTTGTATGTTTCTGAAGGGGTACTGCTACCTTAGACATACATATCTCGCGAGCTGAGGCCCAACTTAATATGGTATGTACTTCTACTGTTAACAAAAGACAGGAATATCTTTGGAGACAGTTAAAAGAATGCTACATATAATTTTCTGTAATCCGGATGTTTATATAAAATAGTAGTTAGTTTCATTATTATTATGAAATAAAGAAAAGAAAGCAACGGTTTATTCAGCTCAGATACAGACATTAAAAAGTTAAAAGAACAGAATATGAAAGTAGTAGTAAGTAGTATTTCGCACATCTTTATTCATACTATCAAATGCTTTTGTAAATGTTCTTATCTACATTAGAAAGCTGGTAAAACAAAATATCGAAACAAAAAATAGTTTATTTTTCTGTCGCCTGGGAGTTATACCAAGTAAAAAATATATACCAAGTATATAAAAAAGAAACGAGAGACTGGACGAAGGGTTAAATAAGGTTTAATAACTTAGTTGTGAAGACTTGTAGCTATGTTGCTAAAAGAAATTTACTATAAGGCACGTTACATACAAATATATAAATATAATATATACGGGGTATTATGAGTACTCTTCTTGGAACGATTTACTGTAATTATAACGGTAAAAGTACCTGCTCTTACTACCCCGTCTCAAAACACATCCTGTATATAAATTATAATGATTAGGTATTAACATCATCGCTGAATTGAAAAAGCGGGAATACTGAATTGAATTTATAAAATCTGAACTTGTAGGGTATTCGTGAATTTATAATCATGATTAAAACTTGCTGCTAAAAAGTTATATAAAGTTATGCAAAAAAGTTATATAAAAATAAGCTATATAAAAAAAAAGTTATTTGTAGTTATGAGTCTCAACTAACATAATTTAATTGTAAATTATTTTTTTTTTTTTTATACCACTTAGGTGGCAGACAAGCACACGGCCCACCTGATGGAAAGTGGTTACCGTGGCCTATGGACGTATGCAACACCAGGGGCCTCACACTCGTGCTGCCGACCCTGAAGAAACCTTCTAATGCCCTTCTTGAAGAACCCCATATTGTAGTCGCTTGGGAAAACCATCGCGGGGAGTTCCTTCCACAGCTTGAGTGTGCGAGGGATGAAGTTCCTTTCATACCGCACAGTGCAGTTAACAGAAAACCTTAATTCAACCATAAAAAAAACAGAACAAATTCATACAAATTATAAATCAGCGTTAATATGAGTGTAGATTATGAACATTATGCATCTCATAATAGTACACATAACATTTACATCTTTAAAATCACCTTAAAAGAATGTACTGTACGTAAATCATCAGTTTTCGTGATTAAACTCGTCATGCCAGTTGCATTCAGTTTCAGCCACTGACACGAGATAGAAATATGTCATGAAATGTGACACGAAGTCTAAAATAGCTTGTTGTTGATTAAACCGCAAAGATTGTGGTAATAAATTAACGAAACAACCATTTTCTTTCGACACGCACTTCTAAATTGTCACTAATTTGTAAAATTAAATGAGAAAATGAAATTGCTTACTGTCGTATTAAAAAGAAGGGCTACCACGGAACAGCTATCAGAAGTTTCGGGTAATCGGAACCATGGAACGTATTTAACCCACATCATCATTTTAAAATTGCTGCGGTTGCAACTGAGGATAACGAAATCTGCTTAATCAGTCGCTTTGGTTTAACTTATACACTTTTATGAGAGCCACTGCCGTTTGACATTCCAACACCGGGAAAAAATTCTGTATCAGAGCCTCGTCCGAGAATGAACAGATATACCTACTTACAGGAGAGGTAAGCATGGGCCTTGAAGATTTTGGTGAGGTCCAAAAACCCTCGAGGGTATGAAGACTCAACACCTAACTCTTCGTTTGCCTCTTGTATTTTATTGCGTACAATAAATAAATATTCGTATTGTAGGATTGAACGACATTGGTCAAATCTGATATTCGTCGAATCGGCATTTCGTCCAATGTGACAATGGTCAAAGTTGTAATTCGTCAAATCGTCTGTTTGTCCAATTATGAAATTTGTCAAATACGCTATTGGTCAAGTCTATGTATTGTATGAAATGAAAATAAATAAATTAAAAAAAAACTGTCAGTGACATTTCATTGAACTTCTCTACTAACTAAATTGATTGAACCCAAATGCTTGATATGAGTTTTGATGTTTCATAATAACTCCGCAGTTAAACGAACCCTGTACCTTTCAGTATACAGTCCGTTCAACGGTTTGAGCATTTAGAGTAAGAAACATTCAAACATCCAAACATTTTCACAAACATTTAAATAAAATTGTTCACAAACATAATTAGGGTACACATTTTGGTTTGAGCACAACTCATAAGTGTGTAGCACACCTTATGCGTAGCGGTCGTCGTCTACGGCGTAGCTCTTCTACGCACGTGCTACCTAATGTATGTACGACCATTAAAGAAAGTTTTCTTAGGATAAGTACCTACATCTGTATGAGAGACATGTTATTATATACGTGGTTATATATACACGGCGCTTTTTGAGGGCGCAGTAATTACAGAGTAAAAGTTATTATGATATCGTTAGACGATAGCTGTACAGAGAATGCGAAGAGGTTTCAGGCTTGATTCCTGCTAAGTGTATACATTTGTATACATGAATAAGTATATTGGTATTGGTGTGGGTATTTCTAGGTTTCATATGTTTGTAATTACAAAAAGAAGGGTATATAGGTATGCCAGAAATTGAAATAAAAACGCATTCTAGAACCCATAGCACTGTAAATTATATTTTTAAATGTTCTATACATTTAAAAATATAATTTACATATAAAAATGATTACCTTTTTCCCTAAGTCACAAAATAACTTAAGAACGAATTTATCGAATGCATTCTTTTTAACTTTTCTAATCGTAAGTATTAGAAAAGTTAAGAAAAATGTAAACAATTTTCTTTAATAGACAAAACCGTGAGAATCAGGCAGTTTATTTATATATCTAAACGCAACTAAAATCTTTTTCTAAAAGATATTTACATTTGAACTGATTAAAAATATTCAAAAGTATACTTTCAACCCTCTATACAAAATTCATCCCCTCACTAGAGGGGTTGGGGTGAATATTTTTCCCCTGGCGTATTTTCCCTGAATATCTCGTTTAGAATGCATAGAACATGTAACCATTTGGGCGCGATAATTGTCAACTCTTATGGTTCGAAGCCATAAGAGGCTTCCTTCCGATCTCAACGCCTTAGGGGTGAACAAGGGACGTGGATATGTTACTATGGTGAATAATAATTATTCTCTGTATTTTTATTACATTTTCATCTTTATTGTACCGATCAAGTTGATATGTATAGAAGAAAATATTAATGCGTTTATTTTGAAATTGCAGCAATCAAAAGAATTAAATGTAACATTATTATTTTTTATTATTTTATTATTAAATCATTTATTTCGGATAGTTATCCATAGTGTGTTAGTAACAATGTTGCTTATAAACTAGGGTTAGTATACATTAAATTTAATCCCATATTATGATGCCACGGAGATGGGATGGTACCGACTCACAAATGAATCCGTACCCATCTTCGCAGCATAGGTGAATCCTGCCGATCCGTGAACACGCCCAGAATACCGTTGGAGCTGCCGCGTACACGGCTTAGCATAGACGCACACCGCTTCCTCATGATTGCCTCGAAGCCATCCGTGCGCGCTTCGGCAAACATACCTGATGCACTACAGTGCCACGGCAACCCCATCAGAACCCTAAACGCGTTATTATATTGCACGCGCAGAGCGCTGTATGCCCTCTGCGTGTAGCTCACCCACAGGCTGCACGTGTAGAAGGATTGACAGTAAGCCTTAAATAGCAAAACCTTAACTGCCTCAGTACATCGTGCAAACCTACGGGCCAGCATGTTGCATCGGACAGCCAGCGATCTGCACTCCCTCTCTATATCACAGTCATCCCGCAAGTCCTCGGTGATCCAGTGGCCCAGATACATTGTCTTGTCTACTCTACTAAGGGGATTCAATTATACAGTACCTATTAATATATACAATTTCTGTAAAGCAAGACTACCCAATATTTTCACTTTTATCTGTGAAATTACTTTATCCATCTCTGGTTCACCTATATACACCGTCCTAATACCTTATATTATGTAAAAAATATTCCAGGAGAAAAATAGGTAGCTTAAAAATAAATTAATTTTAACTGGTCTACTGCCAGGAGACGAATGGGCACCTGAATAGGGGACGAATCTGGGGACGAATTTAAAGGAGACGAGTGGGTCCGTCACCTCTGATTGGCCGTACATTATATAAATTGTATAAATCTTATACAATATAAGTTATTCGCCGTGGCTCTGTCCGTGTGACATAATGATCCTGTTCCTAAGTTAAATCACTAATATTTTCTATATTATAAAACTAATATTTTCCTTACTTGTTGCAGGTAATTGAACGAGTACCACTTTACACCTGAATTGATCGGCCATTAGTGGCCCGGATTTGTACCTCAGACCTCTCGACCGTAAGACCGACACCGCCACGAATGCTTAAAATTATAATCCATACTAATATTATAAATGCGAAAGTAACTCTGTCTGTCTGTGACGCTTTGACGCTTAAACCACTGAACCGATTCTGATGCAATATGGCACTGAAATAGATTAGACCTTGGGAAAGGACATAGGTTATGTTTGGTCGCGATAACCAACATCCACGCAGCCGGAACCGCGGGCAACAGCTAGTACTAGCATAATCATTAATATAGTGAATGCTTTTAAAATTAATTCATACTACCATTTACTAACCATATTTCACGATATAAACATACAAAATAATGTCTTTATCATATGTTTTACGATGTTTCGTGCTTGTTAGCCGTTATAGTAATTTTATTAGCAATTAGTGGTAGCACGTGGCGCCACTCGCGAAGTAATAATATGACGGTGGAAACAAGCCTTCATGTGCATATACGACACAGTGTTTTCATCACCGTGTCGTTTATGATAATAGTGATACCATGAGATGCACAATGACATGGTATTAGCATTACTGTGCCTCTAGACAAAGTGAAACAGAATGAACTGAATGAAAGAGACAGAATGAGGCTGCCTGTAAAATTCAACGTTGGTATATATCTACGAAAAAAACGTGATGAATGCCGACAATAATTTTTGAATGAAATTTTGAAGCATTTACTATGCTAACTGTTCAAATCGATTAAGAAAGGGAAAAAGAATCGACCTCGGACGGGACTCGAACCCGCGATCTTTCCCTTACAGGGGGAACGCTCTGACCACTAAGCCACCGAGATACGTACGAAGCAGATCCAAATTCCCTTATACTACCGTCTTAAGGGCGACGGAGAAGCCATCTCCCGACATGTATGAATGTCGGTAGATGGCTTCTCCGTCGCCCTTAAGGTAGTATAAGGGAATAATTTTTGACCCTAAAGAAGACTGTAACATTTATACAATCAATGGTGCGAATGTATGTCGTTCGCAGGAGATTTATCATGATAAGGAACGCTAAATTGTGTATACAGAGATATTACCGTTCTTATAAAATGACGATGATTCAGAGACAAAAGTATCTTCAAACAAAACATTCCTTGATAAAATTGCAAAGCCATATTAGGAGCTTTATTGCAAGTCAGTCTATAAGGTATATTGCTCAGGACATAATATATGCTCTATACGTGAGTACACGTTTCTGGAGTGTCTTTTGAGGATAGGACGGCGTGCTACTGAGGTGGACGAGCTCAAATCTACGAATCATAGGACAACCCGTGCAGGACTTAGATGCCACCCGCATACGGTGCAAAATATTCCATCAAGAACCAAGCGGTTCGGCGACTCCTTCTTCTGCCGCACTATTAAGTCTTGGAATTCCTTACCAGTTCACGTGTTTCCCTCCTCCTACAGTCCCGGGTCCTTTTAAGCGGGGCGTGAAAAAGCATCTGATGAGGCCGTCAAGCTGAATGCCACCATTGTAACATGGTACATGTCTGTAATGGTGACCCTCTTTTCAGAAACTTTGCCTTCAGCTTACCACCAGGCGAGGCGAAGTCATTTTGACGTGGCCGATATAAAAAAAATAATTATAAAACAATCCCCACACGACAGCGCCTCGTTTTTCTTGCGATTTAGGTCCAAAATACGTGTTCCGAGGTATACCTATGAACATGTTGAACATTGTGAGAAGCTAAAAGTCTAACTAGCTAAGTCTAAAATACCGTATGAACCGTACAAGTATAAGTTGGTTCCAACTACTAAGAGAGACTTCAGCACGAAATTAAACTTTTCTATTATAACTTTAGTAATTATAGCTTGATATATTGTATGAATACGTTTAATACGTTCTGCAATTTTTACATTCACATTTATTACTTTTCTTCTAAGCTTATGACGTCACCTTCTTGGGTTAACCCCTCCTACGGAGACCCGGTAGGGGCTATTACCAGATATTTTGTTACTAATGTAGATTGGTGGTTGCCACAAATTACAAATGACAGTAACTATTGACGGCTTCGTCCATTTTCGTAACTGATATTTCATAACCAATTACGAAAAAAGAATTAAATTGTCGTTATCATAACCAACTGCTATAACCAGTTGAAAATAAAATTACTTTGTAGTCAAATAATATCCGATGTCGTTTGCGATCTATTTTCTTTGAATATTCAATGTCACTTGCACCCTTTTACGAACCAAGCATCATTATTATCATTCATTGTTCAACATAAAGAAAATTTCCTAATTTATCTAAAATTTTAATCTAAAAATGTTACCAAAGGAAAAAAAAACAGTATAAAATATTTCCTTGAAGAATAAAACAAAGATATAGTGACCTCGTATTTGTCAAGTTATTTGCTTAAAAAACTCGTCAAACTGTCATAAAAACTGCTGGACCGGAACGTAAAGTCTACAAGCTTACGAATACAAATCTTAAGGCACAAAAACAAACTTTACTGCCTTATTACTTTGTGTACCTACAGTACATAAAGGCAGTATGTATTAACCTTCACGTGCTCGCGTTGAATAGTGTAACATAACACTGGAATATTGGTCTGTTTGACCGAAAGTGCTGAAAGTAAAGATGGCCCAGTATGCGTATCCCATATTGCAACAGCGACGATGTACGATGTGTATAACAAAAAAATATATCTAACACAAGCAATACAGCTTAACTGGAGGGGTTAAAAATTATAATCATAATTTTTGGTTACTAAACCCTTACCCCCTTAACCTTAACCCCGTACTAATTCCTAATATATCTATCTATAAATACGTACTTATAAATACTCGTCTTACCAACTTATACAAAATACTGGGTCTAAACACAGCTGTTATGGCAAAATGTCGATACACAATTCAGTTAGAAGTAGTAGTATACCCTGTGGAAGTATATATTTTTATCGTTGATATAAATTCAGTCATTTCTTAACAGAAAATTATTAACAACTAAAAAGAACTGTTAATACAGGGTTTAAATAAGAAAAAAACGCTCATGTATCACAGATTTAGTCATAAACTATGTAGTTACCAAACAGCACAAAACGCTGCCCTTTACAACCAAAAAAACCCAAACTTAGGTATATCGTTGGTCTGACAGACCAACACAAGCACACGAGGGTTAATCATCTCCTACTATATAGTTGTGTAGTTCCAGCTAAATCGTTACGGGATCTTGAGGAGCGATTAAGGGATAATACCTGAATGATTGGCAGCGCACACCTGCGCTTCTACAGGGTTAGTTTGCTACAAATCCCCTTGTCTAATGTGGTGAGATGTTCAGTTGTTATCATAATCTTACCTACATACCCATCCTATATATTGATACGATTTAAGTTATTTAACTTTGGAAAGTTTGTTATCTAGAATATAATGTTCTCGTGTCATAGCGTTTGTCTGCAAACTCCTCCGAAACGGCATGACCGATTTGTATAAGTTTTTTTGTCCGCATATTTAGTAAACTCAAATCAATTTCTCCGTGATCATGATGCTTGCAACAGCGTCGAAATATCGGAAACTCCAAATCATACATGGTGAATATCCCTATATCTCTAATAGTAATATTATTATTAACGTACCCTCGAAGCATGGAAGCGCTCAGATCAAATACCATTAACCGGTCACCCATCCAAATGATAACCGCATTAACTTAACTCACTGATAGTTTACCGAACCTGGCTACAAACGCTTTTTTATAGCACTTAGGTGGCAGACAAGCACAAGGCCCAACTGAAGAATAGTCGTTACCGTGGCCTATATGGACGTATGCAAGAACAGGGGCGTTACACTCGTGCTGCTGACCCTGAAGAAACTTTCTACTGCCCTTCTTGAAGAACCCTATATTGTAGTCGCTAGGGAAAACCACAGCAGGAAGTACATACCACATTTTTTTTAAACTCGAGCGTGCGTGGGACGAAGTTCCTTTCATACCACACAATGCCCACTTTTTTCGGTCGCAATGTCTAAGGATGAATTTCTTACCTATGACGGCGGTGCGATGATAGAATGTAGCTGTGGACATCATGTCAAACTTCATCTGAACACAAACTATTATATTCATACACAAGGTTAAGCTAGCTCTAATGAAAATAGCACCTCATATTCTAGAATTCTAATACATATTGAACCTTTGAGGATTAAATAGCAAAGCGCATACACGATTAGCTGTTCTTAGCTACCAAGGAGGTAAGTACGTATTGATTTTCAAGTTTCAAGGCAATAGCATGTTTCCAATATCTATCAGTACGTAGTTTTGTATTGAAGTTATTTCAAGCTGTTAGACTATTCAACTACCGGATCATTGAACTTTATTGTTTGAATGTGCTTTGAAGGTCAGGAGTTCTATCAATCAATCAATGAGCTTATCGTAGTCCACTACTGGACATAGGCCTCGCCCAATGTTGGGAGACTTTTGCCTACTGTTTCCACGCAGGCCAGACGTGTTGGTACAAGGTTTTATTTCGAGTTTTCCTTGTCTCGCAGTGATATCATCTGTGTATTTTCCTGTTATTTTTTTTTTTTTATTATTATTTATTTATTAAGCATACAATTTATAACACTATTGCAACTACTAGATGGTTCACAAAACTGTTTTGAACAGTTTGTCTGTGAACTCAGTTGAGTCTCTGTTAAAAACATAATTAGTTAATTTATACATATATGTAATGGTATATACCTACGAACTGATATTTACTCAATATTGTGTAATAGAAATTGCCTTGTCAGACTTTTAAATTTATTTTTATTTGACTCCCACCTGATATTCACAGGCAAACTGTTCAGCACATACGGTACTCGTTTGCTTAACGTTCTATCGCCATAATAATTATAAACTCTAGGGATTACATATTTACCTGTAGTGACGGCCCTTGTGCCGATAGTGTGCGACACAAGTGGGAAGCTAAGCTCGCGATTGCTATGTTGATTTACCGCTAATAAATATTTATGACTTAGACTAGCCGGAAGTATATTACATATTTTAAACAGTTTTTTATAATTATTTTTACAGTTATTTTTCGTTTTATTATTGACCAATAGTTTTAAAAATCTAATTTGAAATGCTTCTATTTTATCTATGTAGGTTTTAAATGTTAGCCCATTGACTAAGTGACCATTGAAAATAATGTTAGTCACCTTTTACGACACCTTTCGGATGAAAAGAGGTGGTGACACTTGTATTCTTCACACAGATGTTCTCCGTAATCACACGGATGGAGGAGTTGTATGCCTGGTGAAATAAATAATCTTTATTATTAGAACTATCGGGATATTTACCATGTATTGTTTGGAGTTTCCGATATTTCGGCGCTGTTGCAAGCACCATGATCACGGAGGAACTGTAGTACTGGCGGTAAACGGTGAAAAAGTTTCTAGGAGAACATATATCGATCTACCCTCTTTCGAGTTCTTTTGTGACGCGTATGGACACTACCACTGGTTTCACTCTCACTACAAACTCGAACTCGATCTCGATCACGTTCACGACACACTATGCTTACTGTATCCACTCGCGATTTTGTTTTGGCTTGCTCCCGATTGTTTGTACATAGACGGACCACTGGATGCCAGACGTTCGGCAGTTGAAACCCATCCTCACGATTGAAATTGTTGTACTTTTTTATTTCAATCGCTTCCCTAACCAATCTTGGTATGTAGTGGCGTTCTGTCGAGAGCATCTGAGGGTTATGTAACTCGATCCAGTGGTCAGTACCGGACTCCAATAAATGTTGAGCGATAGCAGATTTATGCGGTTCGTTGTTTTTGACTGCCCTGATGTGTTCCTTGATTCGGCATGTAACCGTTCTTTTGGTCTGACCTATATAGGAACTGCCACAGCTGCAGTCAATTTTGTATACTCCGGGCTTGTCCAGTGGAGAACCATCTTTGGGTGAACGCAGGCATTGTGACAGCCTTTTTAAAGGAGTGAAGATAGTTTTGACAGAAACCTTCTTTAGGATGTTAGCGACCTTATCTGTCACTCCTTTGATGTAGGGTAAAAAGGCTGGTTGTCTTTCCACCCTGCAGTTTAGGGCTTTATGTCGTTCGTTAGGTGGTTTAATCCGTCCATTGTATCCATTCTTTTGTAGAACGCCGCTTATGTGGTTCAATTCTTCTTCTAGATGTTCCTCGTCACATAAACTATATGCGCGGTCAGTAAGCGACGTCACCACTGAATTCAACTGGCACGGATGATGATGCGAGTCGGCATGCAGGTAGCGGTCGGTGTGGGTGGGTTTTCTGTACACGGAGTGGCTACACGACCCGTCCCCACGAACACTGATCCTCACATCAAGGAAAGCAAGGCTTCGGTCTTTTTCCATTTCGTACGTAAAACTCATTTTACTATGGATATTGTTAAACTGAGCCACGTATTGTTGTACCTCATTTTCACCCCCTTCTAAAATACAGAAAATGTCATCAACGTACCGTTTCCAGATCTTGATTCTTGGGGCAGTAGCTATGGCTATGGTTTCAAAGTGCTCCATCCACAGGTTTGCCACGACTGGAGCCACCGGGCTGCCCATTGCTACTCCATCTATCTGTAGGTAGTATTCATTCCTGTATATGAAGTAGTTTGTGGTCAAGCAATGCTGCACAAGGTCGGCATACTCCTTAGCCATTCCGTTCTCTATGATTTTGCGTCTTATGATCTCCAAACAATCCATGATGGGAACATTTGTGAATAAAGACTCCACGTCGAAGCTCACCATCACTTCTTGATCACTGACGGACGTTTGACGCAAAATTTGAACGAAATGTCTCGAGTCCTTTACGTACGACGTTGTCCTACCCACTAACGGTTGTAAGATGTTCGCCACATGTTTAGCCAGCTCGTACGTCGGTGAGTCAATCTGACTCACGATGGGCCGTAAGGGAGTATTTGGCTTGTGTACCTTTGGCAAACCATATAGTTTAGGAGGCTGGACGTTTCTGGGTCGCAGTAGGTATGCTGCTACCTCTTCACCAATCACTTGTTGCTGTTCCTTGATTAATTGAACCGTGCTGCGGTTGGTCCTAGCGGTCGGGTTGTAGTTGACTTTTTTGTAAGTGTTTTCGTCACTTAACAAGTGTCGAATTTTATCGTCGTATTCTGATCATGGTGCTTGCAACAGCGCCGAAATATCGGAAACTCCAAACAATACATGGTAAATATCCCGATAGTTCTAATAATAATGTGAACGACCATGAAAGTTTAAATACCTATATTGTGCACCGGTACGGGCCGGAAAATGCTCAACTAATAAAACATCTCGAACGTGCGCGGAAAAAGAGTGAGTGCTTGAGTGAATCGCTAACCTTTTTGATGAAGTGTCGGGACGCGGACATTATTCCCGTATGTGTGCGTATAAAACCTCGCAAGGACATACACGGCTCTGAAAACATCCTTCGCTACGCGAGTGTTAAATTATTACGTAAACTCGTCAGCAACACCAGATATAGGTTGGACAAAATCCAGGGTGAGTTATATAACATTCATCTGAAGTGCAGTGCTGTATTGTCACGTGAAGATTTTGACAAGTGTGACCGGATTACCTACTTACAAGCGCAGCGTACGAGGGAGATTAGCGTTTTGAAACAGTCACGTAAGTTCGAAGCACTCAGAAACAAACAGAAACCTAATGTCCCCTACCATGATAACTCCCGGACAGTTGTCAATCTCTCCGAAAAAGTACTGACCGAGGCCGCACTCAGTTCATTGGAGAAAGGGTTAAACTTTGCACCTACACCTAAGCGTATTCCCTATGAAAAGGTGATTGGAACGATAGAGGAGGTTGTTCGACGCAACAGGATACCAGCTGATGACGCTGAGGTACTTAGACAAGAGGTTGCACTCACTCTGCGTCGAGCAAAGCCCCCACAGTCGAACATGACTACCGATGAGCGTTGCGCACTTCGTGACCTAAGAGACGATGATAGGATACTGGTCTTAAGGGCAGACAAGGGGAACGCCACGGTAGTTATGAACACCTCAGAATACGACGATAAAATTCGACACTTGTTAAGTGACGAAAACACTTACAAAAAAGTCAACTACAACCCGACCGCTAGGACCAACCGCAGCACGGTTCAATTAATCAAGGAACAGCAACAAGTGATTGGTGAAGAGGTAGCAGCATACCTACTGCGACCCAGAAACGTCCAGCCTCCTAAACTATATGGTTTGCCAAAGGTACACAAGCCAAATACTCCCTTACGGCCCATCGTGAGTCAGATTGACTCACCGACGTACGAGCTGGCTAAACATGTGGCGAACATCTTACAACCGTTAGTGGGTAGGACAACGTCGTACGTAAAGGACTCGAGACATTTCGTTCAAATTTTGCGTCAAACGTCCGTCAGTGATCAAGAAGTGATGGTGAGCTTCGACGTGGAGTCTTTATTCACAAATGTTCCCATCATGGATTGTTTGGAGATCATAAGACGCAAAATCATAGAGAACGGAATGGCTAAGGAGTATGCCGACCTTGTGCAGCATTGCTTGACCACAAACTACTTCATATACAGGAATGAATACTACCTACAGATAGATGGAGTAGCAATGGGCAGCCCGGTGGCTCCAGTCGTGGCAAACCTGTGGATGGAGCACTTTGAAACCATAGCCATAGCTACTGCCCCAAGAATCAAGATCTGGAAACGGTACGTTGATGACATTTTCTGTATTTTAGAAGGGGGTGAAAATGAGGTACAACAATACGTGGCTCAGTTTAACAATATCCATAGTAAAATGAGTTTTACGTACGAAATGGAAAAAGACCGAAGCCTTGCTTTCCTTGATGTGAGGATCAGTGTTCGTGGGGACGGGTCGTGTAGCCACTCCGTGTACAGAAAACCCACCCACACCGACCGCTACCTGCATGCCGACTCGCATCATCATCCGCGCCAGTTGAATTCAGTGGTGACGTCGCTTACTGACCGCGCATATAGTTTATGTGACGAGGAACATCTAGAAGAAGAATTGAACCACATAAGCGGCGTTCTACAAAAGAATGGATACAATGGACGGATTAAACCACCTAACGAACGACATAAAGCCCTAAACTGCAGGGTGGAAAGACAACCAGCCTTTTTACCCTACATCAAAGGAGTGACAGATAAGGTCGCTAACATCCTAAAGAAGGTTTCTGTCAAAACTATCTTCACTCCTTTAAAAAGGCTGTCACAATGCCTGCGTTCACCCAAAGATGGTTCTCCACTGGACAAGCCCGGAGTATACAAAATTGACTGCAGCTGTGGCAGTTCCTATATAGGTCAGACCAAAAGAACGGTTACATGCCGAATCAAGGAACACATCAGGGCAGTCAAAAACAACGAACCGCATAAATCTGCTATCGCTCAACATTTATTGGAGTCCGGTACTGACCACTGGATCGAGTTACATAACCCTCAGATGCTCTCGACAGAACGCCACTACATACCAAGATTGGTTAGGGAAGCGATTGAAATAAAAAAGTACAACAATTTCAATCGTGAGGATGGGTTTCAACTGCCGAACGTCTGGCATCCAGTGGTCCGTCTATGTACAAACAATCGGGAGCAAGCCAAAACAAAATCGCGAGTGGATACAGTAAGCATAGTGTGTCGTGAACGTGATCGAGATCGAGTTCGAGTTTGTAGTGAGAGTGAAACCAGTGGTAGTGTCCATACGCGTCACAAAAGAACTCGAAAGAGGGTAGATCGATATATGTTCTCCTAGAAACTTTTTCACCGTTTACCGCCAGTACTACAGTTCCTCCGTGATCATGGTGCTTGCAACAGCGCCGAAATATCGGAAACTCCAAACAATACATGGTAAATATCCCGATAGTTCTAATAATAATGTGAACGACCATGAAAGTTTAAATACCTATATTGTGCACCGGTACGGGCCGGAAAATGCTCAACTAATAAAACATCTCGAACGTGCGCGGAAAAAGAGTGAGTGCTTGAGTGAATCGCTAACCTTTTTGATGAAGTGTCGGGACGCGGACATTATTCCCGTATGTGTGCGTATAAAACCTCGCAAGGACATACACGGCTCTGAAAACATCCTTCGCTACGCGAGTGTTAAATTATTACGTAAACTCGTCAGCAACACCAGATATAGGTTGGACAAAATCCAGGGTGAGTTATATAA
This sequence comes from Eilema depressum, assembly GCA_914767945.1. Classification (NCBI taxonomy): domain Eukaryota; kingdom Metazoa; phylum Arthropoda; class Insecta; order Lepidoptera; family Erebidae; genus Eilema; species Eilema depressum. The sequence continues at coordinate 16,169,249 of OU612030.1, read as the reverse complement.
CATTCATCTGAAGTGCAGTGCTGTATTGTCACGTGAAGATTTTGACAAGTGTGACCGGATTACCTACTTACAAGCGCAGCGTACGAGGGAGATTAGCGTTTTGAAACAGTCACGTAAGTTCGAAGCACTCAGAAACAAACAGAAACCTAATGTCCCCTACCATGATAACTCCCGGACAGTTGTCAATCTCTCCGAAAAAGTACTGACCGAGGCCGCACTCAGTTCATTGGAGAAAGGGTTAAACTTTGCACCTACACCTAAGCGTATTCCCTATGAAAAGGTGATTGGAACGATAGAGGAGGTTGTTCGACGCAACAGGATACCAGCTGATGACGCTGAGGTACTTAGACAAGAGGTTGCACTCACTCTGCGTCGAGCAAAGCCCCCACAGTCGAACATGACTACCGATGAGCGTTGCGCACTTCGTGACCTAAGAGACGATGATAGGATACTGGTCTTAAGGGCAGACAAGGGGAACGCCACGGTAGTTATGAACACCTCAGAATACGACGATAAAATTCGACACTTGTTAAGTGACGAAAACACTTACAAAAAAGTCAACTACAACCCGACCGCTAGGACCAACCGCAGCACGGTTCAATTAATCAAGGAACAGCAACAAGTGATTGGTGAAGAGGTAGCAGCATACCTACTGCGACCCAGAAACGTCCAGCCTCCTAAACTATATGGTTTGCCAAAGGTACACAAGCCAAATACTCCCTTACGGCCCATCGTGAGTCAGATTGACTCACCGACGTACGAGCTGGCTAAACATGTGGCGAACATCTTACAACCGTTAGTGGGTAGGACAACGTCGTACGTAAAGGACTCGAGACATTTCGTTCAAATTTTGCGTCAAACGTCCGTCAGTGATCAAGAAGTGATGGTGAGCTTCGACGTGGAGTCTTTATTCACAAATGTTCCCATCATGGATTGTTTGGAGATCATAAGACGCAAAATCATAGAGAACGGAATGGCTAAGGAGTATGCCGACCTTGTGCAGCATTGCTTGACCACAAACTACTTCATATACAGGAATGAATACTACCTACAGATAGATGGAGTAGCAATGGGCAGCCCGGTGGCTCCAGTCGTGGCAAACCTGTGGATGGAGCACTTTGAAACCATAGCCATAGCTACTGCCCCAAGAATCAAGATCTGGAAACGGTACGTTGATGACATTTTCTGTATTTTAGAAGGGGGTGAAAATGAGGTACAACAATACGTGGCTCAGTTTAACAATATCCATAGTAAAATGAGTTTTACGTACGAAATGGAAAAAGACCGAAGCCTTGCTTTCCTTGATGTGAGGATCAGTGTTCGTGGGGACGGGTCGTGTAGCCACTCCGTGTACAGAAAACCCACCCACACCGACCGCTACCTGCATGCCGACTCGCATCATCATCCGCGCCAGTTGAATTCAGTGGTGACGTCGCTTACTGACCGCGCATATAGTTTATGTGACGAGGAACATCTAGAAGAAGAATTGAACCACATAAGCGGCGTTCTACAAAAGAATGGATACAATGGACGGATTAAACCACCTAACGAACGACATAAAGCCCTAAACTGCAGGGTGGAAAGACAACCAGCCTTTTTACCCTACATCAAAGGAGTGACAGATAAGGTCGCTAACATCCTAAAGAAGGTTTCTGTCAAAACTATCTTCACTCCTTTAAAAAGGCTGTCACAATGCCTGCGTTCACCCAAAGATGGTTCTCCACTGGACAAGCCCGGAGTATACAAAATTGACTGCAGCTGTGGCAGTTCCTATATAGGTCAGACCAAAAGAACGGTTACATGCCGAATCAAGGAACACATCAGGGCAGTCAAAAACAACGAACCGCATAAATCTGCTATCGCTCAACATTTATTGGAGTCCGGTACTGACCACTGGATCGAGTTACATAACCCTCAGATGCTCTCGACAGAACGCCACTACATACCAAGATTGGTTAGGGAAGCGATTGAAATAAAAAAGTACAACAATTTCAATCGTGAGGATGGGTTTCAACTGCCGAACGTCTGGCATCCAGTGGTCCGTCTATGTACAAACAATCGGGAGCAAGCCAAAACAAAATCGCGAGTGGATACAGTAAGCATAGTGTGTCGTGAACGTGATCGAGATCGAGTTCGAGTTTGTAGTGAGAGTGAAACCAGTGGTAGTGTCCATACGCGTCACAAAAGAACTCGAAAGAGGGTAGATCGATATATGTTCTCCTAGAAACTTTTTCACCGTTTACCGCCAGTACTACAGTTCCTCCGTGATCATGGTGCTTGCAACAGCGCCGAAATATCGGAAACTCCAAACAATACATGGTAAATATCCCGATAGTTCTAATAATAATGTGAACGACCATGAAAGTTTAAATACCTATATTGTGCACCGGTACGGGCCGGAAAATGCTCAACTAATAAAACATCTCGAACGTGCGCGGAAAAAGAGTGAGTGCTTGAGTGAATCGCTAACCTTTTTGATGAAGTGTCGGGACGCGGACATTATTCCCGTATGTGTGCGTATAAAACCTCGCAAGGACATACACGGCTCTGAAAACATCCTTCGCTACGCGAGTGTTAAATTATTACGTAAACTCGTCAGCAACACCAGATATAGGTTGGACAAAATCCAGGGTGAGTTATATAACATTCATCTGAAGTGCAGTGCTGTATTGTCACGTGAAGATTTTGACAAGTGTGACCGGATTACCTACTTACAAGCGCAGCGTACGAGGGAGATTAGCGTTTTGAAACAGTCACGTAAGTTCGAAGCACTCAGAAACAAACAGAAACCTAATGTCCCCTACCATGATAACTCCCGGACAGTTGTCAATCTCTCCGAAAAAGTACTGACCGAGGCCGCACTCAGTTCATTGGAGAAAGGGTTAAACTTTGCACCTACACCTAAGCGTATTCCCTATGAAAAGGTGATTGGAACGATAGAGGAGGTTGTTCGACGCAACAGGATACCAGCTGATGACGCTGAGGTACTTAGACAAGAGGTTGCACTCACTCTGCGTCGAGCAAAGCCCCCACAGTCGAACATGACTACCGATGAGCGTTGCGCACTTCGTGACCTAAGAGACGATGATAGGATACTGGTCTTAAGGGCAGACAAGGGGAACGCCACGGTAGTTATGAACACCTCAGAATACGACGATAAAATTCGACACTTGTTAAGTGACGAAAACACTTACAAAAAAGTCAACTACAACCCGACCGCTAGGACCAACCGCAGCACGGTTCAATTAATCAAGGAACAGCAACAAGTGATTGGTGAAGAGGTAGCAGCATACCTACTGCGACCCAGAAACGTCCAGCCTCCTAAACTATATGGTTTGCCAAAGGTACACAAGCCAAATACTCCCTTACGGCCCATCGTGAGTCAGATTGACTCACCGACGTACGAGCTGGCTAAACATGTGGCGAACATCTTACAACCGTTAGTGGGTAGGACAACGTCGTACGTAAAGGACTCGAGACATTTCGTTCAAATTTTGCGTCAAACGTCCGTCAGTGATCAAGAAGTGATGGTGAGCTTCGACGTGGAGTCTTTATTCACAAATGTTCCCATCATGGATTGTTTGGAGATCATAAGACGCAAAATCATAGAGAACGGAATGGCTAAGGAGTATGCCGACCTTGTGCAGCATTGCTTGACCACAAACTACTTCATATACAGGAATGAATACTACCTACAGATAGATGGAGTAGCAATGGGCAGCCCGGTGGCTCCAGTCGTGGCAAACCTGTGGATGGAGCACTTTGAAACCATAGCCATAGCTACTGCCCCAAGAATCAAGATCTGGAAACGGTACGTTGATGACATTTTCTGTATTTTAGAAGGGGGTGAAAATGAGGTACAACAATACGTGGCTCAGTTTAACAATATCCATAGTAAAATGAGTTTTACGTACGAAATGGAAAAAGACCGAAGCCTTGCTTTCCTTGATGTGAGGATCAGTGTTCGTGGGGACGGGTCGTGTAGCCACTCCGTGTACAGAAAACCCACCCACACCGACCGCTACCTGCATGCCGACTCGCATCATCATCCGCGCCAGTTGAATTCAGTGGTGACGTCGCTTACTGACCGCGCATATAGTTTATGTGACGAGGAACATCTAGAAGAAGAATTGAACCACATAAGCGGCGTTCTACAAAAGAATGGATACAATGGACGGATTAAACCACCTAACGAACGACATAAAGCCCTAAACTGCAGGGTGGAAAGACAACCAGCCTTTTTACCCTACATCAAAGGAGTGACAGATAAGGTCGCTAACATCCTAAAGAAGGTTTCTGTCAAAACTATCTTCACTCCTTTAAAAAGGCTGTCACAATGCCTGCGTTCACCCAAAGATGGTTCTCCACTGGACAAGCCCGGAGTATACAAAATTGACTGCAGCTGTGGCAGTTCCTATATAGGTCAGACCAAAAGAACGGTTACATGCCGAATCAAGGAACACATCAGGGCAGTCAAAAACAACGAACCGCATAAATCTGCTATCGCTCAACATTTATTGGAGTCCGGTACTGACCACTGGATCGAGTTACATAACCCTCAGATGCTCTCGACAGAACGCCACTACATACCAAGATTGGTTAGGGAAGCGATTGAAATAAAAAAGTACAACAATTTCAATCGTGAGGATGGGTTTCAACTGCCGAACGTCTGGCATCCAGTGGTCCGTCTATGTACAAACAATCGGGAGCAAGCCAAAACAAAATCGCGAGTGGATACAGTAAGCATAGTGTGTCGTGAACGTGATCGAGATCGAGTTCGAGTTTGTAGTGAGAGTGAAACCAGTGGTAGTGTCCATACGCGTCACAAAAGAACTCGAAAGAGGGTAGATCGATATATGTTCTCCTAGAAACTTTTTCACCGTTTACCGCCAGTACTACAGTTCCTCCGTGATCATGGTGCTTGCAACAGCGCCGAAATATCGGAAACTCCAAACAATACATGGTAAATATCCCGATAGTTCTAATAATAATGTGAACGACCATGAAAGTTTAAATACCTATATTGTGCACCGGTACGGGCCGGAAAATGCTCAACTAATAAAACATCTCGAACGTGCGCGGAAAAAGAGTGAGTGCTTGAGTGAATCGCTAACCTTTTTGATGAAGTGTCGGGACGCGGACATTATTCCCGTATGTGTGCGTATAAAACCTCGCAAGGACATACACGGCTCTGAAAACATCCTTCGCTACGCGAGTGTTAAATTATTACGTAAACTCGTCAGCAACACCAGATATAGGTTGGACAAAATCCAGGGTGAGTTATATAACATTCATCTGAAGTGCAGTGCTGTATTGTCACGTGAAGATTTTGACAAGTGTGACCGGATTACCTACTTACAAGCGCAGCGTACGAGGGAGATTAGCGTTTTGAAACAGTCACGTAAGTTCGAAGCACTCAGAAACAAACAGAAACCTAATGTCCCCTACCATGATAACTCCCGGACAGTTGTCAATCTCTCCGAAAAAGTACTGACCGAGGCCGCACTCAGTTCATTGGAGAAAGGGTTAAACTTTGCACCTACACCTAAGCGTATTCCCTATGAAAAGGTGATTGGAACGATAGAGGAGGTTGTTCGACGCAACAGGATACCAGCTGATGACGCTGAGGTACTTAGACAAGAGGTTGCACTCACTCTGCGTCGAGCAAAGCCCCCACAGTCGAACATGACTACCGATGAGCGTTGCGCACTTCGTGACCTAAGAGACGATGATAGGATACTGGTCTTAAGGGCAGACAAGGGGAACGCCACGGTAGTTATGAACACCTCAGAATACGACGATAAAATTCGACACTTGTTAAGTGACGAAAACACTTACAAAAAAGTCAACTACAACCCGACCGCTAGGACCAACCGCAGCACGGTTCAATTAATCAAGGAACAGCAACAAGTGATTGGTGAAGAGGTAGCAGCATACCTACTGCGACCCAGAAACGTCCAGCCTCCTAAACTATATGGTTTGCCAAAGGTACACAAGCCAAATACTCCCTTACGGCCCATCGTGAGTCAGATTGACTCACCGACGTACGAGCTGGCTAAACATGTGGCGAACATCTTACAACCGTTAGTGGGTAGGACAACGTCGTACGTAAAGGACTCGAGACATTTCGTTCAAATTTTGCGTCAAACGTCCGCCAGTGATCAAGAAGTGATGGTGAGCTTCGACGTGGAGTCTTTATTCACAAATGTTCCCATCATGGATTGTTTGGAGATCATAAGACGCAAAATCATAGAGAACGGAATGGCTAAGGAGTATGCCGACCTTGTGCAGCATTGCTTGACCACAAACTACTTCATATACAGGAATGAATACTACCTACAGATAGATGGAGTAGCAATGGGCAGCCCGGTGGCTCCAGTCGTGGCAAACCTGTGGATGGAGCACTTTGAAACCATAGCCATAGCTACTGCCCCAAGAATCAAGATCTGGAAACGGTACGTTGATGACATTTTCTGTATTTTAGAAGGGGGTGAAAATGAGGTACAACAATACGTGGCTCAGTTTAACAATATCCATAGTAAAATGAGTTTTACGTACGAAATGGAAAAAGACCGAAGCCTTGCTTTCCTTGATGTGAGGATCAGTGTTCGTGGGGACGGGTCGTGTAGCCACTCCGTGTACAGAAAACCCACCCACACCGACCGCTACCTGCATGCCGACTCGCATCATCATCCGCGCCAGTTGAATTCAGTGGTGACGTCGCTTACTGACCGCGCATATAGTTTATGTGACGAGGAACATCTAGAAGAAGAATTGAACCACATAAGCGGCGTTCTACAAAAGAATGGATACAATGGACGGATTAAACCACCTAACGAACGACATAAAGCCCTAAACTGCAGGGTGGAAAGACAACCAGCCTTTTTACCCTACATCAAAGGAGTGACAGATAAGGTCGCTAACATCCTAAAGAAGGTTTCTGTCAAAACTATCTTCACTCCTTTAAAAAGGCTGTCACAATGCCTGCGTTCACCCAAAGATGGTTCTCCACTGGACAAGCCCGGAGTATACAAAATTGACTGCAGCTGTGGCAGTTCCTATATAGGTCAGACCAAAAGAACGGTTACATGCCGAATCAAGGAACACATCAGGGCAGTCAAAAACAACGAACCGCATAAATCTGCTATCGCTCAACATTTATTGGAGTCCGGTACTGACCACTGGATCGAGTTACATAACCCTCAGATGCTCTCGACAGAACGCCACTACATACCAAGATTGGTTAGGGAAGCGATTGAAATAAAAAAGTACAACAATTTCAATCGTGAGGATGGGTTTCAACTGCCGAACGTCTGGCATCCAGTGGTCCGTCTATGTACAAACAATCGGGAGCAAGCCAAAACAAAATCGCGAGTGGATACAGTAAGCATAGTGTGTCGTGAACGTGATCGAGATCGAGTTCGAGTTTGTAGTGAGAGTGAAACCAGTGGTAGTGTCCATACGCGTCACAAAAGAACTCGAAAGAGGGTAGATCGATATATGTTCTCCTAGAAACTTTTTCACCGTTTACCGCCAGTACTACAGTTCCTCCGTGATCATGGTGCTTGCAACAGCGCCGAAATATCGGAAACTCCAAACAATACATGGTAAATATCCCGATAGTTCTAATAATAATGTGAACGACCATGAAAGTTTAAATACCTAAATAATCTTTGTCAAAGTTGGATTGTCTTTACTCCTGAAACTTTTTAATCTTAAGGTAAATCATCATCATGATAGTCCCGGTTGCACTTGAAATTAAAATCTTTGTTTCTATTGATTGTGCGCCTATCTTGGCTTTGTGGTAACAACTACCGATTGACCACCCAACCCAATAATTATTTTCATGAATTGAAGTATTTTGTGACATAGTTTCCTGACTGAATCAATCAATAATTAGCCTATTGTAGCCCGACATAGGTTTCCTAATGTGCGCCATAGAACCCGATCCTCCGCCTTGCGCATGCAGCCATCCCAGCCACATTTTTCATGTCCGTCCGTCCGTCCATCTTGCTACGGGCATTCCACCTTCCGTTTGCCAATTTGCAGTCTTCAGTCTAGGATTAGAACCGATTAATATTTCAAAAAAATTCTGCCTATTATAGGTGTTAACTCATGGTCATATCAATGACATTAATATATAAGTCACATAATCACTTGTGAAGTAACAGAAATAATGAGTATTATGAAATTCACTTCAAACTACGTTGAAGTTAAGAGAGATTACAAATAGGTTCAAAATAAGACTGCCAGATATTTACACGCGATATAAGAATTAGTTTACTTGAAGAAAAATCAATGAAGCTATGGCCACTTAGTAGGTATATAGTTTTCAGTATAAGGGTCAATACAGACCAAACCGCAAAATGCCGAAGCACTTTTAAATCAATAATATAAAAATGAATTCCTAAATATGTTGCTAAGCGCTAATCTCGAGAACGGCTGAACCGATTTCGCTAATTCTTATTTTAGAATATTCCTTGAAGTACGAGGATGGCTCTTCGGAGTACGAAGTGCGCGGGGTCAGCTAGTGTTTCATAGATACTAGCTGTTGCCCGTGGCTCCCCTCGCGTGGATGTCAATTATCGCGACTAAACATAGCTCATGTCCTTTCTTAAGGTCTAATCTACCCCTATGCCAAATTTCATCAAAATTGATTCAGTGGTTTAGGTGTGAAAGCGTTACAGACAGACAGAAGACAGACAAACACGAAAGCGGACAGCGACAGACAGATAAACAGACAGACAGACAGAGTTACATTCGCATATAAAATATTACTAGCTGTTGCCCGCGGCTCCACCGGCGTGGTTGTCGGTTATCGCGGCCAAATATAATAAGTCCTTTTCCAAGGTCTAGTCTATCTCTGTACCAAATTTCGTCAGAATCGGTTCAGTGGACTAAGCCTGAAAGTGTAACAGACATACAGACAAACAGATAGAGAGAGTTACTTTCGCATTTATAATATTAGCATGGAAGTATGGACTAACATTATTTCATTAAAAGAAAACAATGCGCAGTCTTATCATACTACTGCATACTATAATGAGATAAGGATGATTTGACACTTAGTACTCGAATATTTCTCCTCTTGGTATGTATTGACCTTTATAATATTTATCATAATATATTAATGCAATAGAAAAAACGTTAAACACATAGACTTTTGAGTTACAGCATGTAATTAAAGCATTTTAGATTGTATCAAAAGATTCAAGACAAATTGCTACAAAATAATACTTTTAAAATAGTTAAAATATCAGAGTAACTTGTATTTTTTAGGCTACAGAAATACGTTCGCTTACCTATATTTATGCGATTTTCAATATCTTTGACAGAGATTTGGTTACAATATCTAATTATTTTTGTTTAATAGATACATCTGCAGCAGCAGGCCGACAAGCTGAGGGCCAGCTTGACGGTCTCAACAGATGCTGACCATTGTAACATGGTACGTGTCTATAATGGTGACCCTCGTCTTCGAGACTTTGCCTTCAGCTGACTATCAAGCGAAGTGAAGTTAAATTGACGTGTCCCATATAAAAAAGTTTGAATTTACAAAACAAACGTATATATACGTATAATACATAGAAAACGTTATAATATAAAACGTATACACATTCTAAATATCAGAACACAAGCTGGATAAGCTTAGCTTACTTTGGGTCTAGATAGCGCTGTGTCGAAATGTCGTGAAATATTTATTTATTTATTCTGTATACCTCTAAGACGTTCAAAAGTAACGTTACAAAGAATAATATCTGTAGAATCCTTTGCTATACGCCACTCAGTGATACAGCATTTTATATAAAGCGTCGGTAGCTTAGTGGTTAAGGAGTCGGCCTAACGATCGAGAGGTCCCGGGTTCGAATCCTGGCCATTACACTACCGACGTGAACCCACTCCTAACACAAGCAATTTAGCTTAGCTGGAGGGGTTAACGGGAATATTAGTAATTTCGGTTGCTAATATTCTTTAAAAAAAAAAAAAAAAAATATATATATAAACCACAAGTCAAACGAAACAAATCTTGGCCTATATTTGGGCACGATCACAAAATATATTCGGCTTATAGAATGATTAACAAAGGCGTGAACACGCATTTCCTCACATACCGTGTTCTTCGCCAATAACGTTAACGTAACAACTTTACGACTTACAACGTAACGGCAACGTCACGCCACAACGTCGGTGAAAGGTTGTGTCGATACACAAACAGAGAGACTCTTAAAAACGTATAGAGTATTCGCACCGATCGATACGACTTTCTATAATGAGAGTATAATTAGCCGTAGTGAATGTTTAGCTGGAAAACAATTCACTTAAAAGAAACATGTGGAGCAGTTTTTTGGGACTGGCAATAGAAGTGAAAATGAAGTAACTTGTGAATTGTATCGTCTTGAAATCATCATTCTTCTGTCGAGTCGACGGCATATAGTGTCATATTTTGTTTGCTCAGTGTGCAGCCACCCTGATAGCGTTCTCAGAGGCAGTCATGAGTTCCTCCGGTGTAAACTTGCTTGGGCAGGCAACACACGTTAGCAGGTCGGTAATAATCTGCAGCGTAGCTCCATATTCACGCCTTGGGTCCAACCTCATCTGCAGGTGTATCATAGTTTGCGGCGTAGCTCCACATTTATACTGTGGATCCACTTCATGTGATAAACTCGACCTAATCCGGTTTTCGTTATTTTGGCCGACCTGCGTCTGACTTCATGTGATGCCCAAGCGTTCGGTGACGATGACTCTAGTTCACTGATTTTTGTTCACTGAAGAAGTGAAAGAAATTTTCACTTCAAACACAGTAGCTAAAGTAATTAAGATCTCTGGATCGCGAGCCCAACTACTTAAATATCAGTCTAAAATATACCAAACCGGCCATACAGGCCAATATGATAAAACACCATGCAGTTTACTTTTAATCGGTTTGAGTCTGAAAAACTCCTAGAGCTTTTTTTTGAAATTCACCTCATGGTTATCATTCTGCAAAGAAGACAAACTTCATAAACATTAAGGCCCGTATTCTAGAATGCCACTCAGCTGAATTTCGAGTTACCTAAGGACAGATTGCATAGAACTATAGACAATCTGCCTGACAGCCTGTCAAATCTGAATCGAGTTTGAGTTGAGCGTCATTCTAGAATATGGGCCTAAGCTACTGACGATGCTTCAATATATAAAAATCGATAAAGAGTTCAGATGGATACGAACTGACTGACCAATACAACAGAATACGGCAGACGAAACCTCACAGCAAAACGAGTTTTCTACATATCAATGATTGTAAACAAATTGACAGAAGTATTCATAACAGTTGACAGAAAAACTAGCTTTTTGTAAAGTGTTTGTGATGTCCTTAAGACCTTTTCTCTTTAAAAAGTCGATGTCACTTGCACCCTTGCCTTTCAAACATCGAAATATATTTGTATAGAGTAGTCGGGTGTCGAGATTGAGCAGTCGTGCGGGTCTAATGGGATCAGTGGCGGGAACCCTTGCTGCTCGAACTGTCTGTGTTAGTATTAGATTAGTAATCAGTTTCCTACCAGTTAGTAGACTACAGGAAACGATTTTACATATTACAGTAAAAATAATAGTAAACAGAAAAAAGAGTTTTATGTGCCAATATTTCATTTTATAGATCCGCTTAGTATTTAGATCATTTCAGGGTATCAAACAGTGGTACCCTGAAGCCATCGTGCGTGCAATTGCCCTACCTTAGATGCCCAAGGTCGTGCGTAGAAGAGGTTCTCCTCTTCCTTCTGGAACCGGAAGGCGGTCCCAAATACGTCTCCATGAAGATGACGATGAATAACTTCCAATAAATTGTTAGAACGATCAGAATTATACGGGAGCGAAACTGCGGATAACAACTAGTAAGATTAAGTATGTATTAAAAATGTTTCAGAAAAGGAATTAGGTACCCTTAGACCGAAATGAGTGCTGAAACGCGAATAAGTAAACGCAAAGAGTATTAAATAATGTATTATTAATATGGAATACCTTATTGAGCTTTCAGATGGGTGTACAAACGTCTCGTTGGTATGTAACGCCCGCGTCACATTGTCGCCTGTCTGCGTTACTTTTTATTTGCAGAATTAGAGTGATTGGATCACTGCGCCCTCTTGGTTATAAATAAATAATGGGGAAGTATTTTGTTTGATGTATTTAATACGAAATTACAATTGACTGCTCCTTTCCTAAATAGTATAAGTAATATTGTATTGTCATACTACGAGTATGAGTCTTTTCTGATTTTGGACATTAGGGGTTGGTTTTCAGTCAAACTGAGAAATGGTAAAATTTTGATATTTTCCGTGAATCAACTGCCATAATTTCTGACCTCTACATCCCACTAGCGACAACGAAGTTCTGTAGTTAGGCCAGAGCCCATACCAATAACTAACTATCAAAACAGGCCAATAATTGAATGACTGTCAGAATGCTAACTGCAAATATACCTTTTTTTTTATCGTGCGAAAAATCCCCACGGATACCGCTCCGCCGACTGCAAATGTACCTTTGTAATCGTATATGGAATTACAAAATTACTTATGTAGTTGGTAGTATGATAGCTGTTCAATTATGACCTGTTTTAAGAGTTTATGTTAGGCAGTGCAGGCCTACGGGCTACGATTTTTTGCAATGTCTGTGGTATGACCATCGTTTGTTTTAGCAAAATCGATGACAGACTAACAGGCATTTGGTACAGGTAATTGGAGCCACGGATCGATTTAGCGTGATCTACGAATCATACAGATCCGTTTGAGCGTGATCGTGTAAAATATATCCAAATATCTTCACAAACTTTCACTGTTGTAGATTTGCATTTCCTTCCTTCAACACTAAAGGTTTTCTGAGAAAACTGAGTTAAACTCATTTTTGTACATCACAGTCTATAAGGACTATTTTCTTTATATAAAAGCTACTCAAAGTTGATATTATATTGTAGAAAGTGTGCGTCTGCCGTGATTCGGGCGTAACAGTAGACTCATGAAATATGTATGCCTCCATGGTGCATCTCAATAGGTATATACGTGTCTTCCTTTTCACAATTTACATGAAAATCTTTGCTTAGCTATATACATACGTGTATATATAGGATGATTTAAAATGTAAGGTGTATGCGGGCTCTTCGGGGCAAAGTGTATCACTATGCAGGGTCAATGGGTCTCATCAAGTCAACCTCCCTTGTTAAATAAAGGCAATGGCAAAGTAAGTATCCGTTCCACCTAATGGAAAGTGGTTACTGTGGCCTGTGGAAGTGTGCAATACCAGGAGAGTCACATTCGTGCTGCCAACCCTGTAAGAATAGATAGTTTCTGTACCGTCAGTGCAGAAGACAAAGCAGGAGAAGTCTATAGTTTTCCCACTGACAGCACAAAAACTGTCCAGTGGGCTCTGGCTACCCTACTTACCACCGGGACATATTACGAGGTTTTTATGGCCACGGTATTCTCTAAGGTAGAGGTACTTCCCCAGTCGGACTGCTCAAGTAGAACGGAAATACCATCATGTATTGATGAATGATGAATTTAAACTGTTAAAGATTTTTTACTTTAACGTCTTTACTTATCAACAAGTTTATGGTAATAGAATAATTCAGAACGCTGAAACCACATAATTATTTTATTTAAATAAAACTGTAGTTTTTACTTTGTTAGGTAACAACGTTCAAAGTTGGCACATAATGTCAATAAATGTCACTCTTGAATGTCAAGTTATCAATAAGAAAACTAAGTTCAGTCCAAAATGAGTATTTTGCATGTCAAAGGAATGTTTTGTTTTAGTCATATATACTTGCAGTTAATAGCAATACATTTTCATGTTGAATATTGTTTTCAATTAGTACAGTACCATCTTCAAGAAGGCCAGTAGAAAGTTCCTACTGGGTGAGCGGCACTAATATGACGCCCCTGGTCCACACGTCCATAGGCCACGGTAACCACTTTCCATCAGTTTGGTCGTGTGCTTGTTTGCCACTCAAGTGGTATAATAAATGACACATTGTTGCTGTTCATGTAGTGAACTTGAATCTATTTCAATTTTTTTTTTGTACAGAAAGCTAAAATTCATTGTCATGTACTAATAATAATACTATTATAACATAAAGAATTTTCAATACTTCATTGTGTATCAAAACATAGCCATTTTCTTCACAACGTACAAACATTTTTACAGAATACACACAAATATTTGCTATAACCTCCCAACCGAGGGTTGCCAATATTCTGTTTACCCTTGTCTCTCAAGAATACTGCACCCTAAGCAAATTATGGCTTCGTTGCATCTTTGTGTACGGAGAAAATACGATCATAAGGAATTTCATTATTGTAGTAAACGTTGTTATGAATTAACCTGAAGAGCTTTTCATAAATATACAGAACTAGCTATTGCCTGCGTCTCCGCTCGCGTGGTTATTAGTTATCGTGACCAAACACATGTATCTCAAGTTCTACTTTAATCGCATCAGTAGTTTAGGCGTCCTCATTTTGCTTTGGATTAACTTTTATGGGCGTCTGTCGTTTGACCACCTGTCTGACCCTCTTCGTCTTGGCAGGTGAGTTTGAAGCCATTTTTGTTTAACTATACCGTAGTAAACTGTTTACATATTTATTACCCTAATAAAACACAACAAACAATTTGATCACTTTACATTTTATAGTGCTAGATGGACTAAAACTAAACTTGTAACAACTTGAATTATTTGTAGACCAATAATAGGTGTTTGTTTCAAATAACTATCGATCAATCGTCGCTACCGATGTTTGGCAACGACCCAGTATTAGTTTAAGTGTAAATCAATAGCTTTTGAAAGTTGTAAGTTCAAACTGGGAATCATTAAAATGGTGGTCCCTAATTTGACGACCTGAGAAGCTTTTTCACGCCGCGCTAAGAACCCGGGACTGTAGAGGGTGACACGTGCGGGGGCAAAACATTCCAGTTCTTCATTGTACGGCAGAGGAAGGAGGCCTCAAACCGTTCGGTGCGAGAAGGAATAGATTCGACCATTTGTGGTGAAGTGGCACTGTATTTTGGAGATGTTTACCAATAAAATAATATGTAACATGTATTCATTTAAATATGAAATTAAACTACAGGCCAGTATTATTTACAGTTATGAGGGACTGTCTATTATACTGTCCACCTAAAACTATAACGAAAATCATAATTTGAAAGAAATCCTATATGAGGGTTTTTCTTTGTATACCTATGGAACAAAGTCATAACTTATTTTAGGGTGAAGTACCCCATTCATGAGAAAATAGGGTAAACAAAATATTGCCAACCCTTGGAAGGGATGTTGTAGTAAATGTTTATGTTTTTAATATTTGTTTTTTGAAACTACAACGGCGATCTTTTGATGCCCACTGTGTAATAGAAAACTCAATTTTGAGTGTATTTTAGTGTATTGCTGGTACCAAGGTAAAAGTATTTATTCAAATCGATTTAGAAAGAGAAAAGAGAATCGACCTCGGGCGGGACTCGAAGGCGCGATCTTTCCCTTACAGAGGGAATCGATTTGAATAGTTAGCATAAATAAATGCCTCAAAATTTCATTTCAGTATTTATGCTTATTTTTATGTACGATCACGAGGTGTCTGGTTACATTCTTGATTGATTGAGTCTGGATTGAGTAAACTGTTAATGAAGTTTTTTATTGTGATTATCTCTAGGTATAGTAATAAGTCCTAAATATACGCAAGCAAGCTGATGCTTGGAGCTTCACCCGCTCACCCCACCGAGCACAAAAAACTATTGTAATCGTAACGTAAACGTATTGACAGAACGGAGCAATTTGATTGGCCGCCTGCCTACTGTGAACCTTTGTGTGTGTGAAGCCTGCCAATCGCGATGCTCCGTTTTGTCGATACGTTCACGTTACGATCACGATACTTTTTCGTGCTAAGGGTACAGGTCTTCCGTATCACTGACACGTGCTAAAATATAGTTGACGAAATACTACTTCCAGAACCTCTAGTCTCAGTAGTCCGGTTGACCGGACTACTGCAACTTTTCAGTAGCAGTAGTCCGGTTATCAAACGGAATCGAACTGTTGCTACTTTTGTGTAGCAGTAGTCCGGTGAGTAGTTCGGTTGACAGGACTAATGCAACTCTTCAGTTGCATTAGTTCAGTTGTCAAACAGCATCGAACTATTGCTACTTTTGTGTAGCTGTAGTCCGGTGGGTAGTTAGGTTCTTAAAAAACATCAAATTATTGCTCCCTTACCATAAAAATAACACCTTTACTTGCCCCCCCCCCCTCCCCCCTGCGAGTTACTCTTATTCAGACTTGATATAAATTCATAAAAAGACACTGATACTTTTCCAACAACTTATTGAAAATATTCGATATCAAAAGTATATTTTACTTCAATTTCAAATACAATAAAGGTATCTTTATGAAACATTCCACTGAGAATAAAAACCATTCTTTCTAGGCAAACTTAGTTTTAATATTGACAGGTTGACATTAAAGAGTGACATTCACTTTATTGAGTGACACTTTGAACTACGCAAGCGAATAATTCGAGAGTTGTGATATTCGCATTTGTACGAATTTCTGGAGAAATAATAATATTATGGTTTTTTTTTTCATTTTATTTACGTACATGACAATGATCAATGATTTTAACATTAAGTTTTTTTTATTGTATGTACTTACAATTTTCACATGAGACCAAGGAATGACATATAGATTATAGATAGCAAATTGACGTCTTAGAAAATATCGCATTAGAATTTGTTGCGTCGTTTATATGTTGGAAAATGACCAATTAGAGAAACTGACGGGTGGCGACCTAACTCGTAGAATTTTATTGACGTCAACGTCGTGTCAATGATGTTACGAGTATATTTTATTGAAAAATAAAATAAAGAATATGAATACATCCTCCGAAATTGTGTGGCAACCGAGTGACGCACACGAAGACAAGCACACGGCTCACCTGATAGGAAGTGGTTACCTTGGCCTATGGACCAATGCAACATCAGGTGCTGTAGTTTTCCCAAGCGACTACAATATTAAGGAGTTCTTCAAGAAGGGCATTAGAAGGTTTATTCAGGGTCGGCAGCACAAGTGTAACGCCCTTGGTGTTAGATGCGTCCAATCAACGATAACTTTCCATTAGATGGGTCTAAAAAAAGACTTTATCCGATTTAAATCTATAGGAAAATTTTGCATACTAATTGCTTTAAAATTTCATTAAATTTAAAAGACTTTTTACTTCAATCACATGATTTGGGGCTGCAAAACTGATGATTAAAACTGTGTCAATTTCGAGAGCGACGTCGAAAGGAAAGTGACAGTTTAGCCATCAATCATTGTCACCCCGGCTTTAAATTTCTAAAAAAACTTTTTAAATTTTTAATTGATAGATCAATCTCTTTAAATTATATTGTTCCGTTTTAGAAACTGTTATGTATAGCCCGCTTAATTTAAGCTTGGACATAGCGTCGATGACGTTACAACGACGCCAGGTCCAAACGTAAAGTAAACGGGTTGTAGATAGATAGATAGATAGATAGATAATACTTTATTGTACACCAATAAATTTACAATAGAGACAAGTAGGTATCATGTATACAGTTTAATGTACAATGGGCGGCCTTATCGCTGGAAGCGATCTCTTCCAGGCAACCTTGGGATGGAAAGTGATGAGACAACACAAAAGATAATGGTGTAGTTATCATATAAATTAGATATAAGATGTATTGATAGAAAAGAAAGAGAGGAAACAAAGCACAACTAACGTAAATCAAATGAATATAGGACACACATAAATAGAAAAATAACATATAACACATAAATAGATACGGGATGGATACAAGTAAATGAAATAATCATTAGGAACAAACTTATACAAAAGGAAAATAAAGATTGCGTATATAATTGCTAGTTCTCATAATGACAAGTAGTGGTCTTTTACCATTTTTTTAAAGATGCTGAGCGTTTTTGCCCGTCTGATGTTCAATGGCAGTGCATTCCATAATCGCACAGCCTTGACAGTAAACGACTTGTCGACAAATGCAGTGGAATGCACTGGCATTCTCAGCCTCATATTCTCGGATGACCTCAGGCATCTCACATGTGTGTCATGAAGGAACTGGAATCGTTCTTTGAGATAAGAGGGAGTGGTGGGACTGAACAGAACATTATACAACAATGTTAGAATATGGGCATTCCTGCGAAGCCGAATTGGGAGCCACTTGAGTTGTTTACGAAAATCTGAAATGTGATCATACTTGCGAAGACCAAATATGAATCGTATGCAGAAGTTTTGAAGTCGCTCAAGTTTATCTAGTTGCTCCTCTGTGAGATCGGGATAGCTGACATCGGCGTAATCAAGAACAGGAAGAAGAAGCGATTGTGCGAGCGCAGTCTTAGTGGCAATTGGAAGGAAGTTACGGAGCCTTCGCAAGGCACCCGCTGAGGCGAAGAGTTTTCGACTGGTTTCCTGTAATTGGATATTCCATGAAAATGATTTATCCATATATATGCCTAAATTCCTGACACTATCGCTAATCGGCACGACTGCTCCACCCATATTAATCTGTGGAAGCTGGGTCCAGTCTATTTTTGAAATTAGCCTTTGACTACCAATAACAATTACTTGAGTCTTGGATGAGTTTAGGGTGAGTCCATGTTTCTTGCTCCATTCACATATCTTATCCAAGTCCATATTGAGCACCGTACATGCATCGGACAAGTTTTTTGGAGGAGCTTGGGTGTAAATTTGCAGGTCATCAGCATAAAGGTGGTAGGATGAAAGTAATTTTTCGGAGATTGTATTTATAAAGATTGCGAAAAGTAACGGAGAAAGAACGCCACCCTGCGGTAGGTACGAGTAATAAAATACAGGACAACCTATTACCTAATAATCACTTTTATCTCCCACGTTCACGTTAGTTTCTACTTACGGAACAACCTGTATAGTGTACCTACCTATATACCTTTTTTGTACCTATAAGAGAATAATATCATCATCATCATCACCATCATCTTCATGTAGACGTAATTTCAATAATATATCTATAGGTATATTCAAAAAGCTATAGTGTTCAGTTGTTTTATTAGTAGAAAAGCCTAACTATGAAACATACATTGGAAATTTATTAAAATTTCAAAGCAATAAGTGTGCTAACTATATCCTATCAATCGATTGATAAGGGACAGGTAGCGGGTTCGAGCCCCATCTAGGATGTTCACTTTTTAAAATTTCAATCGATAAATCAGAACTTCAAGCGCACTAAAGACGTAACATCTAGCTAACATGATTTTTTTGGATTACCTTCGGTAAGGCAGTACGAAACTTCGGTCAAAAACTTCGGATGTCCGTTTTATGGTAGAACTACAGTTTGATAACTCCATAATACATCAGTGGGATGGTAACTCCTGTTGCGGATAGCAACACTAAATTTACTTTTTTAATCATTATTTGTAATAACAACACAGAAACTTAGCTTCCTTCAATAAATTTGTACCGAACGGATGTAATTTCTAAAATTATAAAGTACATAATGGTAAACCAGCTCCTGTGTTTTGTATTTCCCACTAACGCCTACCAGAAAAGAGCTATCGAAGCAACACTCTAATATCAGTGAAAGCATTTACAGACGCCAATCACATACCTAATATCCTAACCACACTTTTAGTGTGTCTTCAAACACACAATTAATTTAGTTTATGAATTTTATTAATTAATAGTTTCAAAACTAAAACGAGTTGAAATTAATATTGACTGAACCTTCCAAAACCCCAATGGTTTTAATATTAAGATAATTAAATGTAAAAATGTTAAAACCCACAGGCATGATAACCTCAAACTGCTATTGTTTAAAGTTCTCGGACTCTCTAATTAAGCATTCCCAAATGACGTTGGGTTTGATAATGTCGGTACTAGTTTCCAACAATTAGTACTTAACAAAATGATTATGGCGGAAATTCTGTAAGTACCTTGAATATTTTCTTATGAAATCGGCTAAAAATAGAATTATTGTAGAACTATCGGGATATTTAACATTGCTTGGAGTTTCCGATATTTAGACGCTGTTGCACAGCACTACACCAGCAAGTACCATGCAACATTGCAACAGCATGCCCTGTGCAACAGCAAGCACCATGCAATATCGCAACAGCATGAACTGTGCAATAGCAAGCACCATGTAATATTGCAACAGCATGCCCTGTGCAACAGCAAGCACCATGCAACATTGCCGCAGCATATCCCGTGCACCAGCACCATGCAACATTGCAACAGCATGCTCTGTGCAACAGCAAGCACCATGCAACACTGCAACAGCATGCCCTGTGCACCAGCAAGCACCATGCAACAGCAAGCATCATGCAACAGCAAGCACCATGCAACATTGCACATTGCAGCAGGAAGCATCATGATCATGGAGGGGCTCCGTTTATCATGGTGCTTGCAACAGCGCCGTCGTGGTCAACATAGTGTACCAGATATTTGAAGATATCAACGCGACGAAGTCGAAGGAATACCCATGGATAGTCAATTTATCATCACTATCACTTCATCACTACATAATATTATAAAACAAAGTCGCTGTCGCTGTCTGTCCGTCCCTATGTATGCTTAAATCTTCAAAACTACGCAACGGATTTTGAAGCGGTTTTTTTAAAATAGATAGAGTGATTCAAGAGGAAGGTTAATATGTATAATATTGTAGAGAAACACTGATAAATTTGCAGCGGGAACGGGATCAGTTAATATGGCGGTACGAAGTTCGCCGGGTCAGCTAGTTTATTATAAATTTATTTTAAAAGTCGCGAAAACCGATATCAATGTGGGCGGAGCCACGGGTTTCAGCTTGTAAGTAAGTAAAAGTGTTAATTTCTTTTTACTATATCCAGTACATTTTAGTGTGTGTTCATTATCGGCAGTAAAATAAACTGGACCGTGAAAATAAAATACTTATAGTTAACGAAATCTTAGCGGGGCGCTATTATGATATTAACATAAATAACTAAAGTTTACGATATCATAAAATATTTTGATTTAGTTATACCTAACCGAACATATTCGAGTGCTAATAATAACATTTTATAAGTACACTCGACGATAAAAGTTATTTGGCAAATATTTTCAAACTATTTTTAGCATTGGAATAAATGCATTAAAATAAAAAAAATAAAAGCTATTAATATAATAATATAAACTGTAAAGTGGTCGTGTTCGTACTTTGGACATATTTAATTATTTGGCTATGTTATATTAACGCTCTTACGTTTGTTTGATCGCATTCAGTTGGGTCGAACCGAAAATATGAGCAGAAGTCGCGGTAAACGACTACCGTGCGAGCGGAGTCGCGGACGGAAGGCTATCATAAAATAAAAAAATGATGAAACTCACTTAACCTATACGGTCAGCTTTGACCACTGTTGGTAAGTGATGATATGGTCGGTGATGGAACACGGTAGCCTTGAAGAGATCTGTTCACTGCAGACTTGAAGACTCTCTGGTTACAGCAATTCAAAAACACAGACAGGCAGAGCTGGGTACAAAAGAAATTCTCCTTGTGTTTAACCTGGGCGCATCCAATAAGTATAATAAGAATAGAATTCCTTCTTTTTGGACTGAAAATACGGACTATTTTCAGTCCAAAAAGAAGGAATTCTATGATGAAGACAGTGAATAATAATGCCAGTAGAACTTATTCCAAATATTAAACAGCTGTTAGAAGATTAATATTATGCGTCTTGCGGTGATAACAGTGTGATAAAATAACTTCGAATCTCACATGCTCAAATTCAGAACACCTATTATTTGTTCAAATGTTGGATCCAATATATTTGGCTTTAGAACAGTAAAAGTGAATGTCGTTCCAACCAACACAGATGTGCCCCAATGCGATAAAGAAAAGTCATAAAATACCTGTTCATGATTTAACACATCTAGAATTTAGAGATAGTCTGAAAAGTTTATTCGGTACTCTACAAGGAGGCAAAGTACTGTCAACGTGGAAAGTACATTTATTCCTTTTGCAGTCAACGCGGGTATTCGTTCTCTATATTTTTAGATAATGTGTAGGGTTGACTGCATTCAGTGATATGCCTATAACTAAATATTAATTAACGTACACTTATCATACATAACTAAATATTAATTAATGTTTATTACTAACGCAATTAGATATAGTATAATTATAATATTATAATAGTTACATTATTAATGAAAAATATAAAAAAGATGAGAACTGATAAAATAGCCCAAGAAAAAAAGGACATAGTGCTAAATTGTGTCTTTAATAGTCAGTAATCTGGTATCCAATTCAGCGCTAGCAGGTAAGCTATTTTTCCTCCATGGGTTTTCATGGATTACGACAGAATTCCTCGAAGATAGTTGTTGCCTGTGGCTCCAGGCAAAAACTAGTTATACCATAATATCCTACAGAGCTGAGTATAATTTTTAGCATACATGTACCAAGTAACATCAAACAAGTAACCATACATAATTACACCAGAATTAAAATGTCACATCTCCTTTGAAGTCGGTTAAAAGGGAAAATTAAATCAAAATGCAAGATAATCTAGCCAAACCCACAAAAATATCAAACCCGCATTAAAAACATAAGTTCTCCAAATTTCCGCGTGCCAGCCCTATTCGTGGTAAGAATGATTGATGACTGTTTACGTCACGCGTGAGTCCCAACCGCAGGGATGTCCCTGTCGCAAGCTTTTAAATTTACATAAACTAGCAAAATTATTTAGTAGCAGACATAAATTTCACGAAACCGTATGATTAGAGTCGGGACTTGTTGTAGGTAGTTTAAAAGATTGTGTGATGGTAATGTGATTTGAGTGATGGTACTGTGATTTGAGTGATTGTTGAAGCTGTTGGGTACTAATTAAATTTGTGATATAATGTACGATTATGCTAAGCGTTTGATTACTACGTTATCGTTCAAACGTGTAATAGTCTAGTCTGGTCGCGGATTCAATTCTTGTTTAGTGCAAATTTTTGTAAGCATGATAATGTTTATTTTCACTGATTTTGGGATTTTCTATATAATATGACTAAATTCACAGTTTTAGAAAAAGTATGTTATTGCATTTAAAGAAAAACATTCGTAAACCACTTTCTTCAGCAGTCAACATAGGCATTTATTACGATTTAAAAGCAATCCTTACGGACAGACAGCAATGCGTACCTACGAATAATACGTGTGTATTTTTCCTTATGAGGCGAGAGAACCTCAGGGTCCCATTAACTTACCCATCCGTCAGCTGACTTCGCTAACTGACAAGGGACTAAAGCCATTATTACTTACCATCCTTACAAGATTACGTATATAATCCGCAATAAATTAAAAAAACAAGAAAAGAAAAGGTCCAAACATAAATTATTAACCACATTCCGCCCTTAATACAATCTTCACGCCGACAAAACTAATCTACAGTTCCCTCCGTTTCAGTAGCAAAACGGCAATTTTTCGAAAATTTAATAGAACAGAACCGCCCCCACGGAAGATTCTAGAAATGTTTTCAAAGAAAATTTAAGAAATCTCATCAAAATCTGTGAAAACCATCTCGAGCAACAAAAGAACGGCGATGCTACCGAATGAATTCTTTTTTTTCTGTTCTAAATTCAACAATTGAAACAAAAGTAAATTATGGGCTGGTTCAAGAGCGGTCCCAAGAATTATGAAAAATGGTACGACTCGTTATTATTATATTATACATGCCAACGGTCGACGCCGGCTCCAACTAACTTGATTTTGTTGGCCAGATTTCTTAACTTTTTTATTGTTCACGAATTGCCATTTCGGCACGATTTATTTCACGAAGTTGATGGATCGTTTATCAACCGTCTGTAACTATTTTAATATCGATTTTTTATTAAGTTGTAATAAATTATTGCTTCGTCTAAATACTTTATGCTACATACGTGATTTATATTATTTTTTGAGAATGCCGTAAGTAAATGTCGAATGTCAAAGAAGAAGAATGTCGTTTTTGAATTTCTTTTGACACCTTGTGACCTACAGGGCCCGGTATACCAGTAAAACCAGGGTTTACCTGTAAAACTACTGATTAACGGCTGCAGACCTGATGCGGATTTTTCACTACATTGAGAGGTCAGACGGAAGTCATTCTCGTAAAATTGAAATAAATTTTAAAACATAATACTTAAGTTAACTTAAATCTTTTATTAAATCGATTTTAATTGGTGCCAAGACATATGAATTTGAAATGCTCAATACGTAGTTCAGTGGTCAGAACATTTATCCTGTAAGAGACTGGTCGCGGGTTCATGTACCATTTGAGCATTCACTTTTCAGAATCTAAATCCATTCTCGTGAAAGCTACATTAGGAGAGAAGATTCAGGGCCCCGAAGTGCAAACTTTGGATGCAATCGAGATTAACTTTTGGAATTTTATAATTTCTGTGTATAGTCGACAATGGAGTACGGTTGCATTTTTTCATATAAAACTGTATGTAAAGGTGCAACCATATCTCTGTTTTTCGACTGTACTGTCACCCTCAGTAGTTAATAAAGACTAACAAAATATTATGATGGACTAGCTGTCCCGGCAAACTTCATACCGCCATATTTTTCCCGTTCCCGCTGCACCTATTTTCTCACCCTTTAAACCTTCTCTGGACATCCACGAACATTTCAAGACTAAAATTAGCCAAATCGGTTCAGCCGTTCTTGAGTTATAAACTAATAACGAAAAGTGGCATTGATTTTTATATATTAGAAGATGAGGAAAGAATAACTTGACAAGCAATTTTGTTTTTGACAAATTGTCGGGTCATTGTACATACCTCTGCCAGTCTCAATGAGAATATACATGGACGAGGGCATAAAAAAGTAAAAAGGGTGACCCGTTGGCGTTTACCTTTTTTATTTTCTTTATATTACAATGTTTACATCGACTGCCAGCAGTAAAATTTAAACGAAAGTAACTGTTTGAGTGAGTGTACTGTAGTAAAATGTTTGTAAAACATTTTTTTTTATACGCAAACTTAAATGTAACAAGTAATACTTAATTTTTCAAAGTTAATAAGGTAATAAATTCATTGATATTGTCTCAGTTTACGCTAATATCACTCTTTGAAATAAAACCACTTTTAACGGATTTCGTCGCGATTTATTTGGTATTATTTACATTTAGCCGATCAAGCAAGGGACAGGGCAGACTCGGATGCATGGCTTGAGTCAATAATAGTGCCCGGAATACGGCAATAGGCTCACCCCTGTCACGTGGGACCTATCCTAATACAAATTCTATTTTCGTAACTGGTTATGAAAGCAAGAAAAGAATTCCATGTTCGTAGCTGGTTATGAAAATGACAGTTACGAAAATGGACGAACCCTTGAAATGTGGGTGTTGATGCGCCTCTACCTAACCCTCCGGGTGTAAAGGTGTGATTGTATGTATGTATATACGTTAGTTACATAGTAATAAGTTAGTTATTACATAGATAACTTACATTACTTAAAACATGATGAATTGTTGATTAATGCGGGATTAGCTCACTATGTCGTCAAGTATTGCTGCATTTTGCTTTTTCCTAGATTTAATTATGTGAATGTCTGGGTCCCAGGCGAATGTACGAGATGATTTAATAAATTCAACTTAAAGGTGCGTATCAAATATCAGATAAATTAGTAAAGAAGGGGGTAAAATTTGAATTAGTAAATTTCATCCAATTAACAGGCTAACCTAATTAAAAACTATATAAACAGTCTTTGAGTCTCTTGTAAGTTTCCAGTTATAGCCTAGTTCAAATTCTGGACTTTATATCAAAATGACTTGTCTAGTTTGATCTAAATTTATGTCTGAACTTGTGAGTCTAGACTTTGTAAGTACTAAACAATTTAGGTACCTAGAAGATTTGTAAAGTCATAATCCTAATCCTAATAATCTTCATGTTCCTTTCTAGTTTCGACCTAGTTTCAGTTTAGAACTTGTAAGACAAGAATCAAACTATTGCAGTTCTAATATAACGGTTGAGAGAGATCGAATTATTATTACGCCATTATTATACCGAGTTGAATGCAGTCCTAAGGCCTAATTACTGTATATGATACTGTATATAATCCATATCCATACTAATATTATAAAATGCGAAAGTAACTCTGTATGTCTGTCTGTTACGCTTTCACGCCTAAACCACTAAACCGATTTTGATGAAATTTGGTATATGGGTAGATAAGACCTTGAGAAAGGACATAGGCTATGTTTGGTCGCGATAACCGACATCCACGCGGACGGAGCCGCGTGCAAAACTAGTATACTATAAAGAAATATAAGAGGTACTATTGAAAAATTTGTCTTTGTGGCGTTGCTGTAGTGATCGCGGCCGCTACGCATGAGGCGCGGGTTCGATCCACGCTCAGTGTAAATATTTGTATGCATGAATATAAATATTTGCATTGATCTGGGTGTGTGTATAAATATGTGTGTATCTACGTTTGTCTATCCGTATTATCCCATAACATAAGCTAGTTAAGCTAAGCTTATTTTAGATCAAGATAGCGTTGTGTAGAATGTCCTCACAATATTTATTTATATAATTAACTCTAAAAATCTAAGAGACGACATTTAACTTCCAATTCCATAATATAGTATTTTCATTACCTCGTATTTTCTGTTTTCGAATAATTCTTCTCTTCATACTACGTTACGTAGCTTGCTTAAACACGTTCGTGAAAAATACAGAATATATATTTTTTATATCATGCTCGTAGGTACAATTTAACGTGAAAATTAAGGCTTGTGTACACTCAGGTACAACATATTATTATATGATACCATTATTTCCCCCGTGGCTCACAGTACGTGAATACAGGGACAAGCTAACATATTAAGACGAAATACATGGCGTTTTTACCGTAACATTTTATGGGTGGTAGAGTAATGCAATTCCTGCCATGAATTGGGGTGGTTGGAGGGAGGTTTTAAGTAGAAGTATACACTGTATTTTGTATAGCAAATACAGTGTATACTTAAATCTCCCTCCTACCTTTGTGAGAATACCAGAGTGGAGGAAAATAGTTATTTGTTATACAAGAGTGCAAAGTTGCTTTTTAAATAGGCCACGGGGACCACTTCCCATCAGGTGGGCCGTGTGCTTGTCTGCCACCTAAGAGTATAAAATAAAAATGGATACAAAAACACGACTTAATAAAGCAACTTCTTTACGTCAATAGATGTAGAACCACACTAAACGCATACGTGCGCTATGCTTAGGTAGGTACTGTATGTATGGGCGAAGAGGGGATGTGAAAGTAGCAGGAAGGGAGCATCACACCCGGCGGCAAGATTTGTTTTATCATTATTTAGGGTATCAGGTATAAGAATCCGGTCATAGTTGCCGGCACTCGGCTTTTGCATACTCAACTACCTCTAGCGCCTGCACTAAACCTAGTGCACACGATGTTCTAAATTCAAATTTACTTTATCCTCTAAAAACGACTTTTAGACTCAGATATCGAAGAGCAAAAATACGCTTTCCGGGGTGGTGGGATGAAAAAAATATCGACACCTAAGAGACAGCATTTGCCCACGACAATCCTTTTCTAGGGCAGTATAGAAACAGAACAGGTTCAAGTCTGAATGGGCAAAGTTTTCCAAACTGGAAAGAAACTGTTGCTGTTCCAAGTCTTATACAGAACGTTGGTACGTGTTCGAATCCTGGCTATTACAATTTAGCTTAGTTCGAGGGGTTTTAAAGGGAATATTAATAATTTCAATTCCTAATATTCTTTAAAAAAAGCTGTTGGTCATTCCTGATCTTCGAAGAAAGACACAGTTGCACTACGCTCGAAAATCATACTCATTTCATTGCCCGGCATATTGTAGAATAAAATGATGAATGTAGGGCATTTGACGTATATGACACATATTTTGACGTTTATGACATACGTTGACGACCGTCATATACGTCAAATTCCATACATCCATAATTCTATTCTACAACTTGCTGACCCGGCGAACTTCGTACCGCCATATTTTCTGATCCCGTCCCCGCTGCATATCTCTAAATTTATCGGTGCTTCTCTACAATATTATGCATGTACTATACATATAAACCTTCCTCTTGAATCATTCTATCTATGTATAAAAAAAAAACTACTTCAAAATCCGTTGCGTAGTTTTGAAGATTTAGGCATACATAGGGACGGACAGACAGCGAAAGCGACTTTGTTTTGTAATATGTAGTGATGATACCACCAAGGAATTGCCACTTGTCCAGGTGGGCAGAAAGACATAAGTACGTACACAAACTGTTATGTCAAAAAAGAACGAGGCAGTCCATCTTCAGATACTATTCCTAAATAAACCACTTAGCGAAGAAAAGAAATAATTCCCAAGTGTTGACGATGTTCAACCATAATAAATATGGAAGAAATACGAAGCTGAAACGTATCGTGTGTTTATTGGGGGAAAGGGTACAGAGTCTGAATAGGGACCCGACCAAAGTAAATGACACGCAAATGTATGAAAGGATGGGATGTCGTGCATTCATTAAATTCCATGTCATTGGTTTTGTACCTTTGCTGGAATTGTTGATAAAGGAAAATGGTAGATATTTCGCTCAGTAATGACCACATTCGTGGAATAATAAAAACTGGATTTATAACAAAAAAAATCCAGAAGGAATTACATACATACATACATACAATCACGCCTTTATCCCTGGAGGGTTAGGCAGAGGTGAATTAACACCCACATTTCACCAATCATTATATTAGGTCCCACGTAATAGGGGGTGAGCCTATTGCCGTTTCCCGGGCACTATTGTTGACTTGAGCCATGTATCTGAGGCTGAGTCTGGGCTGTATATATCTCTCTGATGTTAAACAGCCCTATCCCTTAGTCACCTTTTACGACACCGCATGGCAGGAGATGGGGTGGTCCAAATTCTACTCTGCCGGGAACCACGCAGCGGGAAAGTAGGAATTATAGTGGTCAAAATCTCTTTTGTGAGTTGGTTGTGCATTTGACTGTAGCTACCTAGCGGTCGAATGCACGACCCTCACGTCCAGAGGTTGTCTAGTGAATGGGACAAAACTATCAGTTTTCCCGCAAAGAACGGACCTGGGAAGCCTAGGGAACCGGTGCTGGGAAGCACTAAACCATTTCCAGCCTCCAGGAGCATAGACCTATAAACCGGTGTTCCTGCTGATTGACGTACCGTGTGGCTCGGGATTGATCGTGACGTTGATGATGAGAACTCATGATTTACACCTCTGACATTCTGTCTCTAAGCCACGACCCTTCTCATCATATAAACCTTATATAAATTAAATACCCTAGTGCTTAGTTACTTTTAAAAAATCAATACGTGTCTGTAATGGTGACCCTTTGGTGTGATCAGAGACTATGCCTGCAGGTTACCATCAGGCAAGGCGAAGTTAAATTGACGTGTCCTATATAAAAAGAAATATATGTAACAGTCCTGTAACCTGATGCCGTACCTATGTATTTTACAAAAAAAAAAAAAACTAGATAAACGCAGTTTGTGTCCTACTTTCACATTTTTCCATTGTGTTTGAGAAACAAAAGCAGCGATACGCGTATATCAGATGTAACAGGTGATGCGTCTGCGGATATCCGTGATGATATCACAGAGTATTTGATATCGTTGAAATTGAAATAAAACTACTTTTTAACGGATTCTATTGCGATAATATTTGTTATTATTTACTGTAGACCGATGATTTTTCAGCATCCTACAGCAGCAAACTGCGTGACAACTACCATCTCTAGTCACTTCGCAACCCTGGCTGCTGTAAAGTAGCCAAAACGTCGGGCTAAAAGTAAATATTAACAAATATATCGCGATAGAATCCGTTAAAAAGTGGTTTTATTTCAATGAGTGAGATTCGTGTAAGCTTCAGACAGTATTATCATTGAAATTATTAGAAGCCTAGTCACAATATAGAACTTAATAGTAAATATAGTTTTGAATTATTCTGATAACATAATCTGGCACTGTCCACTGTGATATCGTAAGCGATCCGAGCGTGGTACAATCAAGTATCAAGTAAAAAGATGTTTAGAGCTATACAGGGTGTATAGTTCCATTTCTCTTTCTCATTTGGTATACGAACCTTGAAATATGCTCATGGTAAGCGCTTGTATTCGAATTTTTGGTTGGTGGTTGAATTCATGGTTCTGGTACAAGTTTTCTCTCTGGCCTGAGGGATCAGATCGCTTCCATAAAGAACAAAATTCTTGTCTACAATCAAAATCGTGTTTGATGATGAGACAGTCAGCTGGAACAGAAACGTGGAACGTGGAACAGAATGACTGCCTCTGCTAGCTGTACAATGTGAAAAAGTGTATAAATACGAGTTCATATACGATAATATTTACGCGAGTTTACGCATCGTAGTATAAATGTGACATACCTTGGAAATAACGTATCGATCAGTTTCATTCTGTTGTTAGGCACGTAGCTAAGTGCCTCGGCTATGTCAGTTGACTGACTCAGCGATGCCTGCCTGTAGTCGAATCCGTGAGACAGATTTTTTTTGTTCATTTATACATTTTCGACATTCTCGTTTCGCATCAATTCCAACGGTATTCATTTTCTGTAAGCAGACCAACGTATCTGTCGAGATATATTCTCGACTATGTGTGACCAAGGTTTTTATGTTTGATTTTGTGCATGTGTGTGTA
The DNA here is from genome assembly GCA_914767945.1 of Eilema depressum. Lineage (NCBI taxonomy): Eukaryota > Metazoa > Arthropoda > Insecta > Lepidoptera > Erebidae > Eilema > Eilema depressum. The sequence goes on along the minus strand of OU612030.1, from coordinate 16,138,591 downwards.
TGTATGAGCGTGCGTGCATGCGTGTGTATGTTTGTTATTAATCTCTGCAAAAGAAATAATTAAAAACTTCACATTCATCCTATAAATAAATAAATATAAATATTCTACAACATTCCACACAACGCTATCTAGACCCATGGTAAGCTTAATTAGCTTGTGTTACGGAATATAGAATGCGGATATAACGGGTGGCGCAAAAGTAAAGACCCTATTTGGTTCGGCTATAACATTTTTTCTAAATTAGAAAACTAGATTTAGGTTTTTTTAAATGTATATTTGTACCATTAAATTTCGTACCATTAGGATTTAAAGATGATGTCTTTTAAATGGTGACCTCCAGAGTTGATACATTTGAGCCCTATTTATGACATTTTGCATAACTTGCCGTAACACTACCTGCGATATGTTCGTTATTTCTTGACGAATGTTTTCTTTTAGAGCTGCGAGAGTCTGTGGCTTGTTCACATACACCCGAGATTTCAAAAAACCCCAAAGAAAGAAGTCTGGACTGGTCAGATCGGGTGATCTTGCAGGCCAAGGCAAATCGCCAAAACGAGAGATAACTCGGCCTGGAAAAGCGTTTGACACAATTATTCCACGTTCTTGGGGAGTAAAACGGTCCATGTTTATTTTCAGTGTATTTTACATTTGTTCACTACACAATTTTCAACAACAGAATGACAGAAAATTTCATATAAAAAAAATAAAGGTATTTTCTTTGGTGCCACTACTTTTGCGCCACCCAGTACTTACATACTTAGATATTTTTTTTTTTTTGTAAATACATACATAATTATACATAGAAACACCCAGACCAATGCATATTAACTAAGGAACTAACTGCTAAAATTTCAAAGTAACGTCCGCGGTATCTAGTTTGTAGATAGCACGTTGATGAATCAATGTTTAAATTCAAGTAATTATTTATGTACAAGTAATTACAATGATTAAAAAAGTTTTTGCCCTCTTTTAGAAAAGTAATGTTTGTGTACAGTACTAAAAACACTTAGTAGATTAAGAAAGAGCAGTATGGGTAGAGAGTGTTCCCAACTCAATGGAAGCTCTTAATCCCACGGACTGAAATAGGATGATTTCGCCGAAAGTAAACTTGAAAATCATTAAAGAGAACGTTTTTACACATCGTAGCTTCTCCAAATTTTTAAATTTTGGCTTTAAAAAAGGCCTTTTTGTAATGGACGTTCAACAATATTGCTTTTACTATTTTATTTTAAAGTAGCTTAACACCTACATTTTCTTTTTCGATCACTACGTGCGTAATTGAATACGATCTTATTGTCACCTTTCATGATTCTTACAATAGTAATAAATGCTATCCAACCAATATTAAAGAAATTAAAAATCTTATGAAGATGTTTGGATGTTTGTTATTCAATCACGCTCTAACGACTGAACAGATCCGGCTGATTGAATCAGAGATAGATTATAGTCTGTAATAATAACACATCTTAGGCTACTTTTATCACGGGAATACCTCTTCCCATACGTTGCGGGAACGGGATCAAATTTACGCGGGCGAAGCCGCAGACACCGGGTAGTTATTGAATGAATAATTATTGCTATAGAATTAAGTTATTGAAATCTTTTTAGCTGCACCGGGAACTGAATAATTAAACTACTTAGGCTAGTCTAAACGTAGTGTACCTACAAGCATCAGATCAATCTTGATTAATATAGCAATCAAAATGATCTTAATACCTTATTATGATATTGATAAATACTACCAAACTATTTTACTGATTTAAATTGATTTATTAGTCAAGATCAATCTGATGCTAACTGTACTCATCCTATAACCCCGTAACTCAAAAAATAGACTCCTAAAAAATATTTCAAAGGTATTCCCGGAAAGGATTTCCCCCAAATCCCGAAGCCGGCTCGTAAGCTTGCAATTATTAATTCCCTGCTTTTAAAATATCGCAGCCCAGTTGCTTCCTTGATTAAAATTGCACGACGGATAAAGAAACTGTTTATCCGCGGATTAAAATTTGATCGACGTGCCTTTGTTGGTTATTTTTTTTAATGAACATCATCATTTTAGCATTGTTCCTGATTGCAGCAAAGACTTTCACCTTGGAGCACGTGGTCCACTCACTCCCTCTCCTTATACAGCTTATACAGCTTCTATGAGAATGACTACCGTCTGACCCTTCAACGCTGAGAGGAAAGCATGCGCTAAAGATTTGTTTGTTCATCAGGTCAGCAAGACAAGAAGTTTCAATTCGTTGGCCGGCGTATCATCACTATCATCACTACATAATATTATAAAACAAAGTCGCTGTCGCTGTCTGTTCGTCCCTATGTATGCTTAAATCTTCAAAACTATGTAACAGATTTTGAAGCGGTTTTTTTTAATAGATAGAGTGATTCAAGAGGAAGGTTTATATGTATAATACATGCATAATATTGTAAAGAAACACTGATAAAGGCGAATGGGCGTTTCGTCCCATATGGTGTAACACTTTTTGACCTATATCAAATGAAAGGTCTCAATGAGTGTATTATTTTTTTGTATGGACATAAATCTGTATTTCGTGCAGGGTAAAAGTTGTGGGGGTTTCAGTTACTAAGAAAGTATTTAATTTATTTTCAATAATTAGTGTTTTTATGACAAAATACTTATTTATTTATGCTATTTTTACCCGACTATGTTAAAGCCAAAGGAGGATTATGATTTTGACAGGCTATGTATTTATGTATGAACTATGTATGTATATTCACTAATTCCCTCATAGCTCTTCAACTACTAATTAGAACTGGACAAGTAAGGTATTGTTAGAAGTGTCTTGATCGTCCACTTATTATAGGCTATATAATGTGTCACTGAATTTAATGTGGCGCCCTCTAGCGGTCATAAAATACTGCGTTAAAAAATAAAATTGAGGTAAATATACCGTGTTTGATATCAAATTAAAGGCCTTAATTAGTACATTTCAAATATGTATAAATTATTGGGATTTTTGAATGAAAGGACATCACCCATTTTAGTCCAAAATTGAAAGTGCCGGCCAAAGAAAATAAATACGATATTCCGTTAGAACTTGTCCTCGCTAGCATTTTCTATTACCACGTCAAAGTTGAGGGACCACTGCGCTTGGTTTTATTTGAATTTAAAAATCTTGGAAATATACATTTTTTATGATACGAATTATTAAAAATAAATGAAAAACTTTATTCTATATTGGAACAATAGTTAATAAAAGCAATAAAAAATAACCCCATATTGCACATCGTTTCGCAGGCGGAGAGTGGCCGTGGCGTTCCTGCAGGAGACTCGGTGGGGTGGCGATAGCACCATGCACATTGGGGAGGGCTACCAGCTGATGTACACAGGTGCACCTGACGGGCAGGCCGGGGTGGGCGTGGTGCTCTCCCGGGCGTTGCAGGATGACATCTTGGAGGTGAAGAGCTATAGCGCCCGACTTATGGTTGTGAGGGTGCTTATCGATGGGATTATAACCCACCTGATAAGTGCTTACGCTCCACAGGCTGGGCGTGGCGAAGCCGAAAAGATCTTGTTCTGGGACCAACTCGGGGGAGTGCTTCGTGACGTCCCGCTGTCGCAGGAGATTGTCCTGGGCGGTGACCTGAACGGTCACGTGGGTGACGGATGTGAGGAGTTTGGGCGTGTCCACGGCGGTTTTGGATACGGTAGTCGCAACCCAGAGGGTGAGCACATCCTTAGAACGTGTGCGACTGCCGACCTGGCCATCGTGAACACGTACTTCAAAAAGAAATCCGAACATCTTGTCGCCTACAAGAGCGGGGGGCGCTTAACCCAGGTTGATTTCCTGCTCACTAGGAGGCACAGCATCAGCAGGGTGGCCAACTGCAAGGTTATACCCGGGGAGAGTCTCACTAGCCAACACCGTCTCCTTGTCACGGACCTCCGCGTGAAACCCAAAGACAAACGTGCCGAGCGTGCCCAACGCAAAATCAGGTGGTGGCTGCTTGATGAAGCTAAGTCCCAAAGTTTCGTCTCAGCCATCGGTGACAAGTGCGCCGATGCTGTAGACGAACCAGTACAGGTTTCTTGGGACAGGATTCGGGCAGCTATTCTTGAGGCGGGGAGGGTGGTGCTCGGCATGTCTAAGGGTGGACGCAAGTGTGACAAGGACACCTGGTGGTGGAACGACACAGTCCAGAGAGAGATCAGGGTGAAGAAAGCCATCTTTAAAAAGTGGCAAGCGTCCAAATCTTCCGATGACCGCGATGCGTACAAAGATGCAAAACGCGCCACCAGGAGAGCCGTAGCCAGGGCCAAACGAGACCACTTGCAACCTCTATATACCAAGTTGGAATCGTCTGAGGGGCAAAAGCTCATATATAAGTTGGCGCGTTCCAGGGCCAAAGCGGCGCAGGGTCTATCCAAGTGCCGCTGCATTAAAGACCCTGGGGGCAATTTGTTGTACGAGAAAGTCGCTGTGAAGGAGAGATGGCGCTCATACTTCCACGAGCTGCTGAATAAGCAGCATAAAGAGGTGCAGCCACCAGACCTCCCTCCGAATCAAGGACTAGTGCCACCGATAACGCCTGCGGAAGTCCAGACTGCCATTCGCCGCATGAAGAACCGGAAAGCTGTCGGACCCGACGAAGTCCCCATCGAGGCTTGGAAGGCAATGGGCGCCCGTGGTGTGGGCATTCTAGCAAATCTTTATAACCGCGTACTCCTCACCGGCGAGATCCCGAACCAGTGGAGGCTGAGCATCATCACGCCAGTCTTCAAAGGCAAGGGATCGGTGCAGGAGTGTGGTAGTTACCGCGGTATAAAGATAATGTCCCACACCATGAAGCTCTATGAGCGGATAATCGACTCCCGGATCCGACAGGAAAGCACACTCTCGGAGTGCCAGTACGGGTTCCGTCCCGGGCACGGGATCATGGACCCAGTGTTCGCCCTAAGGGTTGTGGCGGGGAAATACAGGGCGAAGAACACGCCCCTGCACTGCCTATTCTTAGACATGCAGAAGGCCTTCGACTGTGTTCCTCGCGAGGTGATCTGGTGGGCACTGCGGGCCAAGGGTGTCCCAGAGACTTACATTGACACCATCCGAGACATGTACTACGATTCCGGTTCCGTGGTTCGGACTGCTGTTGGCGACTCGAAAGCCTTCCCCATCACCGTCGGGGTACACCAAGGATCCGTCCTTAGTCCTTACCTGTTCAGCGTGGTATTAGATGTTTTGTCGGACAGCATTAGAAACTCACATGAGCAGCCTCCGTGGTTGCTCATGTATGCTGATGATATTGCGCTCATGGACGCGGACAGGAGCAGATTGGTGCGACGCGTGAAAGGATGGAAAGAAGCGCTTGAGAACGGCGGTCTGAAGCTAAATGTAGCGAAGACAGAATACTTAGCGTTAAACTCCACAGATCCCACACCCGTCCGCATAGGCGATGATTTGGTCGAGCGCACGGACCAGGTTAAGTACCTAGGATCTGTACTTCATGTGACCGGTGAGATCGACCACGACGTCAAGGCACGCATTGCTGCCGCGTGGGCCAAGTGGCGAGAAATGACTGGCGTGACCTGTGATCCTAAAATGCCAGTCAGGTTGAAGGGGCAGGTCTATAAGACGATCATTAGGCCTGTTCTCTTGTATGGTTGTGAGGCGTGGCCGCTGCTCGAGCGACACAAGCAAGAGCTGCGTGTCACGGAGATGAAAATGTTGCGGTGGATGTGCGGCGTTACGCGTAAAGATCGCGTACGGAACTCTCGCATCCGCGGCAGCCTCCATGTCCGTGACATCGCGGATAAAATGCAAGAGAGCCGCCTTCGCTGGTGCGACCACGTCTTGCGGCAACCGCCAGGCTACGTGGGGAACAAATGCCTGGCAATGGTACCCCCGCCGGGTCCAGGTAAAAGGGGTAGGCCAAAGAAGTCCTGGCTTGACGTCGTGGAGGGTGATATGCGTGCAAATGGTCTCACTACCATGGACGCCCAAGATCGTGCGAAGTGGAGAAGGAGGAGCCGGAAGGCGGACCCTGAGCTCCGGGGTCATCTTGGCCACGGATGCAATCGGGAGAATACGTCTATATGCAGATGATGATGATGATGATTGCACATCGTTGTATTTCCTCCATTTATTTAGGTCCATAATGGAAAGTGCTGGCCAAAGTACCTATACAAATATGAAATTCCGTTAGAGCTTGTCCTCGTTAGCATTTTTTACTATGGCGTCAAAGCTGAGGGACCACTGCTCTCAGTTTTATTTGAGTTGAAATATCTTGGAACCATACATTTTTATGATATGAATGATTAAAAACGAATAAAAATCATTGTTCTATATTGGAAGAATAGTCAATAAAATCAATAATAAATAAACCCCATTCTGCACACCGTTGTTTTTCACCCATTTATTTAGGTCCAAAATTGAAAGTGCCGGCCAAAGAATACGAGTATGATATTCTGTTAGAGCTTGTCCTCATTAGCATTTTTTATTATGGCGTCAAAGCTGAGGGTCCACTGCCCGACTAACGGAATGTCATATTTGTATTCTTTGGCCGCTACTTATTTTCAATTTAGCACCTAAATAAATAGACGAAAAACAACGGTGTGCAGTATGGGGTTTATTTTGTATTAGTTTTATTAACTATTCTTCCAATGTAGCACGACATTTTTTATCCATTTTCAATAGTTTGTGTCATAAAAAATGTATGTTTTCAAGATTTTCGAACTCAAATAAAACCGAAGGAAGTGGTCCCTCAACTTTGACGCCCCAATAAGAACAAGTTCTAACGAAATATCGTATTTGGCCAGCACTTTCAATTTTGGACCAAAAATGTATGCAGCGTGAATAATGTTCTTTTGAAGCATTTATTATGCTAACTATTCAAATCGATTTAGAAAGAGAAAATTAAAATATTGGTTTCTGCTTTTAATTTTTTTTGTTTCATGTTTTTTATATACCTATAATAATAGCAGGTTTTATGGAAATCGGTTCAGCGGTTACCACCGCTGAACCGATTTCCATAAAACCTGCTGTATCGTGATGTATAAATTATGACCTTTCATTTGATACCCAATACGGGTATATTTGAAAATAGATTAGATTTTGGATTGATTTTCATTCCTCATAATATATTTCAAATGGTTGAACCGATTTTTATGAAACAGCTAAGAATACTCTCGACTAAACCATCTTTCGATCAAAAGAAACAGAATTGAATTCGGTTCAGCCGTTTGGGAGCTACGATGCTACAGACAGACTGACACACACGCACACTCATACACACACACACACACTCACACGTCAAACTTATAATATCCCTCTTTTTTTGTTAAAAATATGTGATCGGTACAACCATGAACCATGTCAACCAGTAGGTGAATTAACCCTAGTTGAGTCAACCGTAGTTGTAATGACCGTCGGCGAAATGATACAAAACCGTAGAACTATACTGCAAAGCCTAATTGCACAAAAAATATTTTTTACTTACACCCTTATAACTTTGGACCTGCACGAATTTCTGATAAAAATCTTTCATTTTTACACATAAATAGACTAAATGAACATGTTTACACTAGTCGCAACTTGTTACAAGGGTTGGGACGCAGCTCATACAAAAGTGCCCGTTCTCCTTTAGAGATATGCAGCGGGAACGGGGTCGGAATACCACGCGGGCGGATCATATGGCGGTACGAAGTTCGACGGGTCAGCTAGTTGTAGAATAAAATTACGAATATATGAGATTTGACTTATATGGTATATTTATAACATACCTTGACGACTATTGTCATCAAGGTGTCCGAACTAAGGTACACACCCTTAGTTCGGACAGTAATACAAATTAATCAATAACAGTTTGACTTGGTCTTAATACCCTGGTAATGACAACCATTTCCTAGCATATGCAGGCTACGGCGGTCGCGCGCATTGCATAAAAAGGTATAGATAGACCTATTGCTGACTGTACCTACTATAAATAATTAAGAAATTCTAGGTATAACTTCTATTAGCTAAATTATATTTTACCTATAAACCTTTCTAAAAAACACAACAAGAAATTGCTAAAAAAAGTAAACACCTTTTGTGTACATTTGAAAAGCAACCATTCCCTAATGCTATCCGAAACACTTACGTAGCCCAAAAGCAGGAAGGAGAACATAATTGAGGAAAATATACCAGTTGTTCAGCGATACTAACAATGTAACAACGAAAAATGCTCCATTAAGCCTTCGATTACAAAAAGAAGGATAAATAATAGGCTCAAACTACGTTATAGTCCGTATTTGCTTTAAAAAATTTAAAAATTCTGTAGTACTCGTATATAATTTAAAGCGTCGGTAGCTTAGTGGTTAAGCAGTCGGCCTTACGATCGAAAGGTCCCAGGTTCGAATCCTGGCTATTACACTACCGACGTGAACCCACTCCAAGCACAAGCAATTTAGCTTAGTTGGCCCCTCCAACTAATTAACGGGAATATTAGTAATTTCGGTTGCCAATATTCTTTTAAAAAAAATGATAATATTAAATTTACCAGATTAGATTTTTATAATGTAAATATAATTTAAAATAAATACAACATTTACATTATCAATCCGCAGGATCAAGTGAAATATCCGGAGAGAGAGAAAACACCCGACTGATACTAAAAAGACCGAAACAAGTTTAATAGCAGGCGGTACCCATTAATTTTCAACTGTTTTATGATTTGAAAATGGGTACCACTTGCTGTCAAATTTGTTTCTATAACTGTAACTGTTAGAATTTATAAAAAAAAATATATTTATTTATATTTATATAATACACTAGCCTTCTGCCCGCGGCTCCGCCCGCGTGCATCTCGGTTAACGCGACCTTTGCTCATATCTCCGGTTCTACTCAACCGATTGCGATCAAACAAACGTAAGATTTTAAGTCTGAGTAAGCCCTTTCGAACAAAAAAAAACGCATCAAAATCCGTCCAGTAGTTTTTGCGTCCATCGCGGACAAACAGACAAACAGACAAACAGACAAACAGACAAACAGACAGGAAATTAAAAAAATATATTTTCGTGTTCAGTATCGTTAATATAACATAACCCAAGTATTTTTTTTTAAATATCTCCAATGTACAGACACGACCACTTTACAATTTTATAATAGTATAGATTAACAGCCAGATTTGCAAGACTTAATGAAGCTTATGCAAATAAATCTAGAAATTATGAACGCAGCACTACCCCTTTTTTTATCACCAGCTACTAATTATATACGAATTATATCGAAAAGAAAAATGTTCATTGCTAAATAGGTAAGTAGATATTTCTTATTTCTGAAATTTTAACATTATCGATGGCTACATTTAGATACCAAGTGCTCAACTAATGTTGAAAAAAAAAAAGTACTTAAATCGTTACAGTAACACATCAATCAAACCTTACAAAAAGGTCCCAGAAAGACCTTTAGAAAATCCTCTTTTGATATTAATACATCATTTTGATATTCCAATTGATAAAACCGAAAGATAAATACAGGGAATGAGAGGGTACGCCTAATACGTCGGAATAGCTTGATGTATAGATCTCTGCCCGATTCAGAGATCCCTGCAAATAAGAGCCTTCGCTTTTATCCGTGGAAAGTTTAGCGAAATGTAGGCCTGGAAATAATTCCCTTTCAATTACCTTACTTACATTCACGTCTGCCTGCCTATCTGCCAATTGTAGCTTTTGCCCCGGGATTTTCTTGTTTCGTAACTTTTCACTGATGTTGTGAAAGAATAGATATTTATCTTTACTTTTTTGTATCTCACGGAGCTTTGAGTTGGATTGAGGTAGGAATGCGTCTGTGATGAAATAATCAAAGATATGTTTTAATTTAAAGTTAAACATCAGTCTTTATCAAGAAATCCTAATGCAGATTTCTGGATCTTACTTTCAGTCTAGTCTAGTTGTTGTGTACAACACCTACGCTCCAGCCTATAATGGTGACAAGTGACGTGACGAAGTACGGTACACCGGGGTCACCGCTTCCTCTTTCTGTGAGCAAGTAATGTTCGAGAAGGAGCGGCGGATTGGGCCCGGATGAGACTTAGGGATTTTCGAAACAAACGGCACGGCAAGTTCTCATGTCATGTATGAAAAGGTTTGCATGGAAACGTCACCGTGCCGGTATTACAACAAAGTTTCAAAGAGCGTGTACACACAAATATAAAGTCGCTTAAACAAAAATATAACCAGTAGAGGGAAATTTTATGTATGAGAGGACCAACTGAACTGTTTGTTTTACTTTTGTATGAGTTGGATGACAAATAAGTGAATATCACGAAGCGAATAAAAGTTACACTATTTTTGTTTGTGCCCGACTCTTGAAAACTGCGCTCGATTAATAACTTACTGAAACTGAAGTTAATGAACGCAAAAGGTTTAAATTCTTTGTTCTTTTTCATTATAATTTTTAGTTTTTTAGTTAGGTTTCTAAAAATGTAACTCGCCAGTGTTTCATATTAATAAAATATGAGTTGTGTTTAACAGTAAAACTTTGCATTTCAAAAATGTTTTTTATTTGTATCATAGCATCGGATTCATTTATCGTTGGCCATTCTATTTCAAAAGTAACATGGTTTGTGCATTTGCAAGTAAATTAACATTAAAATAGAAGCCTTTTGATATTACAATTTATTACTTTATATTTGGAAAATACTTTGTTCTTCAAATGTAGTTTTGCTCAACTACAGTAAGGACATGAATTTGCTTTCATTTATTTTAATTTCTTTTTTTTGTTTGCAGGTAATAACAAGTAAATGCGTCTAATCAAACAACGGTCATCGCTTGGCAACTATACAGAGGTATATTAAGGTGCGTACAGATTATGTAACATGTTGTATAACTTGTGTTTTATAACACCTCCACATTTCTAACATTGTTTTATAACTTTGCAACATTGTACTAACTTCAGTGTCTACATTACTGAAACATGTTATATCACATTGTTTTATAACATGTTATGTTATATAATTTGTACACACCTTTAAACTGCAATGTAACAAAACTTGAAAATTTCCAAAAAGTTATCCTTTTCTATGTACTTACACGCATTTGTATGTGCCCAAATAAGTACAGTACTCCGATCATGTTGTGCTCGAATCCGTAACATAAAAGTATCGGGAGAGCAGAGCATTGGGATTGGCAGACTTCACACACATACAGGTTCACAATAGGCAGGCTGCCAATCGCTATGCTTCGCTCTCTCGATACATTACATTATGAGTTAAAACACTTTTCGTGCTTGGAATTCAGAAGAATTACAGCAAGAGCAAATGCTTCAAAATTTTTCTGATGGGACTTTTCCTCATCTAACAGAATTTGCTCTAAAACCCCGTTGAAGTGGCCATCGACACTTTCACATCGATCGAGAGATTATTTTCCAAAGCAAGAAATATGGCAGGTGTCAGAGATATATCAGACCTTTCATCATTTATTGTATTGTATACATTATTATACTGGAGTTTTGTATATTATTATTATTGAAAATACGTATAACCCGTTCTTGAACTCATCCTCTCATTATCACACTCACACATCAACTTAAGTGCAAACTTCTTCCACAAAATGAATGAAGCAAACTTGGTCTAAAATCGGTATTTTTAACATTGTTTACTCTGACCATCTCATAATAGATAATTCTTTATAGAATTAGAAACATACATACATACAGTCACGCTTCTTTCCCAGTGGGGTAGGTAGAGACTACATATTTCCACCTGCTACGACCCTGGCATATATACATGCTCGCTTGTTTCGGATACTCTTGACATGTCGTTTCTTTAAAATATCTTCGATCCGAGTGACATACGTATGTCTAGGTTGCCCATCACCCTCGCTTCGTAAATCTGTTTTGTCAGTCTTCTTTCGTTCATCTTCTCCACACCCTTCTCCACGTGTCCGAACAGTCTAATTATCTCTTTCTCTATCTTAGTCACTATAATATTCAACCACATCACTATATTTCCCTATCACGTTCCCCGATACAAATATCTGCAAATATTAAAATCATGAGACAGATCATCAAACAGATAAAATTTTGTTAATTGTTGTACACAAATAGTTAATCTCGAAAACTGAATACATTCAATCAAAAACATGCATAATAATGAAAGAATCAAATTGAATTTGATACTGGTTGTGAATGCAGGTTCCATTGAGTGAGCCTTATAGTTTTTAGGGTTGCCATAAGGTGACATTATTACATGAAACTTTAGCAAAGTTACTATTTTAGGATCGTTAACATCTGGAGTGAGAACCTGTGTGTGTCTTATTTCAGTCTTATTACAAAACACAGACTAACTCTAAACCCAGGTCTAAATCGTTGGAGTTTACGCTAGTTTCTTACCATTCTGCGGGATACAGTCAATTAACGAACTGAACATAGAAAAAACTTTAAAAAATATTTACAAACCTTTTAGAAATTTATTTGTTTACGATTTAATATTGCTAAACAAATATTACCCGTATATTTGTGGCGAGCCCTTTGTGCTTGTTGCATAGGTTTCTGGGTGTCCCTTTTGGCAGTAATATGAAATAGAGCTCTGAAGACGTTTTAGTAGCACTGTATTAGATGCCGAGCACCATGAAAGAGGATTATATTATAATGTGGCAGCATACGAACAACCTAAAATTGCCATAAATCTGGTGCCACAAGTCGCAACAGTTTGTGTACCGACATCAAAAGTTATATTTTATAATTTTAGGAAAAGGGAAGACTCATTTTCTAAAGTTGGTTAATATACCATGTTAATGATCTTTTTCCTGCAATACTAATCTTGTATAAAATTTATGCAACAGAAACTTTGCTCTTTAATGAAACTTCACCAAAATGGTCTTTTTTGAGAACATTACTTTTAATGTTACTTAGTAGGTGGTTCACGAAAGCGATTATACTGCACACAACACCAATTATATTGTATGTAATCTATCAATTCTATTAAATTTAAATACATGAAATACGTTTTTGGTTTTAACCCAGTATATAGCAAAAATTCAAACATCTAGACTGACACAAATCGAAATAATGCTAAACTAAAAATTGCAAAATAAAATACACGGAAATGTCAACGCATTCAATTTTTCGCTGTAGAATTGACAATTGTATTTTAAATTCAAATCGCGTCAGCCCTAATCCGCCATATTGTGGGCGCCATTTTAATTGAGAGAATCGTCGCATTCATCGCAAACGTGTTAGTCATGTTTCCATTCGATTTCCATCAGCTTTCGACCTCTGGGATCGTCTATTTGTTCCCGCACACTGTTTGCATTTTACAGGCCCGTTACTTCAACTTTTAAAATAGTATTGAGTTTTAGTTCCATTTCAACTACAGAATTACGTCTATCAAAAAGCAATAACCGGCCAAGTACGAGTCTGACTCGCGCACGAAGGGTTCCGTACCATTAGTATGACGGGGTGCTTTCTGCAGTTCCACGTCATGGCGCGGTTTACATACATACATAATAATCACGCCTTTATCCGTGAATGGTTAGACAGAGGTGAATAAACACCCACACTTCACCAATCATTGTATTCGGTCCTACGTAATAGCCTATTGCCGCATTCCGGGCACTATTGTTGACTCGAGCCATGCATATGAGGCTGAGGCTGAGTCTGGGCTGCATATATCTCTATAATGTTATACAGCCCTATCCCTTAGGCACCTTGTACGTCATGGGAAGAGTTGAGGTGGCCCAAATTCTACTCTACCAGGAACCACGGCGCGATTTACCTATAGGTACAACTATTACTATCCTCTTTATAGAAATATAATAATATCATCTGTGAAAATTTCGACTGTTCAGCTATCATGGTTCATCACAATACAAACAGGTGATAGACAGACACATTGACAGTGGAGTCTCAGTAATAAACATGGAACCCATGATTACCTTTTGAGTACGGAACCCAAAATAATAGCAAATATCTATAAAATGTTGTTTGTACAACGGAGGCAATGCGACTGCTGTGTTAGAAATCTTATGTTATTGATTTGGTCTTTTTCAGCTATTAAATTCACATTAGTAGTATGAACTCTCGAAATGTCCAGTTGACGCCAATAGGCTCATCCTTCTTTTATCTGGAATCCAAACGTAGTCGGATTAATTTTGATACTTGTATACATTATTTCACTATCACCTTGGGGATATTAGGCGTGAAAATAGTAGATATCCTAATCGGAAAACATATCAATCAAAGAAATTACTAGTACGACAAGGTTCTAACTACGCTATAAAATATATATTATTTAACGAGACATTTTACTATTTATAATCCTTGAGGCCCACACCATAGAAATTATCTTTCAATAGTTTTGTCATTTTGAATTTAACCTTCAAATGCTCGTAAAAATTACAGCCTTTGTTATAGTAATTAATCATTGTCAGGGTTAACAGCTATGGAACCTGACCTTTCGCATCTGACACTTGAAAACAAGATTATAATAGAGGCTTTTTTTTATAAGGGCTTTCAGTTACGGTAGCCTTTATGTTGTCTAACTTACCTGGACCACGCGACCAGTCTCTGGAATATTGAGCCTTGAGCATTCCAAATTTGATTTGAATTTGTTTGATTGATGATTAATTTGAATTGAATTGAAAAATATTTTAATATTTTGACGAAGGGTCTCTATAACCCGATTCCTGCTGGCTTGCTCTACAAAGAAAAACAGCGGTGAAATTCCATACAATATTGCTATAGTTGTACTATAGGGGGAACATTTTTGCTGGCTTCCCTTTTCAATATTTTCACCCTTAATAAATAATAATAATAAATATAATAAATATTCTACAAAATTCTACACAACGCTATCTAGACCCATGATAAGCTTAATTAGCTTGTGTTATGGAATCTAGAATGCGGATATACATACTCAGATACATTTTTTTTTGTAAATACATACATATTATACATAGAAACACCCAGACCAATGCAAATATTTATATTCATGCATACAAATATTGGCACTGAGTGGGGATCGAACCCGCGCCTCCTGCGTAGCGACCGCGTTCACTACCGCTACGCCACACAGGCAGTCACCCTTTACTAACAATAACATACTAATTGCTTGAAAATTACATTAAAAAGGTAGGTACTCATTATGTCAATCGACAATGTTTTGTGGTACAGAGATTAGATATGTCTGAAATTTCTCTTATGTGTCATAATAATATATATTCAGGGCAGTAAATTCTATGTACTATAATATGATATTGTTGAAGAGAAATTCTTAAGCCCGTATCTAACAAGGGTTTAGAATTTCAGCGCTTTCAAGATATTCCGTTAAGCCACCCAAAATATTACAGTAATTGGGTTTATGAATATCCAAGTCGAAGGGAACGCTACAGAAATCGAACTTGAAGAGCTACTGAATGGCTTTACAATTGTAATACTGAGGTCTTAACTCGACATTGACCTTATGACACACAGAGCAGATATTGTATAGAGTCCAGCCAAAATTCTGAGCTCAAGCCAACCTCACTTGCAAGATAACATTACAATGTTAAACATACATTGGTTGTTTAACTTTGATACGGGTAAACGGTAATATTGAAAGGCGGCAATGAACTAAAATATTAAACAAAATTATCACATTCATGTCTATTTCATGGTACGCTGTATCTGGTGCATGCATTTGCGTTCGGCTAAAAAATTATACCTTTAAAGGTTGATTTACATCAGACGAGCAAATGCTGATATCCCCTCTTCGTCAAATTCTATTAGTGTAAACGGTGACAGAACATTCGTTCGTTGTTCTTTCATAAGTAACGCTGAAAATAAGGTTTTTACACTAAAATATTAAGAAAAAATGCTCTTAGAATGCTCTTGTTCTAGCTCTAGATCTTTTTTTATCAAGGACATGTCAATTTGACTCCGCCTCACCTAATGGTAAGCTGGAGGCTAAGTCTCGGAAAAGAGAGTCACCATTCTCTCTCTCTCTCTCTCTCTCTCTCTCTCTCTCTCTTTCTCTCTCTATGTTTGTTTGGTCTAAATCCACCTTAAAGGGTATTTCTTTTGTACTACTTAGGTCACAGACAAGCACACGGCCTTCCTGATGGTAAGTGGTTACCGTGGCCTATGGGCGAGTGCAACACCTATGTATGTATGTAACTATTTCAGCAGCAAACACGAAATACGTAGAAGTCTGTCTTTAATATTTTCTAAAACGGCATCAAGAATTTCCCGATCGACTTTTTCAATTTAACGTACCTATAAAATACAGGGTTTCCTTATACATATTTGACCAAATTATTCCATAAATTGAAGATCCGATCTTTGAATATATTAAAATATTTCATTACGACAATCTTGAGCAATTTCAGATAATATCGAGTTCCTCGAAATAATAAAAGAAAAATGTGGATTTTAATTTTCGAACGGAAATACGAGTATAATATTAAATGAAAAATACTTAAGACTGGATCATGATCATCATACTCGTCGGAGGTCGCAGAACGACCTCCGTCCCCCATGAGCGCGGGCCTGGGGGTGACGGGTGGAGCCGCCTGTCACCCTAGCAGAAGCAGGCCACGGCGGCGGTGCGCATTGCGTGCCTCCCCATACTCGGGGGCGAGTTGGGGACTCTACGGTCCCCACATCGGGAGAGGGCCAGATCGAGAGATATGGCCCTGGGTCGGCCGGGGTGCGAGGGATATGGCTACAACAATCTCACCTCCGGCAACTGACGGCCCAAAGTCGGCGTGCGTTTTGGTCGGTTCGAGTCCGACATAACCTCCTCCTCCGGCTCCGGCAGGGGAGGTATCCGCGGGGATTTTTCGCATGATAAAAAAAAAAAAAAAAAAAAGTATAATATTAAATGAAAAATACTTAAGACTGGATCATGATCATCATACTTGTGATAATCCCGGTAGCATGAGAAGTTTTCACCTTGGAGTCCGGGGTTCACTTTTCCAGTCAAACTGCATTTTTTTTATATAGGATACATCTATTTGACTTGGCCTCGCCTGATGGTAAGCTAAAGGCAAAGTCTTGGAAAAAGAGGGTCACCATTATGGACACGTACCATGTAATAATGGTGGCGCTCAGCTTGACGGCCTCATCAGATGCTTTTTCACGCCCCGGTTAAAGGACCCGGGGCTGTAGGAGGAGGGAAACACGTGAACTTCGCGGCTTAATTTCGATATTTATGAAAGAAAGGAGTCACACAGCACACAAGTATTTACACAGCAGACAATAATGACATTGGAAGTATTAGAAGCATGTTCACGTTCTGTAAAGAACGTGCTTCCAAAGTCCAAATGCAATGCAACATGTGCGCAATCAGTAGCAATGCAACATATAAGTGCACCAAATGCGTGTCCAGCTCAGCATGTGCCAGGTGAAAACCTGGTTTTCAATTGGAACCCGATTTTCCGTGAAACGAATGCCATCTGACCTCCACAACCCGTTGACTATATCGAAGTTCTGCAGTTAGACTATTTGGCTCGGTTTAGGGCTCTAAGTACCAGTAGCGATTGCCATATAGTATGATTTTGGAGGTGACCGCAGACGCACGCAGCACATACGCGTACCTAATATTCATTGCGGCTTCTTAATGGCCCCCTTTATCGTATCGGAGCTTAACAAGTAAAAGGTACACTATATCTGCTATATGCGTCGGCAGTTCTGTTGTTGTATGTGGTCGGCTTCGGAATCATACTTTTAGATGTTCGTATGACAACCGGGATCAACGCGGCTGCCCAAATTCAAAACCCAGTAAGTGTTTTTTAACAAATTTTACAGGAGAGCGTAAAACCATAAAACGGGCATGCCTTTCAAAAGTATTGGGGTTACAGTAATAAAGTGATATTTATTGGATAGAGTACTAACCACTGACTACATAATGAGTAAAATATTTCGATAGCTGAGTTTTGAAGTTGTAAATGCAAGTTGCTAGGTTTTTGATCTTATTTTCTGAGAGTGAAAATGCACTTACTAGGTTTTATGGTGACAAAATATCTGTTATTTTGTAAGATTTTAAAGCAGGTGTGTCTTCATAAGTCGAGGCGGTTCCCTATGAAAGTTCGAAATATGGAAAAATAGTGTTTTCGAAAAAAATGTCCCTTACTGGGTTTTGAATTTGGGCAGCCGAACGGCTTAACATGCTCTCAGATTTCTTTCGCCCAAATTCTTTGCTAGCACTATATTGGCAAAAAATTCTAAATTAACTAACTTAAGTTCCCTACAGTGTCTTAAATGTCAGTGTCATTTCTATCCAAAAACCGCGTAGCCTTCAACAAAATTAATGATAAACCCAGAAATAAACTTCATTATTCACTAAAATTAATATCTTGATACTATTTGGATGTTTGCCAAGGAGTCCGTAGAGTGCTCTTGGTCCTGCTCGAGCTTACAGCAAAAGTCCATTGTAATTTAAACTAGTGGAGTCAGTAACAGCTTGAGATATTATATCAAGAAAAATGAGGATACTAAAGTCCACAACGCACTTGCGGTTGGCCAGAATGCGGCCAGCCGGATCCTTCTGTTCACATGTTCGTTTTATATGATATAGAATATTACGGATGAGTCGTTTTGTATAAAATTAGACATGCGATGCGATGCGATGACAATTATAAATTAACCGCAAGTGCATAGTTGTCCTTACATGAGACATAATGATGTTTGATGGATGAATCCCACAATACAGTACTAATAAATTATACGGCACTGTCTACGTAGCTTGTAATAAGATTCTAAGACAGACTTACCTACTACACAGGAATACATACTTCTAAATAGACATGTTAGTCAGACGAAAAATTTAATAGACTAAAAGGCATGTTAGTCAGTAATCATACAAGCTAGAAGTAAATCAATTAAACCTACTCGAATTGAAGGAATAATTTTTATGGAATGTGGCTGGAACTACAAATTACTGGTTGAATAAACTGATACTAGTCTTTAGGCCTTGTCAATTTACTATTATTTCCTATCTTTTTATGGACTACTATGTTTGACCAAAATACAAGGTGGTAGGTATTTATTTTAGTCAAAGGCTACTTTCATATAAATGAGTCACAAAATTGTCACTTCAAAAGAAACCTTGTAATTCTGTATAATTTAGTACAATCTATTCCACCGCGGGTGGTACTATTACTGTTATAATATCTTACTGATCCCATTATTATTATGATAACCTACTTCCTACTAAAATATGAAAGATTTTCAACATGTGTATTTTCTTTTTATAAAGGACTCGTTAATTTGACTTCACCGCGCCTAATTGTAAACTGAAGGCAAAGTCTCGAAAAGAGGGTCACTAACTATGTTATAATGGTGGCTTCAGCTTGACGGCCTCAGGTGCTTTTTCACGCCCTGCTTAAAGGACCCGGAACAGTAGAAAGAGGGGAATGTTCAATATTCAATCACATTCAAATGACTGAATAAATGTAACTGATTTTTTTTATGGGGATATATTATAGTCTTCTTCTTCATCATCTTAGCGTTAATCCCAGTCGCATCCGAAGCTTTCACCTCGGAGTCTGGGGTACGCTTTACCAGACTAACTGCTGATTTGGCTGAACTTCTATATTTTCCGTGAAGTGACTGCCATCTGACCTCCATAACCCAATGGCGATATCAAAGCATTGCAGCCAGATGAGCCAGATCAGTTGTTGGAGTTTTTAGGGCTCCAACCCCAACGCTACTGCCACGCCATAGATGCTGTCACTTTGATATAGTCAGTCAAGTCTCCATAGTAACCAAAACGATGATATTCATTGTTTACGTTCTAACACCACACATTTATGTCACTCACAACAACAAAAAATTCACAACGCATTCGCGCCCATATGTTTAAAAATACAATAAATAAACACAAAAAAATACAAAAGACAGCCTCCGTGGCGTAGCGGTAGTGAACGCGGCCGCTACGCAGGAGGCGCGGGTTCGATCCCCGCTCAGTGCAAATATTTGTGTGCATTAAATATGGGTATTTGCATTGGTCTGGTCGTGCCTCGGAGAGCTCGTTAAGCCGTCGGTCCCGGTTGCCATAAGAACATCTATGGCAGTCGTTACGGGTAGTTGGTGCCCTAAAAACTCCAAAAACAACGGTCTAGCTGCAAAGCTTCGATATCGCCTAATGTTAACAATGGGTCGTGGAGGTCAGATGGCAATCGCTTCACGGAAAATATCGAGGTCTAGCCAAATCTGTAGCTATGACTGGTAAAGCGGACCCCAGACTCCGAGCTGAAAGCTTCGGATGCGACTGGGAATTAACGCTAGGAGGAAGAAGAAAGATGTTTAAAAATATATGGGTGCGAATGCTTTGCGATTTTTATTGCCAAACGACGAATTGACATAATGGCATTGATTTATATTGTTACTAAAGCATAATTATCAACACGGATAGGTTTACCTATACCGACTCGCCCATACCTGTAACCAGTTTCACTATGTAAAAACCCTACCGCTATCTACATTTAGCGCTAAAACTTGCTACTTTTGCCCATAAATACATTACATCCTCAAACAACGCGTAATAAAGAGCTTTTTTGTGTAATGTATCAAACTCTGTACTAATTTTCCTTGAAATAAAACTTGGAGAGTTATTGTTATATAAACGGTTGCTCGACAGTTGTAGTACATTGTGTTATACGTAACTTCGGAATGATTTGACGGTGTTTAACTAAACCAGTGAAATTTTATAAAAGTATCAGCTGTTCACATTTTGTTAGTTTTGTGAGATAGACTTGAGAGAGATATCTTTTTAAACAATTCTAAAAAGAAGGAAGTTTTCAGTTTATCATATTATTATCTTCTATGTGTGTTGCCTGATTACTCGAAGATGATTCTCTGCTGAACCGATTTGAAAAATTCTTGTACTTTCTAGATTTTTTTATTAATTCTTTTATTATTTAATAAAAAGAATATTAGCAGCCAAACATGTATAAGAAAGAAGTATATTAAGAAAAATGTACCGTCATCTACTTAATTAAACCTAGAAAATAGCAAAATACACCAAGAAGTTGGAAGCCGACTTCATGTCGCATCAGCAGACGACGACGTGTCGTCGCTTTCCGCGTCCCCTGCAGCCTCGTGTCGTCCGCTACTTCATGGAAATAAGGTACAAGTTGGTAGCACCAGTAGTGTCGCTGGGACACGTCGTCTGCTGCTGCCTCATGTCGCCCGCTGCCAACTTGCACCATTAACGACACAGTGAGCTCATTCTACGTAAATAATACCACCAAAAATTCATCAAAATTCGGGAAACTTACACTTCAAACTATGTAACAACTACCATCTTTAGTCACCCCGTGACTATGACTGCTGAAAAGTATCCGAAACGTCGGGCTTAAAGTATATAATAACAAATCACGACAGAATCTATTGAAAAGTCGTTTTATTTAAAAAAATGTAGAAGATTTTTTTGAACTTCAAAATCCATCAGAAAAACACCGTAGGTACATGATATGAAATTTTAATTTAATTTAATGAACAGTACTAAAATAGAATACAAAATGACATTGATTCCCTTGTGGTGCTCATAATTTTAATAACTGCTTGTTATGATAATAACAGACCTTGAATTCATTGTCAATGTCAGCGAGGAAATTAAAAAAAGTTACATTGACGTCGCGTATTTATTATTAACATAGTGTTTTAAACTAAGGTTGATAAGACTTTTTATTGTAAACCGCTTTTCACATAACCCGATCCGATATCGGTGTCGGACGACGATAGCTGGCAGCCGATAGCTGATAAAGGTGGCCACCCACTAGCAGTTTATCGCACGACAACCGGATGATATCGGTCTGTCAGTTCATCGCAATAGACCACACACTTACAGTTTTGTATACGATTTTGGACTGACGGCTAATTATGTGTGTGGCCGCTTGACGATTTCGGTCAGCAAAGACAGTTAAAGGCCGGACAGTCTATGGCCTTCGGCATTTTATACGTAATAACATCAGACTGAAATAATAAAATAATGTTATTATTTTAGTCTGAGGTAATAAAATTATGATGACATTGACGACATAAGGACTGAGCAGGCCACCGGACAGACGAAAAACTGCAGGCAGACTGTAAGTGGGTGGCCGCTTTAACACAGCAGTGTCGGCTCCGATATCCGATATCAGGCCGGACAATGTGAAAGATAGATTCATATTAGATGATCAAACGAACTTCTCGAATGAAGTTCGATCATTATTATATGAGCCGCTTCATTCGAAGATATAATTAACCAGGTAGTCCCTTATATCTACTAGGCAACGTCGCACATTTTTAAGAGATATGAATATGACTAAAAATTTTTACAAGTACCTACCGAGCTGTGCTCTTGACAGATACTCATTCTTTAGAGATAAAGGTATAACGCATAAAACTTTCTTGCTTTGGGTACAGTATCAAACCTATTAACAATACTGTTTGTGTACTATGGGTGGGAGGGAGTTTATATCTTCGAATGAAGCGGCTCATATAATAATGATCGAACTTCATTCGAGAAGTTCGTTTGATCATCTATTATATTTCGCCGCTTCATTCTCGATATAATTAACCAGGTAGACTTTCAGAGATAGCACAGAAAGTTTTTAATTCAGTGGAACTCTCAATATGAACTTAATGATTATTGGGAGCAAAAACAGTTACTTATCCATTTAATTTATTTAAATAAGTTACTAATGCAATAGTAAATTCCAACTAAGTACTTATTACCTAATACTAGGTAAGGTACCTATACTAAATTAGCAAAATTTTCGTCACTGATTACCGTTAGGTTATAGGATTTTGTGAGTGTATTGGATGTGCTGGTCCAGCCAGCAATTTACAGAATAGCTTCGACTGCGGCGCATGGCGTCATGGCGCATGCAGTGTGCGCTAGAGACGCACGTGTCGACGCCGCTCTCTGTCAGCACCTGTTTTATCCAGCGACCAACTGATTGTGTGGTAGCTGGTCTATGTGGTGCTTTGTATGTTAACAACAATTTCATTGACCCGTACTGGCAGTTCTCTTATTTTTGTAGCAAAAATATATTCCTTGAGGACTGTTGCAGGGCAGGTAAATACGTGTATGTTATCCTCGAAATGAGGTAGGAACAGAATAGGTTGGTCACGTCCAGGAGCGGTAGTTTTTATCATTTTGACGTCTAAAAAGCTGTAACAGTGTTGCACCATTTTGAGAAACAAAGACTTTGACTTTGACTTTGACATATATTTATCGAGATGTGAATACCATTGTTTGAAAAAAAAATATATTTTCGATTTTAAAAAATGTTTGTACACAATGAGCTGTACATAGAGCAGGAAAGATTACTATTTCTAGTGTTTTTTTTTTTTTTTTTTTTTTAAATCTAAGTCGGTATTGGAAATATTTAGGCATTGACCTAAATGCATCTTACAGTAGATGCATCTTTCGTCTGAGCCGATATTGGCACCAGGGAATATTGATAATGCTGATTGGTGACTATTTAAGTTACTGTATGAACATCCGTTAGTAAACTGTCGACTTAAAAGTGATAGTACTGCCGCTATTGGAGGTTTGAATAAATTAATCGTTGTGTTGGCAATTGCCACCACAGCCTTAAAGTAATAGATACTTATACTGCATAATAGTACTGTCTGCTAACGAAGCTATTAATAGATTTAGTGCATCGGAAGGAGACCCTCGCTTAATGAAGGCCTGCCACAGGGCCTCGCTGCAGCCAGGGTAAGGTTCCGACGAAGGGGATGTTGGTCTCTAAAAAAAAAAAAAAAAAAAAAGATTGAAGAGGGTGTTTAAATCAGAATTAAAGGTAAAGTATTTCTGAATTTATCAACTATTTCAACATGGGAAATCAGGGCTGTGAGGGCCAATAGCTTTGTCGTCAATCACTTTTCTGATGCATTTTTATGCTAAGGTATCAGGATGTTGTTTAGATCGTATCGCATTTTGTACTGGTGCGAGAAGCGGATAGGTTAATTTCGGGGTGACCTAAACGTCTTGTAATCATTTCGAATGCTTTATTTGATAGCTCTTATTCCGTGTCCGGATTTATTATTTATGAATTGAAGTCACGATCCAAATATTACGTTTCTCGCACCACTGCCAAATGAGCCGAGACAGGTCGTTTAACTGGGGGAATTGAATTCCACACATTCGATTTACGTAGTTTATGGTTGTCGTATTATCGACGCGAAGTAATATTTTAGTATCTCCCCTCACTAAGTGGAGACGCTAGTACTAGAAAATCCTTGCGTCCCCCTCAGGGGAACCAGCTAGGGGAGAGGTCAGTCCGAAACCTACTACACAGTTATTCTCTAACCGTATTAAGGTCTCTAATCCAAGAAAAACTTAAGGACTAAGTAATTTGTGTTTTTCGCGTTCAAAAGTTGACAACATTCCGTTAGTTCGACTGTTATTATTACACACTGCAGCCCAGTTTATCCGGGAGGCATTCGTGCAAATCTCGAATTTAAAGTGAGCAAGGGGCATATGATTAGATTTTGAGAATATTATCTTGCTCCGCCAATCAAGGTCTTTCAATAACTCTGAAGGGAGTCTAATCTTGGTTTCGTTATTCGATAACATAGGAAATTTACTTAGATCGTTCTATAATGTTTGTGTATATAGGCGGCATTTTTGTTAATAGCCCATGTGTAGGTATACCGTGACAGGATTTGAATAAAAAAGGGTAATGCATTATTATCTCGCAGATAATAAAAAGTGTACGTGTCTATCTATTTTAGATTGTATTTATGTTTGTTCAAAGTTAATTTTGTGATCGCAGCTAACTTGCAATTTACCCCAATATAATTTATAACGAGGCCAAGTATTTTAAAACTACAGTGTTTTGTTTATATCTTAGGAAGAAGACACTCAGAATAGTGATCTCTTATGCCCAATATGTCGTTCGACTGTACAAGTAGGTACACCACGGACCTAAAGCTGCCGTTTCATAAATAAGATAACACCTGCTTCATATTATGTTTGTGAAGACTCTTGGTGTCACTGCACTGATAACCCATATATTATGGTAAAGCTGTGAACTCCTAGGTGGTTTTTACCCTGGAGGCAGATTCGAATTGAAATCTTAATATTATTATTATTATTTTTTTTTTTTTTGAAAAATTATTATTAGGGCCGGTGACTTGCCGAACGTCTTTGCAAAATGGAATTGAATAACCACTCTTAAATTCATTTGAGAGCAATTTTATTGTATTTTGGGTAACCATAAGCCGACAATTATAAAAGTAGGTCATACGGTCGGTATGTATACTTGAACTATGGTTGTGTCGTTGCACGGGGCTTGTTCGAAGAAATGCTCCTGCTCTTCGTGTTGGGAACACACTGGTTGTCGCGGCGCGAACTCGCAGTTGGCGCCTGGCGCCGGGTCCGTCCCCCCGCCCCCCCCCCCCCCCCTTCTTGTTCGATGGGAAGCGAGGAGCTTGCCAGTTTCCCTGGTGTGGATAGGGATAGAGGCCTACCTGTTGGGAGGCGCTTGCAGTTTGAGTTCGTAAGTATTAGTAAACAGCACCCATAGCTTAGGGGCTTTATTGCCTGAATTTTATGTTCACCTAATAAGAAGAGGTCCATGACCTTATTTATGGCCGTAATTCCTGAACTGAGTTGTTACTGGGTAGAAAGGATATTTTTGTCTTTATTTCTAACCCTGTCGGGTATGGCGGCTGCAATCTCCGCAAAATTAAGTTTAGGTGCTTGCAATAATCTACAATTGTCTAGGATTAATACTCCTAAAACAATTTTTATTTATTTTCTATGGGCATACCCTTCTTTAGAAGTGGTAGCCATAAAGGATTTTTTCGCCATAGTCTGGTGGCTCAGGGGTGGATTCGCCCAGTGCTGATAACAGTTTTGGGTCGCGACCTGGGTCGCCCAATGTCAACGGTTCAGGATTAACGCTAGGTGTTGTAGTTAAGTCGGTGATTTCTTGTTTTCCGATTGAGACAAAATTATCGATAAGTGTTGGAGCTGAGCTCTCAATCATTTGGTCTTTTTGACCTAAAATGATATAAAACTGCATTGCTCTCTTGTATTTAATAGTATGCCGCTATTATGTATAAATGAGGGTATAAAAATAAAAATATTTTCGACACTCGTTTTATGCATTGCCGCACAGTAATGGTTGATATTACTGTTTCACTATGTAATTATCGTTGGACGCACGCAGCGAACCCCGATGATTATTTTATGAAAGATATTTATTGTACATACCTGTAGCAATATCGTAATGTACGATATGATAAAGATTGTTTTACGATTTACGTAAAATAAGTATCATCGTTGGAGACCCTCGGTCAACCCCGATGTACATGTGAGGCAGATATTGACTCGCGGTAAATCCGTACCTGTAGCAATATCGTAATGTACGATATGATAAAGATTGTTTTACGATTTACGTAAAATAAGTATCATCGTTGGAGACCCGCAGTCAACCCCGATGTACATGTGAGGCAGATATTGACTCGCAGTCAATTCGTACCTGTAGCAATATCGTAATGCACGATATGATAAAGATTGTTTTACGATTTACGTAAAATAAGTATCATCGTTGGAGACCCGCAGTCAACCCCGATGTACATGTGAGGCAGATATTGACTCGCAGTCAATTCGTACCTGTAGCAATATCGTAATGCACGATATGATAAAGATTGTTTTACGATTTACGTAAAATAAGTATCATCGTTGGAGACCCGCAGTCAACCCCGATGTACATGTGAGGTAGATATTGACTCGCAGTCAATTCGTACCTGTAGCAATATCGTAATGTACGATATGATAAAGATTGTTTTACGATTTACGTAAAATAAGTATCATCGTTGGAGACCCGCAGTCAACCCCGATGTACATGTGAGGTATTTATTGTATATACCAGTACCACAATGGTGGTAAGGAAATAACTATATACGACGATAACTTTCACTTTTTCACTTGTATTTTTATAATAAGTTTTTAACTTTTATATCTATATACGACGATAACTTTCACTTTTTGATTTATTTTTTCTTCGGCGCTGCGTTTTCGCATTGCTGAAGACGTGCTCGCGTTGCCACGCACAAATAAAGAATGAGTATCTGTCAAGAGCACAGCTCGGTAGGTACTTGTAAAAATTTTTAGTCATATTCATATCTCTTAAAAATGTGCGACGTTGCCTAGTAGATATAAGGGACTACCTGGTTAATTATATCGAGAATGAAGCGGCGAAATATAATTCATACATTTTACTTCCTCCGATATCGGATTGGCGTCCGACACCGATATCCGATCGGATGTGATGTGAATAATGTGAAACCGCTCTAAGTGATGAGCTATAACTGAGATTAAATTGATTTATTGAATACGTGTGTGAACGGAGAGCTGCTAACGGCATTTTGTTGTACAGCATTGCATAGGTAGGTAATTGTGATCGGTATTGAATAATATTTTTTTCAAATTATATTGGTATAATTTTCAAGGGACATTTTGTTCAACGGTACCATATTATTTACTTCTCAAACCTATGAAGATATCTGTACCACAGAGATATAAAAATTATATATAAAAATAGTAGTTATAATAATCTTGAAAAATGTTATTTGCAATGACATAGAATACGTTCTCGTAATATATTTCTTAGAGAATTCTTCAACCTCCTTGTGGCCAAAACTGTCAACTCGAGTACACTAGGCTCAGTTGAATAAGAAGGTAGAGGGTGTGTAGATAAATAATAAATGAACTGTTGTGTTCATTTTTCACTTTAACCATGAGGTATATGGGTGTAGAACTAGACATATTGCACATTATACAACAGACTATTCAGTCAACTTATTACAAAAAAAAAACTTATTATATAACGGCAACGCTGCTCCACATCCCTCTTTTAATTTGTGCTGTGCTATAATATATTTTACAACACACCTGCTCATGAAATTGCTATTCTTTCGCAATTAGGCACGTAATGACACCTATTATCAAACTGTGGCTTTTTCATTGCTATTATTCACAAGTGAGTTATAGATTCTTTTTTAAATTTCATAGGTTAAGTTTCTATGTTCTAAAAAAAGTTTCGATACAAAAAAGAACGTGTTTAATAGTACGAATAAATTAATATGCCTATTGTATGGTCATTTGTTGCATTTTCGTATTTAAATAAATAATTTCAACTTGTAATACCTACCACCAACTTTACTCACTTGTACTATAATGTACTAATGTTATTTCTGTAAGACTCAAAAAATAAGAAGAGTCGTCGGACGTTTTAAAATATAGACATTGATTTTAAAAGAAATTCCAATTTCCCAAAACTTCCTACCTTCTAAAGACGTTCGAATCTCTAACATGGCTTTTCTAAAAATGTATAGTTCTATCTACGCCGTGAGACACAATCATAGCTGTGCTCGTTAATGGTCTGCAGTTTGCCAAGTCTCTAATACAGAGGTGATTTGGTAAAGGCTTCATTTGATCATAGTATCTATTAGAGTCGGCTTCAACTATTGTTATTGGATTCATCAATTTGAGAATTGTGTAACATTTAGTTGAAAGTGTTTGCTGTAGGTTTTGTATTGGTCTGTGATTATATAGTTTAAATTGAGTAATTTATACACGCAACATACTATCAATAGAATATTAGTCAACAGCTTTGAGGCTTAAAACCAAGCTCACCTACACCAGTCGGTATATATTTTTATTTATTTTAAATCCCCATATATACCTCCCACACCGGAGCCGGTGGATGAGATGGACTCGAACCGACTAAAACGCACGCCGTCTGTGGGCTGTCGGTTGCCGGAGATGAGACTATCATAGACATATCTGCGGTAAGCTCGGTATATCTGCTACCAACATACAGCTGAATTTGATTAGACTTATCTCTTTTTGACTGATTCACATCAATAATGCAATGACTGGGGGTCAAACTGGCGATCTAGCCCTCGCCCTTTTTAGTTAAAAGGTTCGTAAAGACAAACAATATTAGAAACAGAAAATAGTAGTAGGTACTCCCCCAACTTCTCCAGTTAAGCTAAATGGCTTGTGTTAGTAATAGGTAGGTACGTGGGTATAATGGTCAGAATACAAACCCGGGACATCTCGATTGTGAAGCCGTATCCATAGCTACTAAGCTGGCGACACATCTTGTAATTTTTTAGTATCTAAACAGCCCACCTAGACAAGAGGCAATTCAGGAACTTAGAATTCATACAAACTCTATAGATTGACGCAGTACCTAAGTGGTATTACAACACGGCGTAAAAATAGCTATTACTTCGATATATTTGTAAGTTGACATATACGGTATGGTATGGTTGACTGGTAGAGAATGCCTGTCGCATTAAGTCCGCCTATGTACTTGTGCATGAAGTTTTATAAATAAAAAATAAATAAAATAACTCCGGACACGTATCTTGGACCTAAATCGCAAGACAAACGAGGCTCTGGCGCCCGCAGATTGCTTTGTAATAATCTATGCTTGGTGAATTTGAGTTCGTCCACCGCAGTAACATCCCGTGCTATCCTCAAAAGACATCCAAGAAATGTGTACTACGCGTATAAGGCACATTTTGAGCACATTTTAGGTCCAAGATACGTCTCTGGAGTTATACCGTACCTACATCCTTTTCAAGAAATTCACATTAGCTTACTCATAACGCGTTTTCAAGCCGATTTTTGCGGTGCATTATGTTATAATGATGTGTCTATACAGTATATGGTCTAAGCATAGAGCCACTTAAACTAAATACAAAATACGAGGCCAATAAAAATCTCCAGACAGAAGAGGATGTTTCGCAACATTCTATTATATATCCTTTGGGGCTGAGTGACTTTCTCAAGATTTATGTGACGTAACAAGGCATCGTAGAAATATGACGAGCTCCACGTTTTTTATTATATTTTCAAAGCACGCCCCTTGGGGAACGTACAGAAAGGACCGACAGACATAACACAAGGAATATTTCATCTTTTACGCTTTAGGGCTAGTTGGGAACGACTGAGGTAGGTATGTTTAGTATTAGCATCTCAAAAGTTTAGGTTTATTTAAAGTGTTTCATGCTTTGAGTATACATTGCTATAGAGCGCACCTTACTAAGAATGAACAGTAGGCATGGGTATGAACAGTACCGAGGATCCTGGCTCAACCTCAATCAGTAGCAAAAGTAAAACAGGTACTGTTTTGCTACTGATTGAGGTTGAGCCAGTCAGCTCTTAGTGACTTCGCAAATAATATTTAATTCGATATGTTGTGTGTTTTTGTAATACACAAAATGACGCCATTTTTTTGTATCCTGGCTTTCATTTTAATCATGTATATCAAATCGAACAAAAAAATTCATAACATTATACTGCATTCATAAGTACAACTATTTATATTTTTGATAATGCATGAAACGTCACTATAAGTGCACTATACTATCGTAAAGTATCTGCTTACGCTCTCGGCGCTAAAGCCCTAAGTGATACGCACGGTCTATATAATAATGTATACTCTAAGGTTTCATGTCAAATAAATAAGAAATTTATTACTCGTAAGACTTTTGATTTGATAATAAGAATGAATTGTATTTATAACATTCTAGCTGTTGCTCGCAGGTCCGCCGGCGTGAAATTCTGATCCCGTTCATCGCTGATCGTAGCGTGATGATAATATTATAGCCTATGTACCTGATAATGTAGCTTTCACATGATGAAATATTTTTTGAAATCCGTCCAGTAATTTTCGAGTTTATTCGTTACATACAAAAATTAAAATATTTTCTGATTATTATTGTTATTAATAGAAGATAGATTAGTAATTAGTATAGATTGTAATAATAATATTGTAATGAAAACGTTTTCTAGAAGATATTATAACGTCAGCTAGGTCTAAATAAAACAGTTTGTAATATAATATAGGGTATTATATAGGGTAGACTGAGGGTATTACTTACATACTTTTTCTGTAAATATCAAGAACAATATCCTTTTCAATCCATCAATCAATCAATTAGCCTATTGCAGTCCACTGCTGGACATAGGCCTCTCCCAATATGCACCACGTTTTCCGATCCTCCGCCTTTTATCATTGCGCTATACTAACCAATAGCCATTTAGCTATACCGTTTAATAAAACTGTATTATCTGTTTGTCCTAATGTCAAAATAACAGCTTTTTAATTGACTGTGTATATACATGAGTTTTTGTCTGTCTGTCATTCTGTTTTTGCCTGATAATTACCAAAGGCTGGTTTTGACTCACTTTTTACTGCAGATACCTAATATTATTAGGCATAACATAGACCGCTTCTATTTTAGAAAAAGGCATTAATTCCGCACAAAAAATACAAGATCTTAGTCTACATAGATGAAGTCACGGGTAAAACTAGTTTCGTATCATATTACCTACTTCAATATCTTCAGTCCCACACTCGCAACATGATTCCTAAAAATTGCTATGAAAAAGCGTTCGCAGTCATAGATCATGTCCTTGCCACTGTATTTGAGACCCCAATATATCTTTAATAAGGGTCCTTCAGTGTCCTTCTATATATCTTTGTTATCCCTTCATATCGTAACGAGGTAGCCCCTATAGGGTCATTTGAATGACTACATCTTTCGTACTTCAATAGTACTTGGGCTATGACAATAAATAATAATAATAAGGAATATTCTACGACATTCTACACATTTCTATCTAGTCCCAAAGTAAGATTCGATTAACTAGCTTGTGTTTTGGGATCTAGAATGCGGATGAACACACTTGGAAGATTTTTTTGTGAATCCGAGATACACAGAAACACCCAGACCATTACAAATATACATTTTCATGCATACAAACATTTGCACTGAGTATCGAACCAGCGCCCCCTGCGCAGCAATCGAATAATCATCAACCGTTAAGCCTCAGAGACCGAAAGGGCTATAAGTTGTACTAATTTATGTAAACTACTCGTTTACATACGAGTATACCTAGTTTCAGCGCTAAGCTCCGCCCGCGTGGAATTCTTATACCGTGTCCGCAACCCATAGGAATCTGTTCTAGCGATAAAAATAAGCCCATGTGATTTTTCGGACTACATCACATACTATTCTAGACAATTCTACACAAATCTAAGTAGGTATCTAGTAACAAACACAATGCATGTATTTTTTTTTCTTTTGATAACTAGGTGTACTATGTAGGTGTAGGTTTCTTTTGTATTTGCCACGTTACTGTCCATCCTAAGGTTGCCTGGAGGAAAACGCTTCCAGCGAAAAGCCGCCTATTGTACAAGACATGCTTCCTACTTATCCTATTGTAAATCTATTGATGTGCAATAAAGAATTATCTATTTATCTGTCTATCTACCTAATGCAAGTTTAGCTGAATTAAGGTATGATTCCGTAGCCGACCTGTGGATATTCAATACATAATTAGATGCATTTCGTTTTGTTTTTAAGGATGTCAAGCGTCCTAAGTTCTAATATATCCGTAAAGTCAGGAAAATGTAAAAAGAGTAAAGAAAAAATATGTCGCAACGCGGCGAAGAAACGCGCAAGTGAATGACAGCCTGACAACACATTCCCGATTTCGTGTTTATCAGAAATTCTGTGTCGAGATCGATGGCTATTTGGAAAAGTCGAATTGACAGTTTTTGTCGTTGCCATTTTTTATTAATAAAAAATCTGCAGACATTAAATACCTTATTGCTTTTTTTCGCTATTTGTCTTTAACCAACATTAGAAAAGTGGTGTTGAAAAGTGTAGGCGATATTTCTAGCTAATTCTACTATATCAAACTAGCGGTCCGGGTAATACGTATACGTTCGTAAAAAAGACCTTATTACCCGAGTCACCATCTACCGACATGAAAAAAGTCTAAGAACCTTCTCTAAAGCGAATTGATTTATTAAAAATGTGAGCTCAATCGATGCAGAACTTCTCGAGAAACATACACAAACCAAATTAACATTTTTTTATATTAGATGCATTATCCAATATTTTAACAGACACGCATCTTTTGAATAGAGCATTTCAAGATATATTCTCAGTTTATTTTAAGGAAAGTAAAACCCTACATAAGTAACGAGGATTATTAAAGTTTTCTAGTTTATTGGGCGGGGTTTGTTCGCTTCTCCTAGTTTAGTGAAAAACCTACTTTCAAACATCCAAGACCTATTCCACCAATTATTTATTTAGTTACTTCTTCAAATAAAACTTGAAGTCATATGACTCTGGGGTAAACATATCTAGAAAAGTAAGTAATTCACTGAGTAATCCACTCAACCACTATTTTTACCCACCTTAATTCACTATTCGACGTTAATACCTTTTACCTTCCCCAATCATGTACATACATATTACATCAAAGGCTCCCGGTATTAATAATTTATAACCTCAAAGCAACATGAATTCGGATCCGAACTAGTTTTCACTCGGAAACTAAATTACATAGGTTACAGTATTTATCAAAGCTAAAATACAGCTCAAACTTCGTGGAACTAACCGTTAGCAGGTCTCAAGATAAATCAACTTGTTTACTCTATTCAGATTTTGGATGAAGTGTTTGGTTTGGTTTTGTTGTTTGTGAAAATAGGCTACAGAACATATTTGAGAGCCCCTGTGGCGTGGTGTTACTCAGGAACTTTACCACTCAGTGCAAATATTTGTATGCATGAATATGGCTATTTACCTGTATTTATATATATATATTTTTTATACTTTTTGTACGATATATTTGTATCTCGGTATTTCCGTGCGTCGGAGAGCATGTTAAGCCGTGGGTCCCGGTTATCACACGAATCTTTATGACAGTCGTTACGGGTAGTTGGAGGCCTAAAAAGTCCAACAACTGATCTAATTGCAATACTTTGATATAGCCAATGGATCGTGGAGGTCACATGGCTCTTACTTCACGGAAAATATTGAAGATCAGCCAAACTCGCAGTTAGACTGGAAAAAGTGGACCCCACACTCCGAGGTGAAACTTCCGGATGCGACGGGTATAAACGCTAAGATGAAGAACTTATTGTACAGACACCATCGATTACATTTGTTTTTTTATTTGTATACAGAGGCAATTATGTGATAAATGATTGATTGATTCATTTAATATGTATTTATGTGAAACAGTTTTTCCTTTTCTTCTTCATCCTAGCGTTAATTCCCAGTCGCATCCGAAGCTCATAGCTCGGAGTCTGGGGTCCGCTTTACCAGCCTTAACTACGGATTTGGCTAGACCTCGATATTTGCCGTGAAGCGATTGCCATCTGGCCTCCACAACCCAATGGTAACATTATGCGATATTGAAGCTTTGCAGCTAGACCGTTATTTTTTAACTTTTTAGGGCTCTAACTATCCGTAACGACTGCCATAGATGTTCTTATGGCAACCGGGACCGACGGCTTAACGTGCTCACCGAGGCACGACCAGACCAATGCAAATACCCATATTTCATGCACACACATATTTGCACTGAGCGGGGATCGAACCCGCGCCTCTTGCGTAGCGGCCGCGTTCACTACCGCTACGCCACGGAGGCTGTCTTTTTCCTTCCCTATGAGATGTTTC
The DNA here is from genome assembly GCA_914767945.1 of Eilema depressum. Taxonomy (NCBI): domain Eukaryota; kingdom Metazoa; phylum Arthropoda; class Insecta; order Lepidoptera; family Erebidae; genus Eilema; species Eilema depressum. The sequence goes on along the minus strand of OU612030.1, from coordinate 16,104,170 downwards.
TTGAACATCTTGAAGCATAATTCTCTTAGTTTTTAGTTGCTTTTATTACTGTGGTTATATTTTTTACAATTTGGCATATTTTTTTTTCGTTTTTTTTTTATATAGGACACGTCAATTTGACTTCGCCTTGCCTGATGGTAAGCTGAGAGTTCCCGGTGGAGTAGAATAGGGCCACACCATCTCTTCCTGTGGGTGTCGTAGAAGGCGACTATGGGATAGGGCTGTTCTCCATTGGACAGTTAACATACAACGAAAATGAATAAGTATCCGCTTGACGGCAATAGGCTCCCCTATTATGTGGGACCGAATACAATGATTGGTGAAATGTGGATGTTAATTCATCTTTGCCTAACCCTCCGGGTATAAAGGCGTGATTATTATTAGTTTGTGAGTTTCCTAAAAGGTAAACATTATGTTATTGTTAAAGTAATTGCCACTCGATTGTGTTCCGAAATAAAACCAGGTCAAGGCATTAGAGGAACGTATAGGTACATGTGAACTGTTTTTACTAAATCGAAGCTGAAAAAATACTGAATGTCGAACTATACTTATTTCAAATTACAATCGTTAGCTGCTACCATTTGTAGAAACGCTATAAATAATTATATATTATCAAATTATCAAAAAGCATTGTAATAAATAGCACCTATGTAATTGTATAGTGGTTATTTTTGTGAAAGAATAAAATTTAATAGTATGTTATTAGATTAAAAAGGTAATTATTTGGATAGTAAGATACTCAGTTATGAATCTCGATTTATCTGAGGACGTTAACCTCAGCATGGCGGACATTGATATAATCGAGACATCTCTTCGACCAATAAAATCACTGAAAAAAGGTGTCACGCGACCAAAACGTTATGATGAAGACATTAGACATACCACATCAACTTCATTGGTTACACCACCATGCTTTATTCAAAGGCTTACAGTGTCAGTTTAGATCATTCTAATTTTTAACAATAAAATATTGTGGAAAATTACAAGTATGAATTCAAATATGAACTGCACACGCCCTCAATTTGTCAGCCCTCTTAGCAGCAATTGGAAAGACAAACCTTATCGAATTGCAATAGAAAGTAATATCAAATCGAAGTTCTCAAAGTAAGTGCAAAGTTTGCAGGCAGCTTCTCCAAGGCATTAATATGCAGTATTCATCGAACGCTTGCCAGAGAACCAAATTTACTTGATTTTGATAAAGCACTTGCAATGCAGTAATATTAAACTTTATAGTAAGAGAAGAATAAAAGTGCTTGAGAGATATCGTGTTTGTATTACAGTACTAGATGATAATAATATAATCTACACTAATATTATAAAACAGAATTTTTTTACGCGTAATCTCAGGAACTACTAGTAAGAATTGAAAAATTGTATTTGTGTTGAATAGTCCGTTTATCGAGTAATGTTATAGGCTATTTAAATTATCATCACGCTATACTACTCAAGGAAGTGGAGCCTTAAATGTCAACGATTCAATAGGTTTCCATACTTATTTGAAAAATTACGGGCATAGGGGTGGCAAGGGGTTTTAAAGTATGTTGTAGGCGAAGCTGGGGCGGTTTGGCTAATAAATGATCTTGTAGTGTGAAGAAAGACTGTTACTTATGTAAAGTATCAAGCTGTTGGCCTGTTGAATGCCACGGAGTTACTTTCCAGACCATGGCTCACCTGTTACAATGTACTGCTCACCCATACACAGTATCAAACAGGGCAAATAAAATTTGAGGAATGCGATGCTAGACAAGAAAGAAAAAGAGAGTCTGTTAAAATCTCTAATGATTCAGACAAACTTGTTGCCACGGAATTGTGAGTACATGCAAAAAAAGGATCAACAGTAACCTCAAAAAACGACGAGCACAATTTAACAAAACATCTCTTTTACAAGACACCATAATCCGTCCTAAATAAATAAAAGATAAAGAAACATTCTTGAACGGAAAGTGTGTAGATATTCATTTATATAATCAAGAAATAGGAAACTCAAATTCTCAGGTAACCAAACCACTTATTATGAACAAGTTGTTTAATAGCAGTCCTCAGTTCGGGGTGTAATTTGAAGGAGTGATTATCGAACAAATTAACTGCCTCGATTGTTTGCAGTTGAATCGAAGTGGGGTTTAGATTAACGATTGCGTTTGTTATTTTTGCCGCAACGATTTGCATGGTTTGAGCTGATAAAATAATGTTGTGTGCAATGGCATTAATGCGATCGTGATTAATATTACCGTTACCTAGTTTGTTTAGTATTTCAACTGAATTTCAAACAGATGGGTAGCTAATAAACTGTAATACGATTTTCGTGATTGTAGTTATCCTAAAATCAGATTTTGTTTTGTTCTACAGCGCACATATAAATCGTTTTTTGAAACATTTATTGGTTTCTTATTGCAATTAAAATCTTATGTATTTAATAACGATTTGAAATCGCACGCACTACGTACCGTTTAGTGCAAATCATAACGCAGTTTTTGCATGAAATTAGCTTAATATTATTTCTGCAATGAGATAAACTAGTCTGAAAAGTAGATAAACCGTTTTTTGAACTGGCAATCTGCCACAACTGTAATAAAGTAACATTCTTCTCGGCCATTAAGTGCAGTACTTGACAACTGTGTTATTTCTTGGTTATTAACTATCTTGCAGTTGTCATTTTGATTGTATTGTATATTATTTTCACACTTGCAACCACTTTGTTACAAGTTAGTCTACTAGTGGTTGATAAATTTATCACTCAGTTGTTGTGAAGTTTGTTTCCAAGCTTTCAAACAATAATAAACTCTAAACAAATTGAATTTAAGATGAGAATCCAAAAATACTTAGATTTTGACTGCCAAATGAACATTTTCTAAAATTGATTATTTTTTTAATTTATAACTGTTTTTGTCATTTTATATTTACAGCAAAAGTTTGACTTATTCATTTGACATTGGAGTCTGAGTATGAATAACTTTTTATTTGAATATTTTTGCTTGACATTGGCGAAATAGCGATGCTTTTACTAAAGCCATCAATCTAAGTGAAGTGAAATTTATTGTACGAGTAGAAATGAAATATGTTGTATGACATATTTCATATTGAACTATGACTAAGAACTTAAGTATATTTTAGTCAGATATTATACAACAGTAAGTCCACAAAGAGTGGCGCTTCAAAACCTTATAGACATTATTGCATCCGCTTATACTGGAGACGACAGTACCCCGAGCAGCACGAAATATATTCGTATTCATAACGTATACGTATCGGAGCATTGCGATTGGCAGGCTTCACACACGCACACAGGTTCACGTAGGCAGGCGGCCAATTGCAATACTCCGTTCTCTCGATGTCACTGTGTATATTTGTCCAAAATACGCAACAAACTTCTCTTCTACAGGTTGTCTCCGTCAGTACTATTTTTGGTCCACAACAATTCCTAACACCATTCCGGAAGTTCGCAACTGCAAATAGCATCAGTTGATTGTGTTGAGTAATGTGAGCTCCATTCAAGCTTAGTGAAACTTCATCAATTACGGGTAATGTAACTTTTGGGTTTTCCTTGTCAGGTTTATTTTTCAGTGGAGACGATGTTGGTAAAAAATGTGTCACGTTTTGTGGGGATCAGTCACCATATTTTGATTACTACGCAGGGAGCGTGTGTTCCGTTCTCGCTCAATGCAAATATTTGTATGCATCAATATGTTAATCCGCATTCTAGATCCCATGATACAAGCTGATTAAGTTATGCTTACTTTGGGCACAGAATAAATAACAGTACTACTTGCTTTGGGTCTATAATAATGCTGTACATAATTTCGCAGAATATTTTATTTACTTTTATGAAGACTAAATGATACTTTTGTATTGCACAAATCGCACCCCTATTCAAACAAAGAAATAACTCAAAATTCATGTTTTATGAGATTTCATCAAAAAGTGTAATAACTTTACTAGGAGAAAGGTTTCACTCGAACAGCCATTGCAATACGATCAAATTGAGCAAGATAAAACGTAGTCCGTCTCTTTCTTACTAACGCGCGCGAACAAGTTGGTACCGGTAAAGTGAACGATTCATTGATGCGCCAGCTCCGTATGAGGTCGAATCGTTGCTTGTAGGAATAAAAGTGATATAAAACAAAATAATTCGGTGCATTGCTGGCAGTTAACTATAACATTGTTTATTATTTAATCTAAAAGTGCATTAATTAAAACTTATTTCGCTTTATTAGTAAAAATGTTATAAGTTGTACCTAAAATTTTCGATTTAATTCTGTTTCATATGAAACAATGTGAGATTTTTTAATTCCTGTTCAACTTATTGCAGTTTTATTTAAAATTTTTTAAAATGGACTGAATATTAATACGACTTGTTTTACTTTTTTACTGTAAATCCACGGGAATCATCATAGATTTTTTAGTTGATTCTGCTTATTATTAATTTTGCGACGAACATTTTTTTATTCCTTTAATTTAATACATTATTCAACTAATATACAGCCATATTTTTTTAAACCACTTAGGTGGCAGATAAGCACACGGCCCACCTGTTGGAAAGTGGTTCGTGGCCTATGGAAGTATGCAACACCAGGGGCGTCACACTCGTGCTGCCGACCCTAAAGATACCTTCTAATGTCCTTCTTGAGAAGCCCCATATTATTTTAGTCGCTTGGGAAATCCACCGCGGGGAGTTCATTCCACAGCTTGAGTGTGCGAGGGATGAATTTCCTTTCATACCGCACAGTGCACACCGTTTCCGGTTGCAATGTGTGAGGATGAATTCCCCGCCTATGGCGAAAGGTGCGAGAATAGAATGTAGCTGTGGGCATCATGTCAAACAGTTAATCTGAGCACAAACCATTGTAATATAGGCGGTAGAAAACACACAATGAGGCAAAGTCTCTTCTGAGACTGAGAGGTTCTACATCGCCTGTAAGTATGGGATTGCCGACAAGCTTCAACGCCCCTCTTCGCACCAAGTCAAAAGGGTCAAGCTGGCATGCAGGCGCTCCGGCAAAAAGGTGTCAGTAGTACTCCATGTGGGGCCGAACCTTCGCCTTTTATAGGAGGAGCCGGTGCCCCACTGTGAAGTACTGCTTCGCTCTGTTGAGCAACCCAAGTCTCTTTGATGCCAACTCGACCTTGTCTGCCAGATGACTTCAGTATTGGACGTCGTTGGAGATGTCGACACGAAGTATCCCGATACTTGTGGTAATGATAAGCGCTGTGCCCAGAAATTGCGGCGCTACAACAAATGGAGCCTTCTTAGCGGTGAATACACATACTTGTGTCTTAGTGGGATTGAATTGGACTAAGTTTAGTCGTCCCCAATCGGATACTCCAGAGAGAGTAGTCTTGATTTCGGACAAAGTTGTTTGCAACTCTCCTCCACTTCAGACCTAGGGATATTTTCACGGCCCATGTAATACGTGTCCCCGGTGCTATCATCTGAATAACAATGGATGGAGCCATCAGACAGCATGTCATTAATATGCAGCAGAAACAGGGTCGAAGACAACATGGAGCCTTGTAGAACTCTAGCGTTTATGTCCATGCAGTTCGAGCAACTGCCATCGACGACGGCTTGAATACTTCTGTTGGACAAAAAACTGGCAATCCATACGCATAGTCCTTTGGGGAGTCAATAGCGTGGCAACTTCGCAAGACCTCTGTGCCAGACCCAATCGAAGGCCTTCGCAATATCTAGGCTGACCGCTAGTGCCTCACCTCAACTTTCGATGGCTTGCGCCCATCGGTTAGTGAGATACAATAGGAGGTCACCGGTAGAGCGACGGTGACGAAAACCGTACTCGCGGTCGCTCAGGAGATCGTTACCACTAAGGTATCTCAGGAGCTGTGTATTAATCATACGCTCCACCACTCTCACCTTCGAGAGAAGTGAGGTGATAGCGATAGGCCTGTAATTGGACGGATCTGTTCTGTCGCCTTTCTTAGGCACAGGATGCACGAATGCAGTCTTCCTCGAAGCCGGGAAGTCACCTGTCTCGTGGAATAGGAGAGCGCGAAAAGGCGTGTAAGCACTGGCCACAACTCAGGGGCACCGTGCTTAAGCACCATCGCCAGTATATCATCCGGCCCATTTGACTTCCGAACATCTAGGGATTTAAGTTTACGCCGGACCACCCGTTGCGTGACTTTTACTTCAGGTATGGAAGCACCACAGCTGGGAATAATAGGTGGCTCGGAGTTCCCGTCGTTCATAGTCGAGTTTGACGCAAAGAGATAACCCAAGAGATCGGCTTTCTCCTTAGCGCCATGGGCCAGACTACCGTCGGGTTTTTGCAGTGACGGAAGACAGGACTGGCAGAAGATTCCCTCGGCAGCTTTGGCGAGCACCAAAAAGCACGACTACCTGATGGGTACCGCGCAAGACGCTCGCCAATTCCGCCGATGAATTCAAACTTAACCCTGGCGGTTGCTTTTTTACTGGACCTCGAGGTAGCTATTGGTAAGAGCTGTTGGCCGCGATGGTTCAAGCCCCGCGAGAGTCACTTGCGCCGGGACAAAGCAGTGGTCCAAAGTACCGAGTGGTGCATCCACATTTACGGAGCACGCATCCGGGCGCGTAGTCAGCAGAAGGTCCAGTATAGCTTCAATGGGTGTCGATGTCTGGTATTCTAATGATAGAATGCACCAGTTGTGAGAGTTCATAGGTCAAGGCGAAGTTGTGTACAGCCCTTCCCGCAAAATCAGTTTCGGTGGACCTCAACCACTCCACGTGGTAAGCATTGAAGTCCCCCAAGAACACTAAGTCCGCGGTAGGATACTGCTCGATTAACCTGTCCGCCGACCGCTGCAGATGCTCATACAGTTGAGCCTTGCCCAGATCACCGCTATGAGACCTGTAGAGGCACGCATCGATACGGGTGTGGCCAACGTGATCTATACGCACCTTTTTGTTGTTTGTTAATTATAATATAATATTACTTTATCTACTTTGGAAAAGTATTAAATTAATGTTAATTTAAATAAAAAACTGAAATAAAAGTAAACACATCAAAAACTTATAAATAATTTTATAATAAAACTGCATTATTTTGATTTACATGGTGCCATTTCGAATGTACTGAAAAAATATTTTATCATAAACTGAATTAAGTACGAACTTTTTTTTAATTAATATAAATAAATTACCTATGTTTATAAATAAGGATATTCTCTATAACAATTAATTGCTATCTTTATCAAATTATCCATTTCTATTTTTAAAACGTACCTATCTCATTTACTTTATTTTTAATTAAATATTGAAGTACACTGCGCGAAGGTGTCAAACTTTATTTGCGTTTTCCCACAAATACGTAATTTTGAGTTATTTCTTTGTTTGAATAGGGGTGCGAAATGTGTATTTGTAATTTTTTTTTATATAATATATTAATAACCAAAATTACTACTATTCCTGTTAACCCATCTAGCTAAAAACTTCATGTTCAGTAGTGTAACGGATGGGATTTGAACCCGCGACATTTCATTTTCTTCGTCACCGTAGTCACTAGGCTACAATTGCTTACATTTTTCTATAGCTGTCCACTATTGGACAAAGGCCTCTCACAATCTTGGTAGGCTTGTGTCTTCTGTTTCTACGCTAGCGAGACGGGTTGGTACAGAGTTTTATTTCGAGTTTTTCTTCTCTCACAGTGATATCGTCTACGCATTGTCCCCTTTGTCGCCTCTTACGACACCCTTCGTATGAGATGTGGTGTAGATGGTTGTATTCTTTCTCCATCACCGCAGATGTAATGTTTATCGAGAATTTTTATACGTCTGGGGTGAAATGAAAATTCTGCAATATTTAAAAAATAAGTCAAAAAATACTTTAGATTTACATTACTTTTGGGCATAACAAAATTAGGCTAGCTATCAAACCACTGGACAGTGAAAATAAATGAGTTTACCGTGGAATGAATTCCACTGCCGAAAAAAACCTCATCCATTCGCCAGCTAAGATATTGTTTCCAAAATGTCGAGAATGACTTTGATTAATTATAGCAGTGATATTTTACCAGCCCTTAATATCCTTTAGGCGACTTAAGTCTATCAGGAAAAATTACTAGGTATAAAAATGACTAGAAAGTGATATTGGCAAGATGGAAAATTGGAGAAATGGATTTTTAACTAAGTATAAAAATGTCGATATCAAAAAATAGTCGAAGATGATTATTACCTAAGTATAAAAATGCCAACATTTAAAAAAGTCTAAGACAATTTATTACCTTAGTATAAAAATAACGATATATAAATATCACTGTACTTCAGTCATGATGGGTACGGTAAACTCATCAGTAACTGGCCGCTTAAACGTATCGCTCAATTTAAAACGGTGCTATGTCAAAGTGCATCAAGGTATTGGCACTGAAATATTACCATTGGTTAGTGCATGTATCTGTTTATTCGTTTATGACAAGAAAATAATAAAACTAATTTGACTTAGTTATTTAGAATTTTTGAATTGAACGAAAAAGTTATCAATTTTAGCAGTTACTGGCCATAATTTTTAGAAAGTGGCCACCATAATATTAGTTTCTGACCATATCAAAATAATAATCAAAATCAATCAAAAAGTAGAAAAATCTTAAGAAACATAATAAGATAAATTCTAACAATATTGTAGGTAGGTAGGCCTAATTAACCTTGGCTAAAATGAGATCAATATACCACAGTTTTATTTTATTATTTTTAAAGAAAGAAGGAACTTAGAACTATTAATCTTCTTTATCCTAGCGTTAATTCCCATCATCATCTTCATGTGACGTATTACCATGATCGCATCCATGGCCACGTTGACCTCGGAGCTCAGGGTCCGCCTTCTGGCTCTTCCTCCTCCACTTCGCACGATCTTGGGCGTCCATAGTAGTGAGACCATTGCACGCATGTCGCCCTCCACGACGTCAAGCCAGGACTTCTTGGACCTACCCCTTCTACCTGGACCCGGTGGGGGCGCCATTACCAGATATTTGCCACCCACGTAGCCTGGCGATTGCCGCAAGACTTGGCCGCACCAGCGAAGGCGGCTCTCTTGCATTTTATCTGCGATGTCACTGACATGAAGGCTACCGCGGATGCGAGAGTTTCTCACGCGATCTATACGCATGACGCCGCACATCCACCGCAGCATTTTCATCTCCGTGACACGCAGCTCTTGCTTGCGTCGCTCTAGCAGCGGCCACGCCTCACAATCACAACCGTGCAAGAGGACATCTTCATATTTAGTTGGATCATCATCTTGCGAAAGTAATATGTTGATATTTTTAAATGTTGTCATTTCTATACTTTTGCTTTATGGGTTATAGACATTTTTACATATTGTCATTTCTATACTTTCACTTTTTGGGTTACAGACATTTTTACATATTGACATTTTTATATATCGACATTTTTATATCACGACATAAAATAACCTTCGACAATTTAATTTTATAATTTCGTCATTTTTATACCTAGTAATTTTTCCTGATAGACTTAAGTCGCCAAAAGGCTTAATATCTTGATGCGGTAAACGACTTTTGACTTCGAATTGAAACTACCACTTAGATTACCTACAAGATCATGCTAATATTTCTTTTGGTGTTTTTTTTTAGTCATAATGTCGTCTGGATTCTGATTACCAGCCCTTAATATCGTGATGTGGTAAACGACTTTTGACTTCGTATTGAAACTACCACTTAGATTACCTACAAGATCATGCTAATATTTCTTTTGGTGTTTTTTTTTAGTCATAATGTCGTCTGGATTCTGATTCTCTTATGTCATGTTTTCAAAAGGTGTGATATTAATTCAATGATGAATAGATAAATAAACTTTGATATTTGTTAATCTTATATATAAAACTCTTAGTCCTGACTGACTGACTGATTGACTTAGAGACAACGCACAGCCTAAACCGCTGGTCCTAGAGACTTGAAATTTATAGAGAATGTATGTTTTGATGCGTGGAGGTGTACTAAGAAACGATTTTTCGAAATTCGGTCCCTAAGTGCCTAAAAAGTGCCAAAAACGTACTTTCTTATAACTCAAGAACGGCTGAACAGATTTTTATGATCTTTGGTTTTTTTAATTTGGCTTTGTCGCCGAATAGCAATTATTACAATTAAAATGTGGCAAATTCACGAAATAATGTAATATTAAAGAAAATACGAAATATTATGGCGCTAATATCGCTAGCAAAATTGTTACCATGACAACGGAACTAATCTTATATATAAAACTCTTAGTCCTGACTGACTGACTGATTGACTTAGAGACAACGCACAGCCTAAACCGCTGGTCCTAGAGACTTGAAATTTATAGAGAGTGTATGTTATGATGCGTGGAGGTGTACTAAGAAACGATTTTTCGAAATTCAGACCCTAAGTGCCTAAAAAGTGCCAAAAACGTACTTTCTTATAACTCAAGAACGGCTGAACAGATTTTTATGATCTTTGGTTTTTTGAATTTGGCTTTGTCGCCGAATAGCAATTATCACAATTAAAATGTGGCAAATCCACGAAATAATGTAATATTAAAGGAAATACGAAATATTATGGCGCTAATATCGCTAGCAAAATTGTTACCATGACAACGGGTACTAAAGTGACGGTGTCAACGCTAAGTCACATTTTGATCTGTCAAATGATAATATTGATAAAACGTCACTCTCTGTCACGTATAATTACAATCTCAGAATACAGAACAAACCAGAAGCCGCATTCGCTAATAGCTGCATATCCCGCACTGTGTCCAAAAACGATACTCTGTCTCGCTCTATAGTGAAACTTCCCGCTCGCGTAATGTTACTAGGCTAAGGTGCGGTTCCCAACTTTAGGGTAGTCATAAAACACTAGATAAGAGATATAACACTAGATATTTAATATCTGTATTATACAGAGAGGTGATCAGTGTAAGTTAAAGCTATTAAATATATATAAATTTAATGAAACACGGTAATAAGGTAAGTATGTTTTTAATGGTATAATGATATACAAAGTCTATAGACGCAGTGTCACTCCAATGCGGCGTAAATAATACTTAGCTACTACTCTGGTACATGTTGACAATATAGGTACAACTTTTCTCTTCATGCATCGGTAGGGAAACTAAAATTAGAAACATTTTATAGAAAAAAAAAAGTACCTACCTACATTATACATAATATTACTACTGTGCGATAAAACCACCAATTGTATATAGGTACCCACATAATAGCGTGTTTAATGATGTCTGTGGTGTACCTACATATCGATTCAAAATGAATGACGATTCCGAAGTTTGTGCGTAACGATGCACGCGCCTGCGAGACTCGCAGCATAAATATGCAGTATGTACCTACACGCAGTGATTGTTGAAATTGTTGTTTGCTATTTATTATGTTAAGTTTGTTATTGTCCTTCCACAAGCAGAGAAGGGGCTATGTAGGGTATACAGCCCTACAAGCCGGACAGCCAGTAAATTGTCGCTGTTGGTACAATAAATGGTATTTCTTCAATTACTGAAGACAAACTCCTATGGTCATCTTCAGACACCATCTACAGATCCTGTATACTAAGAATACCAGAGAATTAGCTAAGACAAAACAAATGAGCTCAAACTCGGTAGGTTTTTCTTGTTTAGTTTAGTATTTCTTAAGGCCATCTTCTGACTTTATCATCAGACCAGCTCCATGGTACCATATTAATGCATTATCCCCTAAACTAACATGTATACAAAATTTCATCAAAATCGGTTGAGGATGAGGATATCAGCAGGCACATGCTGTAACAAACAAAGATTGTTTAATGGTGTGCCAGACAAACCCCCAGTGGTTTATGGCGTGCCAATGTGTAAGAATATTTGTATTATATTTTGTATATAAATAAATTAAAAAAAAAAAAAAAAAAAACATCTCGAATGATCGAAGTGAGCTCGATAGCTGAATCCGCGGTGAGATGTCAATTTGTATGCGAAATTGACATCTCACCGCGGATTCAGCTATCGAGCTCACTTCGATCATTCGAGGTGCAAGTTACAGCATGTGCCTACTGCTTCAAAATCGAGTTGCAAGATTTCTTTTCGAACAAAATAAGTAGGTACCATACCTACATCCTACATACAGTGAAAGTAGGTAATGAAAAGATTTTTATAATAATATCATTTACCGACTTGTTTGCAATGCAACAAGGAATAATGCTTGGACGAGTAAAGTGAACAGAATATTTTTGTACCTACCTGCGCATGGCACTCGTACGTACTACCGAGCCATTTAGTTTGATTTGAACCGTATTGTACAATAAAGAGACCTATCTAAGTATATATCTGTTTAAATTTCATAAAAATAGGTGGGTAAAATTTTCAATTGACATGGCAACACACAAGATGGCAGCGTCTTCGTCTAAATCAATCACAATTAAATTCAATAATTAAATAACTATGCATTTGTATACGCTAATTACAGATGAAATGTGATCCCATCCTGTTTTTTTGTAATCCTAGATGTATTTTTACATGAAGGAACAACTAAAACCGACATTTTAAAATTAAAATTGACACTGATGTAATACGTCTGACGCGCTACGTGCATACGAGTGAATGCGAGTGACAATATTCAAATCAAGACAATTTGTCTTGATTTGTGTGTCTTCACTTTTGAGCGCGCTTGCGGTTTCTGGTTTGTTCTGTATTCTGAGATTACAATATAGCAAGAATGTGAAAAATATTAATTTATGTATGTAAGAGTTATGTAGGTTTCTACTGCAGTTTCTTTATTTCATTGATTGGAAATAGAAAAGAAGTTTTTGAGACTGGCTCACTTCGATGGAGTATCCAATCTTTAGTTAAGTTCCACGGACCCCGAGTGGTATTATAGTAGTATAGCAGCGTGCGTCGCGAGGACAACATTCGAAACTACATATTTATCAGACCCATTATTGGTATTATTGGCATCGAGCATTAAATAATATTCTAGAGCATATACTGCGTCAGCTACCAGCTACCATGATACCATAGTATTTCATCACTAAACGACATTGACTACACGACATGATAGCATAGCGATTATAGATGGGATTGGTACTGAATCTCAACAGTCGATGTACCGTATATAAAAGAAAGCCTAAAAGTATACACGTTATCATTCAGATGAATACTCAATTACAAGCTCTCAAACAGCACATAGATAATCAAAGTCAAACAGTAAGGTACGTGAATTTATATCTATTGACGCCGATATAACACAAGGGGAGGCTTCATAGCTAGAAACAAAGTTACAATTTATATCAATAGCTCGAAACGTTTTACCAACTGGGCGAAAGGGGCGAACGCCTGCCTTCTAGAAAACTTCACTTCCTTTCTTGACGAGAAGTATACTAAGTCAATAATTAATAGAGATGGCAGAACGAGTCTGAAACGGTTTACCAACAGTCGATTGGTCCATGAACCGTTGGTCAACATAATCTTTCAAACATAAACTTTTCCTCCAATGAACTTTTCATCCACGAACGTTTCGCCAGCATTACTCTACGTCAGTGAATGCTTAACCAACAGAATGTTTTGACCAATAACTTTTCACCCAAAGAACAATTGGCCCATAGATTGTTCCCCAAGAGAACGGTACGTCATTGAGTGAGCGTTAAGAGGGGGTATAAAGCTCAATTGCCGATCGTAGATTTGATTAGAACACAATTTAATAACTTCCTTTTATCAGCTGTGGGCTCTATTAGTCAAGCACCTTAGAGTATCTAGATACTCTAAGTCAAGCACAGTGCACTTCTGATTTAGATGACAAGGAATATAATACGAAATGTTTGTTTTCTTACCGTACCGTAGAGAATTATGAAAAACTAAACCACCACAAACGATATGTTGTTTTATTTATATTCATTTCCTTAACATTTACCAACGCATTGGAGGACGTCTTCAAGACTCTGGAGGAGGTCAATCTCGCACCTTCTTCGGTTCGCCGGCGACATCATCATAGTTGCGGAGTCGCTGGAACAACTGGGTGAAATGCTGCACAGCCTGAATGGAGCTTCTCGACAAGTCGGCCTCGGTGTAAGCTTGGTTAAAACCTTAGAGTATACATTGCTGTAGAGCGCGCCTTACAAGTATGAACTGCTATCACGGGTATGAACAGTACCGAGGCTTCTGGCTCAACCTCAATCAGTAGCAAAACAATACCCATCAAAATGACTTCGCAAATAATATTTAATTCGATATGTTCAAGTCAAAATTTTATACAACATCGTATATTTGTAGTAATAATGACGCAAAAATACCGCAAAATGACGCCATTTTTTTGTATTTTGGCTTTAATTTTATCCATGCAAATCAAATCGAACAAAAAACTTCATAACAACAAACTACATTAATAAGTGCATCTATTGATATTTTCAGTAATGCATGAAACGACACTATAGGTGCGCTATACCATCACAAAGTATCTGCTAACACTCAGCGCCAAAGACCTGAGTGATAGGCGAGCTCTATATTTGTAATGTATGCTCTAAGGTTAAAACCAAGATTATGTTCAACACTCGAAGTTGCTCAAAAATATTATCTACCTGGGGCAGGTTATCCAGCTCGGTAAAACCAACTTCGAGAAAGAAATAGCCAGAAGAATCCAACTGGAGTGGGCAGCATTTGGCAAACTACGTCTGGTCTTCTCCTCCCCCCTGCCGCAATGCCTCAAAACAAACATTTTCTACCAGTGCGTCCTGCCTGTTATGACCTACGGTGGTGGCCATTGAAGGTGGGGTTAGTCCGTCCGCAGCGGGCTATAGAGCGAGTTATGCTTGGAGTCTCTTTGAAGGATAAAATTCGAAACGAGGTCATCCGACATAGAACCAAAGTTACCGACATAGCTCACAGAATAAGCAAGCTAAAGTGACAGTGGGCTGGCCACATCTGCCGAAGGACTGATGGCCGTTGGAGCAGATGGGTCCTAGAGTGGAGACCGTGAGAAGGAAAACGGAAGGTGGAACACCCCCTAACAAGGTGGACCGACGCGGATGGCCTGCGAAAGGTGGCTGGGACGGACTGGATGCAGAAGGTGGAGGATTGGCAAACATGGCGTATATTGGGAGAGGCCTATGTCCAGCAGTGGACTGCAATAGACCAATAGGTGATTTATTGTATCCTCGCCATACAACAGCAACCTTCATACTGTTAATATCGCACTGGCGGACAGGGCTCTTAAAAGCAGGGCTCTTAAAGGCGTTGAACGTTTATACAACAAGTCCGTCAGTTTAGAAAAAATACTTTTGGTGGCAGTAGTCGACATCCACGCAGGCGGAGCTGCGGGCGAAAAGCTAGTACAGTATAAAGTTAACGTTAGTGGTGTTCGTGGCTATCGGTAATCGAGTAGGTTAACACAATGCAAGAATAAACCAAGGCTAGCCAAGTCCTAGTCAAGTAGGTCCTAAATTGAAAAATCTCTGTGAATTGCAGGAGCACATTAAGCAGTCAGTCCCAGTTGACAAATGAATGACTATGGCATTTATTACGGGTAGTTTGAAGACCAAAAAAGTTTGACAACTGGGACTCGATTCTGCTAAAGTAAAACCACTGTCATAACATGGGCATTGTAAAAAATCTATAGGTATAATTTTAAACTTCAAAGTAGTGCTTAAAAGTCTATAACTAAATGACTTATTGTAGAGTGAATGAAAAAGTGTAATCAAACTCGTTTTGTACTTTAAGTTTATAGTAATAAAGTCGGAAATCGAATACCATTTTTTACCGTGTCTGTAGTATGACAGTGGTTTTGTTTTAGCAGAATCGAGGGTCTGGTCTAACTATAGACGTTCTAATAACGTAATTTTACTTAACCTTTCGTGAAGGGGTCAATATATAACTACATGACGATCTTATTAGTACAATCAGAACCAACCTTAATTATAGACAATAATTTCTGAATACTCACTATTTCGAAAATCACTTGTGCCACATCTAACACATTTATAAGTGCTATACAGTTGTTGTCCAGTTCAGTTAGCGCTTTCAATTCACTTCCTGCATTATGAAACGGTTTGATGTTCCCAGATGTAACGTACCCGGACTGGTGGACTGAATTTTTTAGTCTGGTTGAGTGTGTTTCTGCAGCTTTAGTACGAAACGGTAAGAGGGTGTAGTTTTGTTGTTACTGGATCACTAGTTTATTGATGGGAAACAAACTGCACACTGTGTATCGGCTTTGCAGTTTTGGGAACGTTTTATATGGGGTTAAAAGGTAAGAAAGGACTTTAATTTGTCCAACAATTAGGCTTTTGTCCTTTTGGAATAAATAGAAGCTGCAGTCTACTGTTGTAAATTCGTCTGTCATTAAAACTTGCATCACTATTAGTCCTACGATCACTCAATAACCATCCAAAGGTTGCCTAGCAGAAATCACTTGAAGCGATAAGGCCGCCCATTGTACTGGTTCCGTAGTAATAGATTTTAATAATGATGTATTTTGATGGTGTACAATAAATTGTATAGTAAATAAATAAATGGTGAAAGTGAAATATAACCCGCGCCACGTATCTTGGTCCTAAATCGTAAGACATACGAGGCTCTGGTTTCGCGGATTGCTTTGTAATAGTCTATGCTTGGTGAATTTGAGTTCGTCTACCGGAGTAGCATCCCGTGCTATCCTCAAAAGACACCTAAGAAATGTGTACTGCGCGTATAGGGCACATTTTGAGCACATTTTAGGTCCAAGATACGTGGCGCGAGTTATATTTCACTTTCACCTAGTTGGCGGCATTATTTATTGAACACTGTATATTCATTATTCAAACTTAATGCATTATTAGAGACAGGCCGTGAACGAAACTGGTAAAGTTAAGAACTAAAATATTGCTGAAAAGCACAAGTTTTTATTCAAGATATAAAATTTATTTTGTTCATATCTATAGGTTTTGGATATTATTCGAACTTAATGCCCCACTAGAGAAATATTTTCACGCTATAAGTTCCAACAGGTTCCAACCCCTAGAAGCCCGCGGTTATATCGTACCTATTTACAGATGCGAGTAGTTATATAAAAAAAAAAAAAAACATTTTTAACAAAAAAGTTTAACCGACTTCAAGAAACGAAAAAGTGGCACTGAAAAGCGAAAAATAACTTAATTTACAGACTTACTGGTTTATTAGAAGTGGGTGCCTAGCCCAAGAGAGGCCATATTTCAATTGATTGAATCATAGTAGTTCAGACACAACAAACAAAGTTGGCTGGCACCGACTTCTAATAAATCAGTAAGTCTGTAAATTAAGTTATTTTTCGCTTTTCAGTGCCACTTTTTCGTTTCTTGAAGTCGGTTAAACTTTTTTGTTAAAAATGAATTTATTTTTTTCTTTTTAGTGAGTTTGTACAGTCTCACGACTGTACATCGCATGTATAGTGACCTGACTGTACATGCGCTGCTGACGCTGCAATACAGATCGAACCGGCCACGGTACAAAAAAAAAATTAAATCATTATTCAAAAATAATTTTTAAAATCAATGCATATACACCGGAAATATAGCTGAATATTCTGAACACTTCTGCGTACCCCTTCAAAGGACTCAGGCGTGATGTTATGATGTGTAATGGTAGAAACATTGCAATAATATGCCATTGCAGCAATCGCGGCTGATTTCCTGGTACTTTTTGAAGAGTTCCTTGGTCTAATCTCGGAAACCCATCATCAGATCTTTACGAAATTTAAATGGGACCACTTCGGAATAATCTACTTACGAACACAAAAATAATTTTCAAAATCCGTCTAGAATTGGCTTCACAATCGCGTAACAAACATACAAAAAAATAAAAAAAAAAATAAAAATAAAAATTGGGTACGAATTGAGAACCTCCTTTTTTGAAGTCGGTTAAAAAGTAATAGTTATTCTATTCGATTCATAAATCAACTGAGCAACAAACTTCCACCGTACCGCTACGTTTATTTACAAAACCAATAACTTAATACATACATACATACATACAGTCACGTCTCTTTCCCAGTGGGGTAGGCAGAGACCACAGTTTTCCACTTGCTACGATTCTGGCATAGGTACATCTTTCGCTTCTTCTACTTTCATAATTGTTTTCATACATGCTCGCCGGTTTCGGGTACTCTTGACATGTCCCTTCTTCAATAACTTAATAATACATTCAATACTAGCTTTTGCCCGCGGCTCCGCCCGCGTGGATGTCGGTTATCGCGACCAAACATAGCCTATGTCCTTTCTCAAGGTCTAACCTACCTCTATACCAAATTTCATCAAAATTGGTTCAGCGGTTTAGTCGTAAAAGTGAGACAGACAGACAGACAGACCGACAGACAGACAGACAGACAGACAGACAGACAGAGTTACTTTCGCATTTATAATATTAGTAGGGATAATCGAGCGTCTTGATAGAATAGAATAGAATAGAATAACATTTATTTTTCTCACCACATATTTGGAATATATCATATTAACGGTTGACTTAATCTATACATATTTTTCTATGTGGGAGACTGGTGCCTAAACTAGGAAGAATCCTGTATTTCAGGCCACCAGTACGCACCCATTAGACTTGTAGTACAGTACCTATACTAGTCGCAATCTCTAGTGGCTAGTTAGATGATAGATAATAGAGTTGTTGAATAACTTTCTAGAATATTACAATAACAACCTGAAGATATTAATTTCTGCGATATTCAACCTGACCAGTTTCACCTTGTCACTTCAGTCTCTCCGTGTGTACAGTTATCGGCATATTTATCTTGACCCCAAGTCGTGAAAGATTCAAGGAGGTAAGACGCAACGGTACTTTTTTTTATATAGGACACGTCAATTTGACTTAAACTCGCCTGATGGTAAACCAAAGGCAATGTCTCGGAAAAGAGGGTCACCTATATTGACATGTACCATATTACAATGGTGACACTCAGCTTGACGGACTAATCAGATGCTTTTTCACGCCCCGCTTAAAGGACCCGGGACTGTAGGAAGAGTTTCCCTCTTCCTAGCGTGACTTTCACGTGAGCTGATTTTTTTCCCAATCGAGCAGTCCGACATAAAGCGCTATTACACCTTCCTAAATTTAGGAAACGGTATTTAGGAAACGATTTAGGACGAGAAATTCAGTCGCCGGAGCTCGCGATTACACTTTCACTAAATTAGGATCCTAAATCAGTTTTGGAGGACGAGCGGCAAGTGACGGACGTGTCGCTGTCGAATAGAGATGGATGATAAATTAGGTTACGATTTTGATATCGATGTTATTGAATATATTACTTTGATGATGTTACCGTATGATGTTTACTGTTATATAATTCTATTTTTTTTTTTTATATAGGACACGTCAATTTGACTTCGCCTAGCCTGATGGTAAGCTGAAGGCAAAGTCCCTGAAAAGAGCGTCACCATTACAGACACGTATCATGCCACAATGATGGCACTCAGCTTGACGGCCTCATCAGATGCTTTTTCACGCCCCGCTTAAAGGACCCGGGACTGTAGTATTCTAACAAATTACATTTCATAATATTGTTATGATCGACTCTATTTGCTGAGGCTGCTTTTTTAATTCGTTACTTAATTTTTAAGTTAGCAACTTAGTCGGTCAATAATCTCATTGCGCGCATACTTCTGAATAAAAAAGAATCGATAATACATACATACGTACATACATACCTACATATATACGTATATCATACATACATACGTACGTACGTATACATACATACATAACATACGACGTACATACATACATATATACATACACACGTGCATACATACATTATGTCGATATATCGATAGCTTTATTATAAAATTATCAATATCGATACAATATATATCGATACTGCGGCATACGTACGTACGTATACATACATACATTACATACGACGTACATACATGCATACATACGTACATACATACATACAAACATACATACTTACATACACACGTACATACATACATTATGTCGATATATCGATAGCTTTATTATAAAATTATCAATATCGATACAATATATATCGATACTGCGGCGGTGAGCGACTACTGAGCGTCCTAAATTTAGGAAATGCGATTACACTCATCCGATTTAGCCATTTAGGACGTCGGAAGCCGTCCGCATCCTAAATCGTTTCCTAATTAGGATGCTACCATCCTAAATGCGATTACGCTTTCCTAAATTCAGGACGTCCTAAATATCGGATTTAAAAATTTAGGAAGGTGTAATATAATAGCCACTTTAAGGATGTATCTCCGCCCTACAAAATACCGCAGCTATAATAACCTCGTGTTGTGTTCAATTGGGACGGGAATACCATCGTATCATACCTCTATCGAAAATTAATGATGTGTTGATAAAAGAGTAGCACAGAAGCATCCAAAACTGGTGGGCTTGCATAAAAGGTTAAATGACAGTAGAGCAAACTCGTGAAGTATATAAGGATTGAGCTCACTGGAGAGGTTTTGTGCTGTCATTGGGAAAACCAAAGGCTTTGTCCTACTTATCTTTTGCGCTGGTGGCACATAATCTCTCTGTTCCTGCAGGGTCAGCAGCGCGAGTGTGACCCCTGTTGTTGCACTCACCCATAGACTACGATAACCACATCATCAGGAGGGCCCTAGGTGCGTGTCTGCACCCTAAGTGGTATAAAAAAGGCAGGTCTCTAAGCATGAGCATATGTATTTGTAAGCCAAATCCTCTCTCTCATGAGTAACAAGATACTAGTAATCGTGTATATCAACTGTCAAAAGTTACCGAACACCATTCAGATTCATAGATATCGGTTTATTAGTAGAATTAATTCAGAATTATTCTGATTGGCATCACAAAGCTTGTGTTTCGCAAGCGTCTATTGTAAAATTTTAACTCCAGTAAGGTGATATCTCTGTGGTTTGGAAGACGTAAATTATGTTTCCATTTCGCTAAAGTCCTTGACAACAATGGCGTCGACATCACATAAATAAATATAACGGTTTTAAATTAAACGACAAGTGGTAACTAGGCATTTATGTTATCAATAATTATTACTGACTAGTTTTACTCGCGGCTCCGCCCGCATGGATGTCGGTTATCGTGATCAAACATAGCCTATGTACTTTCTCGAGGTCTAAACTACCCCTATACCAAATTTCATCAAAATCGGTTCAGTGGTTTAGGCGTGAAAGCGTAGTAGACAGACAGACAGAGTTACTTTCGCATCTATACTATTATATAATTGTAAAGTGGTCGTGTCTGTACATTGGAGATATTTAAAAAAAAATACTTGCGTTATGTTATGTTAACGATACTGAACACGAAAATATTTTTTTTGAATTTCCTGTCTGTTTGTCTGTTTGTCTGTTTGTCTGTTTGTCTGTTTGTCTGTTTGTCTGTTTGTCTGTTTGTCTGTTTGTCTGTTTGTCTGTTTGTCTGTTTGTCTGTTTGTCTGTTTGTCTGTTTGTCTGTTTGTCTGTTTGTCTGTTTGTCTGTTTGTCTGTTTGTCTGTTCGTCTGTTCGTCTGTTCGTCTGTTCGTCTGTTCGTCTGTTCGTCTGTTCGTCTGTTCGTCTGTTCGTCTGTTCGTCTGTTCGTCTGTTCGTCTGTTCGTCTGTTCGTCTGTTCGTCTGTTCGTCTGTTCGTCTGTTCGTCTGTTCGTCTGTTCGTCTGTTCGTCTGTTCGTCTGTTCGTCTGTTCGTCTGTTCGTCTGTTCGTCTGTTCGTCTGTTCGTCTGTTCGTCTGTTCGTCTGTTCGTCTGCTCGTCTGTTCGTCTGTTCGTCTGTTCGTCTGTTCGTCTGTTCGTCTGTTCGTCTGTTCGTCTGTTCGTCTGTTCGTCTGTTCGTCTGTTCGTCTGTTCGTCTGTTCGTCTGTTCGTCTGTTCGTCTGTTCGTCTGTTCGTCTGTTCGTCTGTTCGTCTGTTCGTCTGTTCGTCTGTTCGTCTGTTCGTCTGTTCGTCTGTTCGTCTGTTCGTCTGTTCGTCTGTTCGTCTGTTCGTCTGTTCGTCTGTTCGTCTGTTCGTCTGTTCGTCTGTTCGTCTGTTCGTCTGTTCGTCTGTTCGTCTGTTCGTCTGTTCGTCTGTTCGTCTGTTCGTCTGTTCGTCTGTTCGTCTGTTCGTCTGTTCGTCTGTTCGTCTGTTCGTCTGTTCGTCTGTTCGTCTGTTCGTCTGTTCGTCTGTTCGTCTGTTCGTCTGTTCGTCTGTTCGTCTGTTCGTCTGTTCGTCTGTTCGTCTGTTCGTCTGTTCGTCTGTTCGTCTGTTCGTCTGTTCGTCTGTTCGTCTGTTCGTCTGTTCGTCTGTTCGTCTGTTCGTCTGTTCGTCTGTTCGTCTGTTCGTCTGTTCGTCTGTTCGTCTGTTCGTCTGTTCGTCTGTTCGTCTGTTCGTCTGTTCGTCTGTTCGTCTGTTCGTCTGTTCGTCTGTTCGTCTGTTCGTCTGTTCGTCTGTTCGTCTGTTCGTCTGTTCGTCTGTTCGTCTGTTCGTCTGTTCGTCTGTTCGTCTGTTCGTCTGTTCGTCTGTTCGTCTGTTCGTCTGTTCGTCTGTTCGTCTGTTCGTCTGTTCGTCTGTTCGTCTGTTCGTCTGTTCGTCTGCTCGTCTGCTCGTCTGCTCGTCTGCTCGTCTGCTCGTCTGCTCGTCTGCTCGTCTGTTCGTCTGTTCGTCTGTTCGTCTGTTCGTCTGTTCGTCTGTTCGTCTGTTCGTCTGTTCGTCTGTTCGTCTGTTCGTCTGTTCGTCTGTTCGTCTGTTCGTCTGTTCGTCTGTTCGTCTGTTCGTCTGTTCGTCTGTTCGTCTGTTCGTCTGTTCGTCTGTTCGTCTGTTCGTCTGTTCGTCTGTTCGTCTGTTCGTCTGTTCGTCTGTTCGTCTGTTCGTCTGTTCGTCTGTTCGTCTGTTCGTCTGTTCGTCTGTTCGTCTGTTCGTCTGTTCGTCTGTTCGTCTGTTCGTCTGTTCGTCTGTTCGTCTGTTCGTCTGTTCGTCTGTTCGTCTGTTCGTCTGTTCGTCTGTTCGTCTGTTCGTCTGTTCGTCTGTTCGTCTGTTCGTCTGTTCGTCTGTTCGTCTGTTCGTCTGTTCGTCTGTTCGTCTGTTCGTCTGTTCGTCTGTTTGTCTGTTTGTCTGTTTGTCCGCGATGGACGCAAAAACTACTGGACGGATTTTGATGCGGTTTTTTTTGTTAGAAAGGGCTTGCTCAGACTTAAAATCTTACGTTTGTTTGATCGCAATCGGTTGAGTAGAACCGGAGATATGAGCAAAGGTAGCGTTAACCGAGATGCACGCGGGCGGAGCCGCGGGCGGAAGGCTAGTTTATAATATTAGTATGGATATGGATGTATTTTAGGTAGGTATTTCAGTTGTCACGTCGCAACGTCTGTGGCGTGGCAGTAGTGAACGCGGCCGCTACGCAGGAAGCGCGGGTTCGGTCCCCACTCGGTGCAAATATTCGTGTGCATGAATATGGGTATTTGTATTGATCTGGTCGTGCCTCAGAAAGCACGTTAAACCGTCGGTCCCGGTTGCCATACGAACTTGGCAGTCGTTACGGGTAGTTGGAGCCCTAAAAAGACCAACAACATAACTGGGGCCCTAGACATAGTGACATTCTATTGATGGAATCGCGCTGAAGCGAACCATTTTTAAGGTTTTAACCATGGATTTCAGGACATTGTGGTGGTTATAGTAATAATAATAAGTTAAATAATGTATTTCGAGTTAGAAAGACTCAAATTTCATACAAAAAATATAGTTATATTAAAGATTTATGTCAATTTCATACTACAAATTAGCGATTCTACTGGCGTTTTCGCCAATAGAATGTCACTTTGTCTAAGGCCCCTGGTCTAGGTGCAATGCTTCGATATCGTCTAATGTCACCATTAGGTTGTGGATTTCAGATGGCAGTTCACGGAAAATATATATTCCAGCCACATCCACTATTAGACTGGTAAAGCGGACCCCAGACTCCAAGGTGAAAGCTTCGGATGCGACTAGGATTAACATTAATATGAAGAAGAAGATTTGAGTTGTGTCATTGTGTTTGCGTTTTATACGTAAAAATATAATTATAATATAAGGGTTGTTATTATAAAAAGTGGTGATGTGTTATTATAGCGGTAACGAAAATACAACTACTGTGAAAATTTCAACTGTCTAGCTACGAGCATAAAACAGTCTGCGTAATTAGTATGTCAAATACAATCGGTGTCCAGTTGTTGAATAGAATAATACTGTTTATCAATATAATCTTCTCTCAGGCACACAAATGTTTCACTAACAATATGTATTGTCGCATTAATTGAGATACATTTTGCAGTTGTCATATTTTCCTCTACAAATTCTGTTTATATCATTTTAGTACTACGTTAAACTACTACGTTACCACTAAATATTGTGTGACAGGCGACAGCCTTCATGTCCGTGACATCGCCGATAAATGCAAGAGAGCCGCCTTCGCTGGTGCGGCCACGTCTTGCGGCAACCGCCAGGCTACGTGGTTAACAAATGCCAATGGCGCCCCCGCCGGGCCCAGATAAAAGGGGTAGGCCCAAGAAGTCCTAGCTTGACGTCGTGAACAGTGACATGCGTGAGAATGGTCTCACTACCATGGACGCCCAAGATCGTGCGAAGTGGAGGAGGAAGAGCCGGAAGACGGACCCTGAGTTCCGAGGTCATCTTGGCCACGGATGCAATCAGGAAAATGCGTCTATATGCATATGATGATTGTGTGGCGACATAGCCATTCATTTATTTACAACACACCTGCTCATAAAATTAATATCATTTCACCGCAATTAGGCACGTAATGACACCTATTATCAAACTGTGACTTTTTCATTGCTATTATTCACAAGTGAGTTATAGATTCTTTTTTTAAATTTATAGGTTAAGGTTTCTATGTTCATAAAGAAGTTTCGATACAAAAAAGAACGTGTTTATTAGCACGAATAAATTAATATGCCTATTGTATGGTCATTTGATGCATTTTCGTATTTAAATAAATAATTTCAACTTGTAATACTTGTTTAGTAAACAAAATTTTCACTCAAATTCAACTTTTTTTTTCCCTAAGTACACAAAAAAAAAAACAGAGTAAAAAAAAGTTCAATTCCTCATTCTTTTAAATATGGCCGATCGCCTTTGTTAGATGCGCGTGCATAGGAAAACGAAATCATTTGTAGTATTGTTTATTTAGTATTTGTACTTTCTATTCTTTCTTTCTTCTATTCTATTCGCAAGTGTGTTGTAAAACGTCGTATGCCACGCGTGAGTATGATGATTACCGTCCTCGGCTCTCTTAAGACCTTCGCCTCACGGCTTGGGTCTCAATGGTGCCTCGGCGGTAATCACCAACGTTGCTCACTTGTACCATAATGTACTATTTCTAAATAATGACTACCTATATAATAGTACATATAAATAATAGACGTTTTACAACACACTTGCGAATAAAATAATACTACAAATACTGAATAAACAATACTACAAATTAATTCGTTTTCCTATGCGCGCGCATTTAACAATGGCGGTCGACCATATTTAAAAAAAATGAGGTTTGAACTTAACTTTTTTTTAATCTGTTTTTTTTCTGTACTTAGAGAAAAAAAAAAGTTAAATTTGAGTGAAAATTTTGTTTATTACACAAGTATGTATTACAAGTTGAAATTATTTATTTAAATACGAAAATGCATCAAATGATCATACAATAGGCGTATTAATTTATTCGTACTATTAAACACGTTATTTTTTGTATCAAAACTTTTTAAGAACATAGACAATTATAGACACTTCCTATAAAATTTAAAAAAGAATCTATAACTCACTTTTGTGAATAATAGCAATGAAAAAGTCACAGTTTTATAATAGGTGTCATTCCGTGCTTAATTGCGGTAAAATAATATCACTGTTATGAGCAGGTGTGTTGTAAAAGATATTACTACCTTTTCTCATTATGCTTACGTTACGAATACCAATATTTTTCGTGTTCGGGGCACAGAGCATCTCCAAGTTTTAAAGTAATGAACACTCTCACATAAGTACTGCCCCTGAAACCATTACCCTCCTTTTCCGAGCAGTCGCGTAATAAATAAGACACATACACATTGTAAAGAAAACAAACCTCTATCTCTCGGGTTTCGTACAAAGGGAATAATGATATTCAAAGAATGGGAAGCTTTTGTGAGTATGTACTTGTAAGACTTCACACAGACTGTTTGTTAAGAGACAAGTGAAACAGAAGTTATAAACAGTACAAAAGTAATTATATGAAAGTACTCTGTTATTTGTGAGACAAACAGCCTTTGTAGCGTGGCGGTACTGTATTCGATTGCTATGCTGGGGGCGCGGATTCGATTCCACTTATATTGCAAATATTTGTTTGCATGAATATGTCTATAAGCTTTGAGATAATTCACATTAGTAGTTTAACACTCACCGGGATATTTACCATGATTTTTACTAAGTAACTTTTTACTGATTCCAGTATATCCATGATCATAGCACTTGGTACAGCGCCGAAATATCAGATACTCGAAAAAAAATCTATAAGACATGGTAAATGTCCCAGTGAGTGGTATAATAATAATGTCTATTAACATTGCTCTGGATGTTTCTGTATTTCGGAGAAACATCCAGAGTAATGCCATATGAACATCTATGGTAGTCGGTACGGGTAGTTGGCGCCCTACAAAGTGTGACTAGTCCGAATAACTTGGATATCGCCAATTGGTTGTGGAGGTCAGATGCCCGTCACTTTACGGAAAATATCCATAGAAAACCAACTCACAAGAAGAAACCGTTATTTTTGAAAGTTCCTGTAGATTTTCATACGTCATTATGAAATAAGTACTCAAGAATGTAGGTAAGTTGTTTTATTGCGACTTTTACGAAAGCGACTGCCATCTGACTTCCACTCCTAAGGGGTGGACCTGTGTCAGAGGTCATCTGTAAATTAGCTGGTGGTTTGTTAGTAACATTCCTTAGACATTCTTGTCATACGTGAAGGTCTTAGTGCCCCATATTAAAGTTGTCTGTCTGACTCAAAAATGGGGCAAACCTGTTATAAAACGATACGATAGACAGATTCTAAGTTTCGTAAAAAATAAAAATACAAGAGCAAATACAAAAAATATATTTACAATCGCATGAATATAGTCTAAGAGCCTCGAAGGCATAACAAAATTATTCCATTCAATGATTTCATTGAATGACTTTACTTATATGCTAAGAACAAAATTACTTTACAATTATTTGATAGGAACAAATATAACATGTAAAAATAATATTTCTTTATGTTTCTTAGAAATCAAATACATTGCTAATATTGACTTATGTTATTTTGCTTACTCATATCTCGATGAGTTTTGAAGTTATTTCTTCGAAGGCATGAATATGTATAGTATTATAACACCTGTGGAAGATATAATTATATTTTTGTTAATATTAATATTATAATTTTTTGTATAAAATCATAAAAAAAAGTTTTTTACTATTCCAATGCAAAAAAAAACTGTAATTAGCGAACCAGTTATATATCATCAGCATCATTCATCACCAATCACAGCCATATTTAGAAAAACAAAAAAAACGTAATAAAATATGTTGATTCAGCCGCCATCGCAACTGTGATTGGCAACCAGTTGCGATGGAAGATTTTTTTA
Organism: Eilema depressum; assembly: GCA_914767945.1. Classification (NCBI taxonomy): domain Eukaryota; kingdom Metazoa; phylum Arthropoda; class Insecta; order Lepidoptera; family Erebidae; genus Eilema; species Eilema depressum. Next base: position 16,076,641 of record OU612030.1, on the reverse strand, counting down.
TCTTTGATGGAAACTAGTCGCGATTCTATGCTATGCTATTATAAATAGTAGGGTTAGCACGAGTATGACGCCCCCGCAGAATGACCTCCGTCCCCATAAGCGCGGGCCTGGGGGTGACGGGTGGAGCCGCCTGTCACCCTAGCAGAAGCAGGCCGTGGCGGCGGCGCGCGTTGCGTGCCTCCCCATACCCGGGGGCGAGTTGGGAACTCTGTGGTCCCCACACCAGAAGAGGGCCAGATCGAGAGATATGGCCCTGGGTCTGCCGGGGTGCGAGGGATATGGCTACGACAACCTCACCTCCGGCAACCGACGGCCCACAGACGGCGTGCGTTTTAGTCAGTTTGAGTCCGACATAACCTCCTCCTCCGGCTTCGGCGGGGGTGGTATCCGTGGGGATTTTTCGCACGATAAAAAAAAAGAAAAAAGGTATGACGCCCCTAGTTTCGCAAACGTACATTAGGTCACAGTAACCACTTTCCACCACGTAGGCCGTGTGCTTATTTGCCACCTAAATTGTATCAAAAAAGTTGAGTAAACTTAACCTCAAAAAGAAGATACGTAATTACGTACAAATCATAAAGACAGAATAGAAATATCAAACCAGAAAGTTTTACGCCGGCAAAGTCAAATACAATTACTTCTGCACGCACGGGGCTTCGCAAGGATTCAACAAACAAGGGAAATATTGCTTGTAAAGTTTTTTATTATTATAATCTTTTGCATAAGACAGGTGGCAAACAGATTATCAGAAAAACTAGGGCAGATTTGAAAGATCGTTTGGAAATAGCGGCATGATACGCACCTCACCATACCCAGTGGGTAGATGCGGATACCGTGGTCTCTACACCCGACAAGAGCCAGCTCGAAAAAGGTGGCTCTGGGTTGGCTGGGGTGCGAGAGATATGGTCTCCAATGTCACCTACGTAGTACTATTATTTATTCTGTGCCTACGGCAACCCACGACCCATAGACGTAACTACCCTCGTCGACTACAGGAAGGGGTATCCGTAGGGATTTTGCGGATATTAAAAAATAAAGTACAATCAACAACAAAAGTAGCTTTATAAATTCAAATGTATTGAGCACGATAGCCTGCCATGTTATTAATTTTATATCACTCAGACGGCTCACCTGATGAAAAATGGTCATTGTAGCCTATGGACGAGTGCGACACCTCAGGGGAGTCACACTTGTGCTGCCTACCTTATAAGAAAATAGAGATTTTGTCCCGGGGTATTATATAAATATATGATACTCACCAACCATAAGTCCACCTACAGTGAAGAAAGGTATTTCACATCCCATGTTCAATAGAACCGGAAAGCTGATGTTACCCGTCAAGGTGCCAATACGACCGCTGACCATCATCAAAGATAGTGCTAACGTCCTGAAAGCAGAACATTTTTATAATAAAAACTTGCTGTTACCGTTTCACCCATGTGAAATTTAGATCCCGTTCCTCCATCCCATAGGAACTTATTCCCGAGGTTAATAGACTATAATCTTTCCCTGTACCAAATTTCAGCCAGATCCGTTCTGCCGTTAGAGCGCGATTGAATTACAAACATCCAAACATCACAAATTTTCCTAACATCAGTTAGTAGGATAGTGCTGTGAGGAAAGTGATCGAGTCATTGTGGTGAAAGAATTTGGTCAGCTTAGCCCCTGCGTTACCGGGTCTAGCTGCTTCCAGTTGCGCTGAAGTCCTGCGATTGCGGGGCCCAATCTCAGTCCATGTCACATTTACTCTCCTGTAGGCACATGCTGTAACTTGCATCTCGAATGATCGAAGTGAGCTCGATAGCTGAATCCGCGGTGAGATGTCAATTTCGCATACAAATTGACATCTCACCGCGGATTCAGCTATCGAGCTCACTTCGATCATTCGAGATGTTTGTTACAGCATGTGCCTGCTGCTCTGCTCGCCGTGTCCCTTCACCTGTACTACCGACGACCTTTATAGAGCAACGGAAGGCACTGTTTGATTGACTCGAAGAAGAAGAAGCTGTGAGGAATGAACTGGCATCAGTAATGTAACAACCAGGATTCGAACCCGTTACCTCGCGATCGTAAGGCCGTCCCTTTAACCACTAAACTACCGCCACTTTTACTTTGATGGAAGGTTAATGAATCACGTAGTCCATCACCAAGAGTGAAAAGGGTACGCCCTTTCTATCTTAAAGAAGTATAAAAACGAAAGTGAATTTATTGCTTTCTTTGTCATCGTATTAATAACTCACGAGCTTTGAAAAACCTTGAATATGGCCACCTGTATAGCCATTTGATCGATAAAACGTCGACTCAAGAAAAGGGGTCAAACAACTACGATATAGCAACGATAAGTTTATTTTTATATGAATGTGTTGGAAAACAAATCGATTAGAATTATATCGAGTCAAAATTTCAGCTCAATCGATGCAGAGCTTTCTGGGTTTTTGAAGCGTACACAAACGAATTTAACATCCATATTAATATTACAAATTCGAAAGTAATTATGTCTGTCTGTCTGTTTGTCTGTTACGCTTTCATACCTAAACCACTGAACCGATTTTGATGAAATTTGGTATAGGGATAGATTAGACCTTAAGCAAGGACATAGGCTACGTCATCCACGCAGGCGGAGCCGCGGGAAACAGCTAGTTTAACACATTGAAATAAAACTAAAACTAATCGAACTAATAAAGAAATTATAGTTAAAAATTAACATGCATTGTGGAATTCCTGCGCATCACATGCCTCTTGTGATAACGTTCCCGTATTTTTTTACATTATTTAGCATTTAACACGTAGTAACTATTTATTAATCTGTGATTTAAGGAAAAATTATGAACTGTATCAACATATTGAATACTCGTCGTCATGAACTTGTCAACAGCATTTTTTTGTATCTAACCGATTTCACTTCACGGCATCCTCATTAAAGTTTTTCTCATGTAAAATATTGTCAAAAAGTGCAAGTTTATTCAATATTATGTGTAGCAAGCTTAATGTATACTCTAAGGTAGCAAGATTCACTAAGTGCCCTCGATGAATAGTATAAACAACTAATTTAACATTTTTATATAGTTAAATAAATTTGAATGTTAATTGTTATGAATTTAATGGGACCAAAATTGTTGTCAATTACTTCAAACAACCGCGTAAATTGCAGACCGCTTTGTGTTAATACAATAGTGAAACGGTACAAATAACAGTCAATTATGGAACTAAATTCAATTGTGGCAATTGAAAAATTTGCGTTTCTAACCGGTATTTTCGCCAAACATTAGTTTTTTTTTAATTTGTTTTAAGCTATTGCATAGCTTCTATCGCGGGCCTTGAGCGTGGAGACCGAATCCAGAAATTCCGTAACGAAAAAAACCTAACACCCCGAAGCTCGCACGAATCGAGCGGAGCTGCTCCGAAGTAGCTCCGCTTAACGTAAGTAATTATAATTGCATAAGTTGATAAAAAATGCTATGCAATAGCTTTACCGCGGCAGTCCCCGAGTGCCACACGTCTTTTTTTTTTATGGCCGTGTCGATTCCAGGTGGAGTAGAATAGGGCCACCCCATCTCTTCCTGTGGGTGTCGTAGAAGGCGACTAAGGGATAGGGCTGTTCTCCATCCGACAGTAAACCTAAATAAGTGCCCGCTTGACGCTCCCTAATATGTGGGCCCGAAAATTTTAGTTGGCGAAATGTGGGTGATTAGATAATACACCTCTGCCTACCCCTTCGGGTATTTATAGGCGTGAGTATATGTATGTAGGTATGTATGAATAATTCGCGTTTTATGGTGGTTCATTTGCTAAACATTAGTCTAGTTTTTTTAATTAATTTGTGACGTTTCGTAAGTGTCATTTCAATGATATTATGCAGAATTACCTATCTTTGACGGGTGTCAAAGATAGGTAATTCTGCATAATAAATACAAAATAAATTAAAAAAAAAACAAATAGTTACAAAAAAGTTTAATCACACATTATTACGCTGGATGCAGAAGGCGGAGAATCGGCAAACGTGGCGGATATTGGATGAGACCTATGTCCATTGATTGATATTACGCTTTCTTCCTCCTGTGATCTTAATTTATTTTTGACGTTTTGTAGGTGTCAAAGATAGTTAATTATGTATAGGTCATCAATAAAATGTGATGACCTATAGAGAATTAACTATCTTTGACACCCGTAAATAAAAAAAAAACAAAACAGTAACAAAAAAGTTTAAACAAAATAATGAGTGCTTTATTACGCTTTCTTCCTTTTAAGATCCCTTTCTTAATCTTGTAGTAGATTGAATCAGCGACAGTTACTTATTGTATTATTTATAATAGACGATATTAATTCTGCTTTGAATTAAGAAGTTATTCAGAACAGAATCCCTTTTAATTATCTTATTAAGTAATTTATAGCGAATTCGCATTATTTGTTACGCTTATTTAAGAGCAAATTCTAATGTTTTGATGATAAAGATAAGTCTCATAAATTTTGAATTAAATGTTTAAAATTAAATTGCGAAGTTAGTTATAAATTTTGATTTAATGCTTTTTGTTAAGATATTGAATGGGAAGGTTGAAGTGTAGTTATTACTGGTAAAAGATACTAAGATATTGGCCTTTATCCCGGGAGGGGTAGACAAAGTTGAATTAACACCCACATATTTTCATCAATCATTGTATTCAGCCCTACTTAATAGGGGTGAGTCTATTGCCATATTCCGGGCAATATTGTTCAGTGCATGTATATGTAGCTGAATCTAGGCTATATATCTGTCTGATGTTAAACAGTCACATAAACATACATCACTGTCAACGTGTGCTCGACAATATGACGTCACTAAATTTACAGCATGCGAAATTGAAATCTCACCGCGGATTCAGCTGTCGAGATGGTTCGATCGTTCGAAACGTTCTTACAGCATGTGCCTGCAGATGTTGAGAACCCAACAGTAGTACCTACTATGACTGCTTTGAAAGATGCTTTTTCACACTCCGCTTGAAGAACCCGAGATCGTAAGAAGCAGTGTTTACCCGTGGTCCCAGTGGATCGACCCATTAGCGGGTCCATGGGTAATTTGAATTACCCGTGGTTCCATGGCATTAGAGATTGGTCTCGGAATTTCGACTATATCGATAGTATACAAATCCGTACTAACAGCATACCAAATGTCAAAAGAGTTAAATTACAAAGATAGAGAAACATGTATCTCACATTATAATTTCTAAAAAAATATTGTAACTTACCTTGTAGTTGTTCCAAAAACTTCTACCGTAAACGCCTGGTTCAATCCCATCATGACTTGAGAGATTGCTATAGTAACTGAAAACAGTGAAACTATAGCCACTGTAGTGCTAGCCCATCGGAGACACATAGCTCCAGCCATTGATAACAATCCAGCTGCTATTTGTAGTCTCTTCTTTCCGACTTTATTCACCAATATACCAGAGACTAAGTAGGGTACTAGAGAGACGCTTCCGATAATCATACTGTTTATGTACGTCTTGGTGCCACTTTTAGTCTGTAAATAAATGTAATAAATTTCATTTTATGAGTACCAGTTCTGGTTTCTTCCAAAATCTGCACTTTAGAATTTGGGGGGTTACCATGAAACATCTACTATCCGTGGGGTGATGGCGAAAGAATATAAATATCACCCCATCTCATCTGAAGGGTGTCGCAAGAGGCAACTAACGGAAAAATGCGCAGACGATAATTATCACTGCAAGAGAAGGAAAACTCGAAATAAATCCCTGTACCCTGGCCAGATGCCAGGGTGCAAACAGTAGGCCAAAGCATCCCAACATTGGGAGAGGTCTAGAGGGCCATTCGAATTTTGGACCCGTATAATATAAGAACGAAAGATGAAGCATTTTGCCCTGTAGACAGCATAAGTTAGCATAAAACCATTTCATACAGCAGCCGAAACGAAGTGTCACTCTACCGTATTCGGATCCGATTTTAGAATAAATGTGTTCCATGAAAACCATTGCCCGAAAATTCAATCTGCAATAGTGAATGTTTCGTGGTAGTACTGGGTACGCTCTCCTTTCCATAATTTAGTTATTTTGGTTGTCTAACCAATATTGAGAGGAAAGCTTGTGCTAGATCCTCATCTGATAATTAGCATAGGAGTACCAGTAATCAGGAGAGCTTAGTGGGATCTCATACCCTCAAAATACAACGCAAATACGACTCAAAATTTGGAGTAAGTGACATCTAAAAATTTCATGGACAATAAAGAAATCTTTAGGTTTTTCAACGCTCGTGGAATAAAGGAAACATTTTTCGTAATAAAAATTTCAGCATTGCTTGTTAACGTTGTCTTTGTGTCGCTTTTTTGGATCAACATAGAGACTAACGTTTTTTAAAAGAAAATTTCAATGAAGAAATTCTTCAACAACTTTTGCTAATTTTAAATCCAAATCTTAGGATCATAGCATTATTGCTTAAAACAGCTAAATGATAAAAAAATCTTAAAGCTTTACTTTTAAATCCAAATTTCCCTCTCCCGGAAAACCGTGTCAATTGATCTGAAACTCTTCGATAAATTTATATTACGTATTTCACGTCAATTTATTTGGCAGCTTCTTACTAAACACGTCTGCAAAATTGATCCCAGCAGTTATGTGATAAACCGTAATAAATAAAATTTTATTTTCATAAGTATTTTAAGCATTTCCAAGTTCCGTTACTAGCACAGTCTCTTTGAGTGAAGGTATCTTTACAGAAACACTTTTCTAAGACCCATATTAATAAATCGCTCTCAAATCAAGTCCAAGAACTGTCAAATTTGAAGTAATAAAGTGGTAGTGTTTTGGGGGACCATCAATATCTTTGGAACCCGAGCCAAGTTTTTCAGCAAGCTGATACATCTGATGAATGTCGGACGATGCTCGGAAGCAGGCTTTTCTTTTGAGTTGGGGACCAGACAGTAGCCTAAATGCTTAACAGTCAACATAAATCTTACTATGGAAAGGAGTAGTAGAAGGCAGACTCCGTGCTATTACCAGTATTGGATGCAACCGGGATTGATGCGATAATGATGATGAAACTAAAACTAAACTATACTAAAACAATTAAAAAATCTTATTTTCTCCCGATATATTTTTCAGACACACAATTCTTTCAAACCAGAATGTAAAAACTACACTTTTTGATGAAGCAATCACTAACATAGAAACTTTGAAATAGAAAAATCCAGGCCGTTGACAAAGCCATTTATTTGTAAATTGAAACTTACACTTGGGACATACGCTAAAAATGAAACGTATGAGACTTCTATTAACACTTTGGAGACCGAGCACTGAGCCAAGTTAATACCGTAAGGTGCTTTAAAATATTTATGGAGAATTTATTTGGAATAATTTGCACAAAACGGCTGCTGGATTTCAACAATATATATAGGTACGTATAGGGTGATATTATAACGTTATTTTTGTTAGCAAGAATATTTTTAACAGAGAAGTAAACGGTCTGTGGTGAAAACCTTGGATGCAGCCGATAACCATATTAAAATGGTAACGGTGATCTATTGTTGATATGATATAACAAAAGTAGCAAATGTAGTCCTATTAATGGATAGAAAGGCAAACAATGATAATGATTCGCACATTTTTTACTTTTTGTTACCTTTTTACCTTGTGTAACTTTTCCCCTTCTTTTCCCCCGTAATCCCCCCTTAAATCTATCCCCAAAATGATATATTTTCTACACATCGATCCTCTATTGACAAATAATATTAAAATCGAATTGATTCTCACAAGCAACTTACAATAAAGAACTCCACACCGTACTCCGCCGCCTGACTATCTAATGAAGTTTACAGTAGACTGAATTTTCATTGCATAATACTATCAACACACCATTGAGAATCTTAAGGTAGTTTCAAAGCCAGCTATTACTTTCCGCGAGGCACGCCCGAGGTATATTACAGAACCTTGAATTGTTTATTTTGCAAGTCAATTCATGTTATGAAACTAAATATGGTAATATCGAATCAATATTCTGCGTTGGTTCCCTCTCTATATTTATAGCTATTGTTAGCAGAATTATGTTTATTATTAGCTTTACAAATTTGCTCGTACTATAGTACGTTGTAGTACTTTTGCGTGCTGAGTGAAAGTTGAATAGATGAAGCTTATCTATGGTGAATGATGTTTCGTACCGGATCGTGTTAGTACCTACATGTGGAAGAAATTTAGGTCAAGGGTTGGATTTTGATAGATAGCCTTGAATATACCTATGTATTAAGTGACTAGCTGTTGGCAGCGTCATCACCACGAATCTTAATCCCATTCTCGCAACATGTGGGAACGATTCTCGGGATAAGAAGCCTACATAATAGGTAATTCTAAAATATAATCTATCCTTGTGTCAAATTTCAGCGCCATCCGTTCAGCCTTTAGAGCGTAATTGAATAACAAACATCCAAACAAAGAAACAACAGATAAAAAAAACTTTTATGTACGTCTTGGTGCCACTTTTAGTCTGTAAATAAATGTAATAAATTTCATTTTATGAGTACCAGTTCTGGTTGCTTCCAAAATCTGCACTTTAGAATCTGGGGGGTTACCATGAAATACATCTACTATCCGTGTGGTGATGGCGAAAGAATATAAATATCACCCCACATCATCTGAAGGATGTCGCAAGAGGCAACTAACGGAAAAATGCACAGACGATATTATCACTGCGAGAGAAGGAAAACTCGAAATAAATTCCTGTACCAAGCCATCTTGCCAGGGTGAAAACAGTAGGCCAAAGGCTCCCAACATTGGGAGAGGTCTTTGAACCCGTACAAAATTTGAACAAAAAATGAAGCATTTTGCCCTGTAGACAGTATAAGTCAGCTGAAAACCATCTCATATAGCAGCCAAACCGAAGTTTCACGTACCGTATTCGGATCCAATTTTGGAATAAATGTGTTCCATGAAAACCATTGCCCGAAAAATCAATCCCACCACGGATGTTTCGTGGCCTACTGGGTACGCTCTCCTCACTTCTCCTTTCCATAATTTAAGTTATTTTGGTTGTATAACCAATATTGAGAGGAAAGCCTGTGCCAGATCCTCATCTAGTAATCAGCATTGGAGTACCGGTATTTAGTAGCGCTTAGTGGGGTCTCATACCCTCAAAATACAACGCAAATACGACTCAAAATTTGGAGTAAGTGACATCTAAAAATTTCATGGACAATAAAGAAATCTTTAGGTTTTTCAACGCTCGTGGAATAAAGGAAACATTTTTCGTAATAAAAATTTCAGCATTGCTTGTTAACGTTGTCTTTGTGTCGCTTTTTTGGATCAACATAGAGACAAACGTTTTTTAAAAGAAAATTTCAATGAAGAAATTCTTCAACAACTTTTGCTAATTTTAAATCCAAATCTTAGGATCATAGCATTATTGCTTAAAACAGCTAAATGATAAAAAAATCTTAAAGCTTTACTTTTAAATCCAAATTTCCCTCTCCCGGAAAACCGTGTCAATTGATCTGAAACTCTTCGATAAATTTATATTACGTATTTCACGTCAATTTATTTGGCAGCTTCTTACTAAACACGTCTGCAAAATTGATCCCAGCAGTTATGTGATAAACCGTAATAAATAAAATTTTATTTTCATAAGTATTTTAAGCATTTCCAAGTTCCGTTACTAGCACAGTCTCTTTGAGTGAAGGTATCTTTACAGAAACACTTTTCTAAGACCCATATTAATAAATCGCTCTCAAATCAAGTCCAAGAACTGTCAAATTTGAAGTAATAAAGTGGTAGTGTTTTGGGGGACCATCAATATCTTTGGAACCCGAGCCAAGTTTTTCAGCAAGCTGATACATCTGATGAATGTCGGACGATGCTCGGAAGCAGGCTTTTCTTTTGAGTTGGGGACCAGACAGTAGCCTAAATGCTTAACAGTCAACATAAATCTTACTATGGAAAGGAGTAGTAGAAGGCAGACTCCGTGCTATTACCAGTATTGGATGCAACCGGGATTGATGCGATAATGATGATGAAACTAAAACTAAACTATACTAAAACAATTAAAAAATCTTATTTTCTCCCGATATATTTTTCAGACACACAATTCTTTCAAACCAGAATGTAAAAACTACACTTTTTGATGAAGCAATCACTAACATAGAAACTTTGAAATAGAAAAATCCAGGCCGTTGACAAAGCCATTTATTTGTAAATTGAAACTTACACTTGGGACATACGCTAAAAATGAAACGTATGAGACTTCTATTAACACTTTGGAGACCGAGCACTGAGCCAAGTTAATACCGTAAGGTGCTTTAAAATATTTATGGAGAATTTATTTGGAATAATTTGCACAAAACGGCTGCTGGATTTCAACAATATATATAGGTACGTATAGGGTGATATTATAACGTTATTTTTGTTAGCAAGAATATTTTTAACAGAGAAGTAAACGGTCTGTGGTGAAAACCTTGGATGCAGCCGATAACCATATTAAAATGGTAACGGTGATCTATTGTTGATATGATATAACAAAAGTAGCAAATGTAGTCCTATTAATGGATAGAAAGGCAAACAATGATAATGATTCGCACATTTTTTACTTTTTGTTACCTTTTTACCTTGTGTAACTTTTCCCCTTCTTTTCCCCCGTAATCCCCCCTTAAATCTATCCCCAAAATGATATATTTTCTACACATCGATCCTCTATTGACAAATAATATTAAAATCGAATTGATTCTCACAAGCAACTTACAATAAAGAACTCCACACCGTACTCCGCCGCCTGACTATCTAATGAAGTTTACAGTAGACTGAATTTTCATTGCATAATACTATCAACACACCATTGAGAATCTTAAGGTAGTTTCAAAGCCAGCTATTACTTTCCGCGAGGCACGCCCGAGGTATATTACAGAACCTTGAATTGTTTATTTTGCAAGTCAATTCATGTTATGAAACTAAATATGGTAATATCGAATCAATATTCTGCGTTGGTTCCCTCTCTATATTTATAGCTATTGTTAGCAGAATTATGTTTATTATTAGCTTTACAAATTTGCTCGTACTATAGTACGTTGTAGTACTTTTGCGTGCTGAGTGAAAGTTGAATAGATGAAGCTTATCTATGGTGAATGATGTTTCGTACCGGATCGTGTTAGTACCTACATGTGGAAGAAATTTAGGTCAAGGGTTGGATTTTGATAGATAGCCTTGAATATACCTATGTATTAAGTGACTAGCTGTTGGCAGCGTCATCACCACGAATCTTAATCCCATTCTCGCAACATGTGGGAACGATTCTCGGGATAAGAAGCCTACATAATAGGTAATTCTAAAATATAATCTATCCTTGTGTCAAATTTCAGCGCCATCCGTTCAGCCTTTAGAGCGTAATTGAATAACAAACATCCAAACAAAGAAACAACAGATAAAAAAAACTTTTATGTACGTCTTGGTGCCACTTTTAGTCTGTAAATAAATGTAATAAATTTCATTTTATGAGTACCAGTTCTGGTTGCTTCCAAAATCTGCACTTTAGAATCTGGGGGGTTACCATGAAATACATCTACTATCCGTGTGGTGATGGCGAAAGAATATAAATATCACCCCACATCATCTGAAGGATGTCGCAAGAGGCAACTAACGGAAAAATGCACAGACGATATTATCACTGCGAGAGAAGGAAAACTCGAAATAAATTCCTGTACCAAGCCATCTTGCCAGGGTGAAAACAGTAGGCCAAAGGCTCCCAACATTGGGAGAGGTCTTTGAACCCGTACAAAATTTGAACAAAAAATGAAGCATTTTGCCCTGTAGACAGTATAAGTCAGCTGAAAACCATCTCATATAGCAGCCAAACCGAAGTTTCACGTACCGTATTCGGATCCAATTTTGGAATAAATGTGTTCCATGAAAACCATTGCCCGAAAAATCAATCCCACCACGGATGTTTCGTGGCCTACTGGGTACGCTCTCCTCACTTCTCCTTTCCATAATTTAAGTTATTTTGGTTGTATAACCAATATTGAGAGGAAAGCCTGTGCCAGATCCTCATCTAGTAATCAGCATTGGAGTACCGGTATTTAGTAGCGCTTAGTGGGGTCTCATACCCTCAAAATACAACGCAAAAACGACTCAAAGTTTGGATAAGTGACATCTTAAAATTTCATGAACAATATAGAAATCTTTAGGTTTTTCAACGGTCGTCGAATAAAGGAAACGTTTTTCGCAATAAAAAATTCAGCATTGCGTGTTAACGTTGTCTTTGTGCCGCTTTTTTGGATCAACATAGAGACAAACGTTTTTTAAAAGAACATTTAAATGAAGAAATTCTTCAACAACTTTTGCTAATTTTAAATCCAAATACAGGGTAAATCCAAATTCTGGCGTAGTAAAATCTTAGGATCATAGCATTATTACTTAAAACAGCTAAAAAATAAAAAAATCTTAAAGCTGTTAAATCCAAATTTCCCTCTCCCGGAAAACCGTGTCAATTGATCTGAAACTCTTCGATAAATTTATATTACGTATTTCACGTCAATTTATTTGGCAGCTTCTTACTAAACACGTCTGCAAAATTGATCCCAGCAGTTATGTGATAAACCGTAATAAATAAAATTTTATTTTCATAAGTATTTTAAGCATTTCCAAGTTCCGTTACTAGCACAGTCTCTTTAAGTGAAGGTATCTTTACAGAAACACTTTTCTAATAAATCGCTCTCAATTCAAGTCCAAGAACTGTCAAATTTGAAGTAATAAAGTGGTAGTGTTTTGGGGGACCATCAATGTCTTTAGAACCCGAGCCAAGTTTTTCAGCAAGCTAATACATCTGATGATTGTCGGACGATGCTCGGAAGCAGGCTTTTCTTTTGAGTTGGGGACCAGACAGTAGCCTAAATGCTTAACAGTCAACATAAATCTTACTATGGAAAGGAGTAGTAGAAGGCAGACGCCGTGCTATTACCAGTATTGGATGCAACCGGGATTGATGCGATAATGATGATGAAACTAAAACTAAACTATACTAAAACAATTAAAAAATCTTATTTTCTCCCGATATATTTTTCAGACACACAATTCTTTCAAACTAGAATGTAAAAACTACACTTTTTGATGAAGCAATCACTAACATAGAAACTTTGAAATAGAAAAATCCAGGCCGTTGACAAAGCCATTTATTTATAAATTGAAACTTACACTTGGGACATACGCTAAAAATGAAACGTATGAGACTTCTATTAACACTTTGGAGACCGAGCACTGAGCCAAGTTAATACCGTAAGGTGCTTTAAAATATTTATGGAGAATTTATTTGGAATAATTTGCACAAAACGGCTGCTGGATTTCAACAATATATATAGGTACGTATAGGGTGATATTATAACGTTATTTTTGTTAGCAAGAATATTTTTAACAGAGAAGTAAACGGTCTGTGGTGAAAACCTTGGATGCAGCCGATAACCATATTAAAAAAAAGTAACGGTGATCTATTATTGATATGATATAACAAAAGTAGCAAATGTAGTCCTATTAATGGATAGAAAGGCAAACACTGATAATGATTCGCACATTTTACTTTTTGTTACCTTTTTACCTTGTGTAACTTTTTCAAAACCACAACTTTTTAGTTGTGGTTTTGAAAAATCTATCCCCAAAATGATATATTTTCTACACATCGATCCTCTATTGACAAATAATATTAAAATCGAATTGATTCTCACAAGCAACTTACAATAAAGAACTCCACACCGTACTCCGCCGCCTGACTATCTAATGAAGTTTACAGTAGACTGAATTTTCATTGCATAATACTATCAGCACACCATTGAGAATCTTAAGGCAGTTTCAAAGCCAGCTATTACTTTCCGCGAGGCACGCCCGAGGTATATTACAGAACCTTGAATTGTTTATTTTGCAAGTCAATTCATGTTATGAAACTAAATATGGTAATATCGAATCAATATTCTGCGTTGGTTCCCTCTCTATATTTATAGCTATTGTTAGCAGAATTATGTTTATTATTAGCTTTACAAATTTGCTCGTACACTACGTTGTAGTACTTTTGCGTGCTGAGTGAAAGTTGAATAGATTGAAGCTTATCTATGGTGAATGATGTTTCGTACCGGATCGTGTTAGTACCTACATGTGGAAGAAATTTAGGTCAAGGGTTGGATTTTGATAGATAGCCTTGAATATATGTATTAAGTGACTAGCTGTTGGCAGCGGCATCACCGCGAATCTTAATCCCATTCTCGCAACATGTGGGAACGATTCTCGGGATAAGAAGCCTATAGGTAATTCTAAAATATAATCTATCCTTGTGTCAAATTTCAGCGCCATCCGTTCAGCCTTTAGAGCGTAATTGAATAACAAACATCCAAACAAAGAAACAACAAATACAAAAAACTTGCAAATTTATATTATTACCTTAGATTATATTAGTACCTTAGATACTTTACTACTTTACTTTATAATCTTAGATACTAAAATATCTATTTGAAAAAAAAAACTATAATATTATCTACACAAATAAAATTCACACATCACATTACTAAAAAGAATTTCAGTAGAAAGAAAATAAGACTTTTCATTCTGTAGACGTAATAAATATGTAAAAGAAATCGCAAAGAGAATCCGTGAATAATACAACTGTGATATAAATAAAACTACCTACCTACCAAAGAACACGGCAAGATCATAAAAAGTGCTGTAATGAAAGACTTTTATGTGTAGGTACAAATAAAAGTCTAGGCCGACTGTATAGAACTAAAAAAGGAAAACACCGATTTCAACACAAACATGAACTTTATGATGATACAGAACTGAAAATCAGACGACCTCTGAGGCGTAGAGGTAGAATATTTGATTACTAAGTCAGAGGCCAAAGGGTCGATTAAGTTGGTTGATTAGGAGGTAGCTAAGATCCCAAACCGACTGTAACTTTGTGACATGACAATGCATTTTAAAGGACTTGAGATGTGTAGTCGACAAATGAGATACGTACAACTCATTCAATTTGAATTTGGACCTGGCGTCGATGCCATTACTCAGACGTCAGGTTTAATCTTGTTGTATACACCTTTACATACAACTTTATAGGATGAAATGTATACTTATGAAGGATAATAAAATTAATTATTAAAACCCTACTCGATAAATTTGAATGAAAAAAAATTTTTGCCAACAGATATTTTAGCATCAAAAATCTACCGTATAGTTTTTGTTGGAATTTTGAACCCTATGACACTCGAGAGATGAATACCTTTCATTTGAGATCCTATTCATCAAAATCCGTTTAGGCGTTAGGCCTGTAGAGGGGAACAAAGAAAACTACATACACACATAGACACATACATACATACGCGCGAAACACATTATCCTCTCGCTGGCGCAGTCGGGTAAAAATGTCTAAAAACAATAAGCCTAAAATAATGTCGACTGTGGGTGCATTGGGTTATCAAGTGAAATAAATGTGTAAGGGGATTGAGGATCTACCACAATTTTCGTGGCTGATACACCTACCAAAACGAAGGGGGCTTTGATAGCCAGGATACATCTAGACAAGCTATTCTTATCCGGACACGTAATAGGAGGCGAGCCTATTGCCGTTAAGCGGGCACTTTGATAAGGGCTGTATATTTATTGTCGGATAGAGAAAAACCATATTATTATTATTATCCCTTAGTTGCCTTCTACGATTCACACCTTATAAAATCATAAACTGTAAAAATAATACTTTTTTACTTACCGGGATACACACATCTACATCTAGTAGTGTAGCATTTTGAATTGCTTTCAAGTTACTCGTATACGCGTCCAGCATTACGCATAAGTTATGTGATTCTTCTGACTGATAGTTCTCAACTATTGCTGACATCTGTGGGAACCACAGTCTAAATACGTTGTACCTGAAACATTTATCGCAATTATACCAGCTGTTTTTATAGTGTCGATTAGGTACGAATGGAGAATGCCTTGACCACTGAGCTACCGAGCCTCATCTAAAGCGTTCCAAATTCTCCTATACAACCGTCTTGGGGCGACTTGAATAGGGAGATTTGAATAGATAGCATACTAATTGATTTGAAATTTCGTTCAATTGATTTTTTTGACGTTTTGGAGCGAAAGGTTTATAAGCCACAGCCCCAAAACAAATCAGTTAGGGTGACAAGCGGCCTCATCTGTCATCTCCAGGACTGCGCTCATGGAGGACGTAGGTTGAACTACGTGTGGTCCTTACACCCTAAGAGGAAAACCTGATCCAAAAATTCATCCATCCCCGTTCTTGATCACCGGAGACCTTGGGTATGTATGCCCGTATACCCATATTCATATTCAAAACGAAACTAGTTACTTCTTCTTCTTCATCCTAGTGTTAATTCCCAGTCGCATCCGAAGCTTTCACCTCGGAGTCTGGGGTCTGCTTTACCAGTCTTAACTGCGGATTTGGCTAGACCTCGATATTTTCCGTGAAGCGACTGCCATCTGACCTCCACAACCCAATGGTGACATTAAGCGCTATCGAAGCATTGCAGCAGACTGTTTTTAAACTAGTTACTTAGTATTGTAAAATTAAAATTTCTCATCAAAATACTTACATAGACATAACAATAAAGTTTGCTGTACATATCAACGCCAGGTACACACCTAAAGGCCTCCTGAACATAGGTTTGATATTATGAAGACCTGCTACAATTTGATTGCTAAACGTGTTTTTAACTTGATTTTCCGTATCGTCCATAGCAAGCTTAGTTTTGTCCTTCCAAATATCTGCAAACTGAAACAAAATAATAATCGTTATTATACCTATTACAGTAATACTTATCTATATTATTATCTCCGTGCTTCGGAGAGCACTTTAAGCGGTCCTAGACAAGTGTCGTAGAATTGAATGATGAATGTATGGGATATTTTGACATTTATGATATACGTTGACGAATGTCATAATATACATCAAATTCCGTATAATATTCTATTCTATAATACGCTGACCAACGAATTACCATTTGTCTAGAGGGGCAGGTCGTCATACGAATATCTATAGCAGTCCTTATACGGGTAATTGGAGCCTTAAAACATCAAACTAGTCTAACTGAAATACATCGGTATCGCTAATAGGTTGTCGAAGTCATTGGCAGATGCTTCACGGAAAATATCAAAGTTCTTCTGCGTCGCAGTTAGACTGGAAAATGTAGACCCCGGATTCCGAGGTAAAGACCTCAAAATGTGACCGGGATTAATGCAAAAAGGATGATGCTGACGATGAATTTATACTTACTATCTAAGAAAATACTTTACACTGGAATCCTGGGACCGCACGACTACTACGTATTTCTTTGTATAATGCCTATCTGGAGTTTTGCAGGCAGTAGCTAGACCCGTCTGCCTCCGATAAAAATGAACATCAATTATTGCTTTGTTTTATCATGAATTCACTATCAGGTATCTCAGTTCTATATTACTAAGTAACACGCCATAATTCAACTTAATAAGTGGTGTTGATGGCGAAATAATTTTCACAAATACACCTAATATTCTAGATTGTACATTATTTTCGTAGATTGTAGATTATTTTTAGGTGTAAAATCTGCAATTCGTTTACGTTTACTGTTACAAAAGACCTTAAACATTTGGTACACGGTCGGTCTCTTCTAGCATGATATGGTAAAGTTTCTCCTAGTTTTCGATAAGAATAAAAATAACTAAAACCTAAACTAAATAATAAGATTTGTAGATAATTTGTGATGAAAACTCCTACTTACGTCATCTGAGATTCGCAAATGCAATTAAGGGACGAGTCACAAGATAACATTATTACTATAATCAACTTTATCGAAGAAACCCTTACAGTTATAGAGTAAAATTTTCTTAATAAACACTTAAGTGTTAGTAAATTTTACAATTTCATTAAAATCAAAAGCAATTTTCACATGCCACCTTAAAACGCCTTTTGTAATAAAAGTCGAGTTTAATACAAACATTTTAGTGATCGAAATGTATTTTCACGCTCCAACGAAAGCAAATTAATTGAACTTGTCTCAATTGGAAATATTGTTTTAAATTGTACCTACATTTCATTTTAAAATTTCAGCAGCACTTTTCGAATATTCAGTGATGTATTATTTAAGATTGAAATTCGCAGAACACTAATTGAAATGTTTAGTTATGTACCTTTTTTATCGTGTGCAAAAACCACAATATGGTTATGTAGCACTTGAACTGACTGAAACTCACGCACGTAAGGTGAGATTGTCTTAAGTTAGGCCTATCTCTCGCACCCCGGCCGATTCAGGGCCATCTCCCTCAGGGCCATCTCTCTCGATCTGGCGCTCTTCGGATGAGAACTAGGGCGATAGGTGGCTCCACCCGAGTTTAATTACCCGCGGTGATGCCCACGGCGAATTGTGATGAATAGTGAGCGCGTTCCCACAACCCATGGGTACCTATTTCATGGATAAACAGTAGCTAATGTGTTATTCCAGACTATAATCTATCCCCGTACCAATTTTTAACCAGGACCATTGTAACCGCTGAACTTGTCAGACGGACTACTCACCGGCTACCTCAGTTGGAGATTGCACGACTCTAAAATCCCAGGGCGCCTTTTTCACAGAGAGAATAAATGTAATGCTGTGGGTATGTGAGGAACCTTTGGGTGTCACTCTAAAGAAAACTCATACACTCCGTTATACATACATATATTTATTTAGGGGAACACAATACAGAGATACACATACAGAAGGGTGAAATAAAGACATACACACATAGGCCTCTAGTGACACAAGTACAAAGCACAAGCCGTGCCGGTCTCTCCCACTAGGTGTAGGATCCTCCACTTATCAGACTTCCCTGCAGAATGAAGATACAGCCAACCCAAGGTGGTTGGGGACTTCTCCACATATAAATTACTACCCAGATGGGTGATCTATTAAGGTATGTACACGCAAAATGTAATAAAAGGTGTCTATACGTGACCAGAGCCTCGGTTGCCTTCCTGATGGTAAGAAGTGACGTCCCACTGGTCCTCGCCCTGTCCGCTTAGGTGCAGACGAGAGGATGCCTTTGTATAGTGACGCGTAAGCTCGGGGCCGCTTCTCCGCTCAACCACGCTCATAAGGCACGAAGCTGACTACTACAATCTTGGACCCTAAGACCAAAAAATGAATACTAAGAATTGTCTCTAATGCAGCAGAAACCCATAAGCAGATATCGTGAAGCTACTTACCACGAATTGGGGATCACTGAGTTTAGGTTCTTAGGTTATAAAAAAAATTACAAAGAGATTACAGACAGTACACAAGATGACCGTTATAGGGTCTCGACAAAGTTTTCTGAAGTGCCGGCCCGCCAGCTGACTCGGCCTTTTATAAAGTCTAGCGAAGAACTTTCTGGAAAAACACCAAATTTCACCGCTCCTTCATGAGCCGTCTCACATTAAAACAACAAGTCACTCCGAAAGTGCGGCAAAATCAGGTGTCATCTTGTAACTACGAACTCAAGGCGGACCAGGCATCTCCTTACTTTAGACGCATTACACCAGACAGACCATAGTGCTTACATAGACGAGAATCATAGAATAATATATCCCGAGAAATTAGGAACAAAAACTGGACTTCAACGCCTAACTAAAAATCAACATTATTATTCATAATACATAAATAAATCTATCAAAATCAACATTTTCAAAGCTACCCGTGTTGAAACGCCATCTCGTGACATTAGTGTGTACTAACACCAATATGCGCCTTACAGCACAGCCAATACATCCCGTACGAGTGTAAACGTGTGTAAGAGTGTTAAAACAATAGATGTCGCTACTAGTCCTGAAAATTACATGTTACACCATGCGTGATGCAAAGTAGTCTAAAGTCAGACGTCACACATTTCAGGTTCACTCAGATTTCTGCCGGCGTTTTGAAGAATAGAATGATGATGGTTTGACATGTATTTTGATGTTTATGACGTTTTTGACAGTTGTCAACGTATGTCAACCATTAGTCAATCTATTTTGTTCTACAAATGTATTTCCATTTGTTTAGAGAGACTGGATGTTGAGCATAATATTTGCGTATTTACAAACTGAGTTAGTTTACCCGTATTTAAAAAAAAGCATACACTTTTTTGTCATGACAGCGCTGAGTATTTGATACGAAATTTTTCAAACGTATAATATATTTACAGATAACTCTAAATTCGAGGTAAAAGCGTGTACATTTGTGATGAAAAAAATAAGTATTCAGCATTCCACATATATTAAAAAATATCTTACCGGATAAGTGGCGGCAGGTTTCCCAGTATTCTGTACATATACTTTAATCAGAATATCCCTTGCTTCGTCGTATTTTTTCTGCGTCACCAAATATTTGGGACTTTCTGGCACAAACAGTCCGTACATTACACAGGAAGCCAGGGGCCATAACGACACGGCGTAAAGATAAAAATTCCACGTGTTGAGTACTAAGGAAAAAAATAAAATGACTATATTACGCGAAAAGCTAAGAGAAACGGTAGGACAATTACGAAAATTCTCAAAACGTGCAAAAGAAAATCCGACTTTATTTTCTTTTTTCATTCTTCTTTGTTCAAACGTCGCGTCGCCTGGGTTTGCTCGGAGATTAAATATGAAACATCCAAGTGGTGGTATTTATCAAATTAAATTTTATTTTGTGGCGATTTTATCTTAAGATCTCTTGTTTAGGATAATCTTTCCATTTTCTTGTGAAATACTGTTTGTTCTTCGTCAAGAATTTTTTCCTCATCGGCCGTTGGCATTGAAATAAACCAAGGTTATAAAAATACCTTGAATTTTAAATGAGGTGCCTTTTAATATTCTGCCAAGAATTGATTTGATGTTGGTTTTACAGGCTCGCCCCCTACTACACTGAAAATGATTATATAGTTGGCGAAATGTAATAGGTAGGTACATCGATCATCGTCAATGAAGATAGAAAAAAGAAAATACAGCTTAGGTGGGATTTGAACCCGCAATCTTTCCCTTGCATGGGGAATATTCTGACCACTGAACCACCGAACCTCGCCCGAACCTGATCCAAATTTTTTATACATCCGTCTTTTACTTCTTAGTCGATTTGACGAAATATGTGATCTAAGACTGAATTTAACAACTATGTACCTACCATATTTCTGCAAATAAATATTTCATTCATTCATTTGAATTGTTAAGCATACTAAATCCTTTAAAATTTCATACAATTATCATATACGATACAGCTTTAATACGGATGAACCTAGAGGTTATATCAACAAATACAGCTTTCCAAATTCAACGTCACAAAACGTTGCTCAACTGAATAATACATTGAACAGAATCTAATATTATAACACATCAATAAAATAACTAATAAACAGTCAACTAAAATCCCTTTGTCATTCAAGCTCATTACATCAACAGCAAGGGTTAGGGGTTTGAAATAACCACGCTTATTCCAGAACATAAGGTCATAAATATAATAATAGTTTTATGGTATGTTCGTAGCACTCACACTTTACGAGGTAAATAAGTAATTCAAGTTGTGTCAAAGCGAAGTGTAATGTTACGACCACGGAACATTACTGCTCACGTTTATGGGACCTCGGATTGAAATGGTACGTCATTGGCGTTATGTTTTTGTGAATATTAGTTATCAAGGATATTATGATACTTTTTGAAGTTTACGCGAATATTACTCATTGAAATATAATCACTTTTTGACGGCTTGTATCGGGTTATCGCGATTTATTTGTTATTATTTACTTTTTACCCGAGATTTCGGCTACTTTTCAGCAGCTATGGAGCGAAAAACTCTTCAGCTAGCTCTAATCACCACCGCGAACATAACACAAGGTTATTATAACCGCGATATTCTGTAGGGCGCAGGTACTTTACCAGTCGGACTGCTCAATTGGAACGAGAATACCGTCGTATCCTACCTACTATAAATACGTTCTTAGTATAAGACTAGTCGACGACAAAACTTTTTAATTTCATTCAAAGTTAGCTTCATCGTTATTTATAAGGAAGAAGTTTGGTAAAGAAAAAACTCAATTATATTGTCATCGAACTTATATTATTTATACAAATGGTTTGAATCTCTTATTTCTTTATCTTCGGTTACTTTTGTTTGTGGACTTTTGCAAGTAAATGTCTTAAGATTTTGTTATTTCTTCATAATCCATACTAATATTATAAAGCTGAAGATTTCTTTGTTTGGTTGAATGAATTTTGTGTTAAACAGCGCGTTTATCGAGGGAGGTTATAAGTTAAATATCATCACGCTACTGAAGTGAGTGGAGCTGTATATATAAATGTCAAAAAATACGGTAAATTCTCATACATTGTTTGAAAATTAAGAAATTGTGGTTTCGAAGTATTGCTGGAGGCTTGGACCTTAGATGTGCTCAAAATGTGCTCTATACGCGCAGAACATTTCTTGGGTGTCTTGAGGATATCACGGGGTGCTACTGCGGTGGATGGGCTCAAATTCATCAAGCAGAGATTATTACAAAACAATCCGTGCCTCTTTTCCCGAGGTACACGTATGGTGAGCAGTGTTGCCGAACTATCGATAGCTTGACTATCGATAGTAGACTTCGAAAATCATCTATAATATCGATAGGCCTATCGATAGTATCGATATTGTCAATACTATCGATACTATCGATAGTACATTGGGTATTGAAAAACGATATATTATCGTTGTGATACTATCGATAGTATTACTGTGTGTCGATAGTATTATACTAACGGTGCTATCGATACAATCGATAGTATCGACAATATCGATACTATTGATATTACTATCGATAGGCTAACAATAGTCGACTATCGATGGTCTATCAATAGTCGACTATCGAGCAGCAACACTAATGGTGAGTTAGCTAGATGTAAATAAAAATATCAAAATACCTTACCAAAGTATCCTCCAAAGAGAGTCATCTTCCAATCGTTAATGAGAATACCCCATGACATAAGAGCGATGACTATTTGACATATGGATATGAACGAAGCCTGCAGTAGAAACACTCTGTCTCTTATATCGTTGTAGCAGAACTCTGATGTTATAGCTAACATGGGATTGAAGCACATGGCGAACCTGAAAAAAAAATTAAAATAAATATTACTTAGAAGTGTTTTTATGTTTTGTTGGTATACGAGTATTATACGTGTTATTATGTCAGTAATAGCAGGTACCTACCTCAACCTTTATAATTACATCAAAACGTTCCAAGGAGACTATCCCAATAAGACATTCTGAACTGCATTCACAGATTTTGGCAAAATCATACAGTAAACAAGAAAAATGCTAAAGTCAAAAAAAAAATTTGGTGCCAATCGATCCTTTTTCATAAGGGGATCTAAAGACTCTACGAGACTAATTAAGTTCTGAGTACTAGATACGACAGAATTCGCCAAAAACGTTTCAACTCAAATTGTAATTATTGCCACATGACGCTACTTCTTACTGTTACTCTATTAGTCCAAGTGATATTTTGACAAAATTCGAGAACGGCTTGACCGATGCGGCCAATTATTTTCCTACGTAGCTATGGAACGCACTACCGCCACTCCACATGAATTTTGTTTAACTTACAAAATTTTCTGCTACTTTCAAATTGCTGATATAAATTCAAAGTTAAATTCGTAACTAACAAAGATAGTTCCCTATACAACCACTTTACAATGTGCCTTAAATAATGAAGTGAATCTACAATCTTGTCGTACCTAAATTGCCAAAACTAAACTTATGCCTCAAGTAGAAGAATGTGTCACTGGAGATTTGAGCATAGGTTGTAATATGCGGTCCTCCCTATGAGTAAACCACTAGGTGCAGAGACACACGATGCGTTGCGGCGCCGCACCGCAGTAATTTCGGCCAATCGGCGGCCATACGAGTGGCGCCACACTGCTCTCTCTCTCTTAGATCTCTTCTCTCTCTCTTAGATCTCTTAGAGTTATGCTAGAGTTATTAGATTACGACATTGTCACAGAGAAATGGTTTTTATTTGAGTAGTGTTTAGTATTATGATGTAATATACAAAAAATAATGTAATGTTTCTTTGTTTATCCTCTACGTGTTCATATACATACCAGTCATCCGATTGTATTGCAACTTTGGCAAGTTCTTGTGTGTCTTCTTGTTCATCTGTGATTCCTTACATAAAAATGCTCAAAATAGGTATTGCTGTACGTTTTGAAGCATCGCGCATCATTCGAATCCGAGCTATTACACTACCGACGTTAACTCACTCCTAACACAAGTAATTTAGCTTAGTTGGAGGAGTTAGTTAAATACTGGTAATTCCCGTAACTACATTTTGATGGGAGGAGTTTTATGTTCTAAATCAATTTAGAATGGAAAATAATGTGAATGGTCTGACCTACTACGAATGGAAAATAATGTGAATGGTCTGATCTACTAAGCCACGTTTCGAGCATTCGTAATTCTCTCAAAAACCAAAAAGAATCTAAGTTATATAAACCAGCGAATATTAGTAGATCGTTTTATACAAAAAATCATTTTGCTCTCACGAGGTACCATTTCAAACGACAGCTCAAAATATCTCACTAAATATTCCAGTCTAAGAATATATTTTCTTGGAAATTTCACGTGTAAGTTATAGTAAGATCATTGTAACTACTCACAGAAGTCCTTCAAAGAACTTGGCCACTAGCAGAACTTCGTATGTCTGACTCGATGCTTCTAACACTGTGAAGACAAACTGGCCTGTGAAACCGCCAACTAAAAATATTTTTCTCCCAAACGCATCTGTTAAGAATCCTGCTACTACTGCAGATAGTAACATACCTGAAAACAAATTAAATATTATTACGAAATATCAAATAGATTATATAGAGGTACCTACATAGAAAGTGCCAAATTAATTCAAGTAGACATATTCCTTGATTTCAGTTTAAATATTTGCAATGAGCAGGTATCGGTTTCATGACCTATGGCATATTAGTCAAACATGCTACTCCACATCACATAAGTCTATCTCTGACATTTCGTAATAGAGTAAGCCTGAGTAATGTTGTAACATTCAACAAAAAGAAATTACTTTAAACACATTGTATCGTGAATATAATTTAGGAAGAGAGGACTTTTGATAAAAAATCATATAGTAAAAGAAACAACGTTCAAAATGAAAACATTTATAGAAATTTATAGTTTCAATTTGGCGAAAAATTGCATAATTGTGCACTTGTTCAAAGTAATTTTGTAAAACAACAATAAAATGCTTAAGATGTATTGTATTGTGGTTATAATTTTGAAGAATATTATCTTATATAAAGAAGAATACTGACCTGTATAAGGCATAGCATTTAATAATCCTTTTTGTAATAATGTCATATGTAAGTCACATTCTGCGACTGGTAGTAGGTATCCTGTGGAAGCACTAACTAAACATGCTGACATTTGCCCAAAAAAAGTTATAGCCAGTAACAATATGTGAAAACGCCCAAAAGTACATGCCTTTAATGCTGCATCTATTTGCTTTATAGGTTCTAAATTTTCCTGGCTCTTGCCTGAAACATATGAATTACAAAAATAATATTAATAAAACTAAATAAAATATAATCTGAAAGAAAATATAGGCAAGGGTTCATTTTAAATAGTATTAGACAAACAAACTTGCAGAGTTAATTGCTTTAATCCAAAAATATCCTTTCAAGTATGTTATGAAGTTGTGAATATCTCATCGTTTGGCACATTTACACTGTTTATAGGACGACGTGTTACTTGCCGTCTATTATACTTCTTTTTTTCTTTTTCCCCTGTCACTTTTATTTGCAAGGGGAAGATACAAAAACGCCTATATGTTTACAAACAAGTTCATGGGTTTCTAGTATAATAAAAAAGTCAAAACTAGTGATACCCACCACAGATACAAGTTCCAGGATTATGGAGAAATGTTTCAGAAATATTACACGTTACGGTTGAGAGAGAGCGTTTCAAACGTGACTTGAATTAGCTATTCGCTGGAGACTAGAAATACGTCAGTCTATAAGCAATATTTTGTCTTACACAAGCAAAAACTCACAAGGGATTATTGGATACACTGTCGACATCAGAATAATTTGAAAAGCAAAACGATCCAAGAAGTTACGATGAATATGCGGGGAATAATATTCTTGTCAATATGAGAAAATATTATGAGAGATTGTGTTTCCACAAACCGACAAAGATAAGAAGCAAATAGAAGGAATATCCGAGAAAATTGCTGCAATTTTGCTCTTGCTATAAACGAAACGAAACTAGGAGGAAAATATAGGATTTATTTTTGGTATAGGCACTTTTTTAGGAAATTTTGATTTACTTCCAAAATTTTGAATCGAATTTAAGGTTACGGATCTTATCTGTTTATAAATTTTTGGATACTTTAGGTTAGTGGAGTTAGGTACCCAAGCTACAAAAATAAAGAGGCTAATATGGTTTTTTTATGTATGAAATTAATAGACAGCTTTTAAATAAATTTCTGGAAAATAAAATCAGCTTTTGTTTGAAGAAATTAAAACACGTTGTGAAAATTGTAAAGAATCGTAAAAAAAGGTGTTAGAATATTTTTAGTAACTTGAACAACCAAAAACTTCAAAGGCCCGAAACAATAGAGCCATGTCTGAATAGAAACGCTTTTGCCCCAGTTCCAGCCAATACTGAATATATTTATAGAGACGTCAATAAAATCCGCAAACTTGAAACAAAACTTGTTTCTCTCTTTACCAGTCATTGTAGTCACTGTAAATAATTTCATACTGAAAGAAAATACAAAAATGAACCATTGATTTCATATTACCTAGAAGACCCTGTTATTAAAATATTCTCATTATATATTATACAACATTCTACACAACGCTATCTAGACCCATGGTAAGCTTAATTAGCTTGTGTTATGGAATCTAGAATGCGGATATACATACTTAGATACTTTTTTTTTGTAAATACATACGTATTATACATAGAAACACCCAAACCAATGCAAATATTTTTATTCATGCATACAAATATTTGCACTGAGCGGGGATCGAACCCGCGCCTCCTGCGTAGCAGCCGCGTTCACTACCGCTACGCCACAGAGGCAGTCAAAAAATTGGTAGACTGTTATTATCCATGCATTTTTATTGTTGGTTTTGGTTTTTTCTGCCGAGTTTATTAGTCTAGGTTTGTACCGATTAAATTAATTAAAAATAATAAGAGATTAACTAGAAATAATTGTATTAGACGAGGTAAAAATTAATCAGAGAAAGACACACTCTTTGCAAGTATTTCTTTCCAGTATCTACTGGAAAGAAATAGGTACTTTCATGTTATTAGAACAGGGAACAAATTATCATACTAAGGTGAATTCGGCGTTTATTATTATTATTCCATAATACTGTATATCGCAAAGCATTACAATTATGAATTATTTTCATATTGATAGTGATTTTTATACATTAAATCATTGAAATTCAGTCTGCGTATTTCACTTTTTGCATTAGTAAGTCAACCCAAATTTATTATCTAATAAAAACTTTCGTATGAATAAAAAATGACTCAATTTCGAGAGTTATTGAGCTAGACAATTTAAGAAATTGTATTTCTCTTAATATTCCGTTGGTAATGCAGAAATGTAATGTTATAGATACCAACCACAGATATCCGATATATATAGATATATATAGATCAGATATCAGATATAATATCCGTGATACCAACTGTACTGCTGTACTACTCCAATGATGCGGGCAGCGTGGTGGGGGATGAGGTTAAAAAAGAGAAAGATGGGTATTGGCTGAGAGTGAGCGAGACACCGCCATTAGCGCTGGCGGCTGTGTAGTTTAAACTAACCTAACCTTCCTTTTCTTTCTATACTTTTCAGTTATAATGACTAATGTACTGATACTTTGTGAAAAAAAAATTAAATCAGGAATAGTAATTTGACTGCCGGCACCAATAAACTCCTTCATCTATTGATTTGACTATTCTATCCTAACTGCTTTTATGAGGAGAATGACTTAAAAAAAAATTAAATACAGTAGGTATGTAATTGTACAAGGTTAATGTGAAGGTTGTGTTAGGTATTATATATCTCTAAAATGTTGATTCAAATATTATGTTTGTTACATTAATGATTACACGTGGGAAAGATAAGACAACGTGTTCAACTAAAAATAGTTTTCTTTAAGTTGAACGTTTCATGATGCCATCTTATGCCCTATCTTCGTTATTTTTGTGTTGATGGCTAGATCAAATTTTGTTTTTCCAGTATACTACCGTCCCTATTGTAATCTTAAGGATGCTCCAGTCATCATTCTTCTTGCGATATTTCGGTTGAGTCAAAAAATTAAGCTTTAGAGTCCAGGATCTGCACATTATTTTTAATTAGTTTAATGTTTTTTTAAAGAAAAACCGCTGTCAGACCTCCTGACTCCTAGAGAAAAATATGAATGAAAGTCTCGATCGTTATTCAGTAGGATGAGATTTGATCTTGGGCCCCGAAGAGTTGGAGGAAAATTTGAATATCGAACTACATCAACATAACTAAATTATATTGTAAAATTAGCATCCAGATCGAGCTTGTCGAACAAAGTACTCAAATCTCTTCAATCTTAATATCTTGGTGTTCCCCCCTTCCTGTTTACTGATAGTTCTGATATTTGGTACACACCTTTAGTTCGGACGATAATTCAATTTAAATCAATAAAATAGTTTGATTTGCCCTTAATAACAGACCACAAAGATCATTTTGAGACTTTGTAATCAAGATAGATCTGATGCTGACTGTTTCGTTCATACTTTACTCGCTTTCAAATTATTTTTCTTCTCTCTCGCTTTCAATTACACAAAGTTTTATATAAGGAGGCATTATTCTATTAGCGTTGGTTACGTACCAAATTATGTTGATCCACTGCTAATATGTGAGCAATTATTAGTGAGCTTGTATAACACAGAGTTTTACCGAGCAGGAAAAATAAGGGGTCTTAACAAATACATCGGAGAACAAGGCTCTTATGAGTTTGTTGTGACGTATCCGAATTTAATAGTCATGTAAGCTCCAGGACCTGTTATTATGTAGTAATTATTAATCGTAAAAATATGCTATTATCCACTACTATTGTACGTCACAGAGAATGGGTGCCGCCTACACGTAACATGTTATTCGTGAAATAGGTATTATATCTTTAGGTTGGGCAAGAACGGTTTTTGTGAATGAAAAAAAATGTTACGAGCAGTTCCTCTTCTCTGCCTCAGTTGCATCAACAGTATAATAATAATAATAATAAATATTTTATTTCGGATAATTTTTTTAACAAGAATCCACTCTCCTTATTTCTGTTATTTAATTTATTTTGCCTTTACGAGTGCGATTGCTATCTGAACCCAAGCAAAACCCTAACCAGAGCCTCTCCCTTCAATTAACACATTTTTTATGCCACTTATATAGAAAGTGGTTACAAGTAAAGTGGACAAAGCAGGACAAGCCTTTGATCTTCCCACTGACAGCAAAAAACTTTCCAGTGAGCTCTCTCTGGCCACCCAACTCACCACCAGGGATACAACACGTGGTTGTTATAGCCGCAATATTCTGTAGGGCGGAGGTACTTCCCCAGTTGGACTGCTCAATTGTGACGGGAATACCTACCGTCGTGTCCTACATGTACCGAATACATGCAGGAGATGTGCACATTTATTCAAGCAGCAATATTGAGATTTTATATGACCATTAACATAAATCAACTTGGTTATTTTTTCATCATATATGGAACTAAATTTTATCGGCAGAGTAGCTCTGCACACGTAAAATACTGATATTGCTCCCGTACATGAACCTATTCCCGGGATAAATGTATTCATGTCTTTTTAGCATACACATCTTAGATTCAATGACTTCGAATGAGCATGTCAAGCCGTCGATCCCGGTTGCCATACGCAAATCTATGGCAGATATGGAGTCCTAAAAATTTCGACAATTGGCCTAGCAACAGAATTTTGATATCGGACTTCGTGATGAAGACCTCGAGAGCATGATAATACCTCAAATTACTATTGAAAGATTCGTTTTAAGCTTTCGACACAAGTATAAAGCGCCAACACATGACATGTATAAGGTTTCATATAAGGCCCGAATTAATCAGCTTCAAAGCAGTATACTCGTATACAATAGATCCTCATCACATCAATCACATGCCAAACATTGCTCTTTAGCAACGATGTTTGTACGAAGCAAACGCCTATTGACTGCTGGTGAAACCAAAACCAATTTCAAACATGGAGGAAATCGTTTTAATTACTGTGAACAGGGTAACAACCTAATTTACTTATTACCTTCTGATGCTGAAAATCTGACCTAAATAATAATTGTGTGGTTAAGAGCAATTATTTTGTGGCATATGGTGGTGTTACCGTTAATGTGCGTAAATCAGTTAGTATGCAGATTAACGAGGTATTCTGCAGATTATCTGGCTGAGTCAGTTATAGTGGAACAAATCGATTGAGTTCTTAAATAAACTTTTACACATCAACGAATTCTGAATTCTAACGGTAACAGTGGTATATTATAGTTACAAGTTTGAGGACCAGGTTAATGGCAGGAGTCAGCTGGTATTCGCGGTGATCTAGCATAGACCAAACTCTCGAAACCTTATTGGGGGATCAGACAGCAGTTGTTTCCATAATTTAGTTACAATAGGCGGTCTTATCGCCTACTATTTCTTCCTGACAACCTATAAGTAAGGCTAAATATAAAAAATTAAGTCTTCCAAAGATTGTATAAGTTTATTATTAGATAAATACAATTCAAATTACTTACTGGCTTCAGCAAGAGCTGGTAAACTCAATTCACTCATCTTAAAATTGTAATATTTCCTAATATAAATCTTATTTCTTCCCACAAACTAATATGTCTACCAATCATGTCAGCTGTAATAGCTCCAATAACTTCCTTTCAACATAAATATTGGGCCCACCTACCTAATTAATTTACTTAAGATGGTAATGCTCTTGTCACTGCAACCAATTAATGTAGATCTCTTTTTATATGACATTTTGTTAGCATTTCTTCAAATTTGAAATCTGAATGATTTATTTGAGAGATCTCTGTTAAGTGGTTAATTTAATGTTTAATTATACAATAGATAAGATGTAAAAGTACTTAGGTATGTAAATCAAGTGATGTAATGGTGTGTACTTTTGTCTTATTTACGGTAGCTGTTGTGTGTTTACGGATTTTGTAAATAAGGTGCGGTATGTACTTGAGCATTCACAAGTAATGAAAAGTCTTGCAAATGCTACATCAGTAAATAATAGTGACAGAATATCCGTTCGTTGTTCTTTCCTAATTGAAAATAAGGTTTCCTTCAAAGGTGAATTTAGACCAAACGAACATAGAGCCAGAGCAAGAACACGAGCATTCTTTCTTAATATATTAATGTCAATGAAACTTTATTACCAGCATTTACATAAGAAAGAATGACGAATTTGACGTAGAGGGGATAGAATGAGCATTCGCTCGTCGGATATAAATCGACCTTTACGCTAAAATATTAAGAAAACATGCTCTTGTTTTAGCTCTATGTTCATTTGATCTAAATCCACCTTTATGGTGGGTAGATATAGGTATAGTGATGTATCCTTCTAACATTACCTGAGAAATTTCAAACCAAACAATGTTCCAACGTTTTCATTGGTCTGCTTCCGACCATATTAACCAAGCTATTATTCCATGTTACACCAACACACGTACAGCTAAAACAAATATCCGCATATACATATCCGAAGTGGGCATTGGAGGCAGTTGGGATATTGCCGAAGGCCTAATAATATTATTTGGTGTGCTTAAAGGTGACTAGTAATCATCATTTTCGAAATTGTAAAATATGATAATTTACTTATACACAAAAGATTTAAACTTTATTCTGATTTATATCAGTGAATCAGGATAAATAAAAGATACATTTTTTTTTAAATTGAAAATTTAATTCCAGGCACAACTGCTTTACCCATATCTACAAAAATATCAATTTTTGGCACAATTTTGTACACGTTGACAAAAACATCTAGAAAGGGGAAATCACGCTTAAATATTTTTTAATCAATAATATTATTTTTCACCATTGACACTCGAAAAAGGGCCCGTGATTCATCAAAAACAATGAATAAAACGCTCTTTGTTTCACCGAGTGAATAAAAAAATTTGAATTTGGAACATGCGCGAATGTACGGATTCTAGTGAAACATACAAAGAGGTTGCACACTCTCACTATAAAAACGTACTAAGTAAAAGCCACCTAAATGTAATCACTGGCTGGTTGGAATGTGGCTCAGTTTAAATTAAGAAAAAAAAATGCCGCCATTTTCTGTGTAATTTTCCTTGTAAAAGTTTATGTTTGTCTCATAATCATAAAATGACTTCATCTAGTGATGAAAATGAAACTCATATTCTCGAACGCGAAAAGACTCCTGAGTCTTTTCGCGCTAAAGCGGTAGCTATTACTGATAATTTGCTGCTTCTTTTGTGTACTATCCATAACAAAATGTAATTCATAATCACAGAGTAATCGTTTTCTCGTAGTCAATGGTGAAAAGTTGAGTACCTAACACGTGAAAAAAGAATTCATCTCGGCTCTTGTATCCCTCGATCCACTCAGGTTTCTCTCTAGAACCCCTCGCTACGCTCGGGATTCTACCGGAGAAACCTTCACTCCTCTCGGGATACAACTTGGTGCCTCGAAAAGAATTCACCTTTTTTTCACTTGTTAGGTAATCTACTATTACACTACACTAGTTCAAAGACGAAGTCACATAATCTAGTCTAGGAATTTTATGTCAAAATATAAAATTATTCCAACATTATACATTGTCTTACAAATTAATGAAATCCCAAAATCTATTAAAACTAACTTCTATATTGAGTTTTACAAGTTTACTTATTATATTGAACACTACTAATATTGAGCATGTGGCTTTTGCATTTTGAGAATTTCATAAATTTCTGTCAAAAGTTTAAAATTTATTGAATAAACTACGCGTATGGTGGTATATAATTAAGTTTAACTGTTTATTCTCTATAACTATCATCTTATCTTGGTCTATAAAGTATTATCTATCCTTTGTACAAAGTATAGGAACAATTAACCTAACTACTATCATTAAATATGTACTCTGAATCAGTAACATTTCTTCTTTCGACGATTGCTACGATTGCTTTCATTTCATTATTATCAACTAAACAAACAACATAACTTTAGCATTCAACTATTCTTTTGTTCTGACTCTTTCTGATTCCTTTCTTCGTTCTTTTGACTGCAATTCTTAAGATTCTATCGATTCCCCATTCGTTCACCCCTACATATCTGCAGCTACGTGTTGCTGTCTTGTTGTTGTTCCATTTATTTTCATAGCTTGATTTTAATTATCTTTCTTCTTTGGCATAAATAGTGAAACCACTATAACACCTGCAAAAAACAAACTGTTAGTAGAACTAGTGAAACTGCCTCAAATCCTTCAAATTGGAGGCTAGGCTTGGATGCGGTGTTCCAATCCCGATTTCTACATAATTGGACCTCGAGCAAGCTGGAGCTAAACCGAAATGCGGTGCTCGCAACTTAGGAAAATGTACCTCAATATTATTACGCGAAATAGCACTTTGATGTTGCTTTATGGACGAAATATTTTACACAAAATATACGCACCAAATTTCAAAAGACTTTTATCGTTAAAGTTAGAAATATGAAATAATATTTTGTTGCATGGGAACTAAAAATTTTCGTGGTTGATTTCTCAATTTTATAGTGAAACTTCGTAATGTCTAATAAAAAGTTATTTTGGTAACGCAGTTAAATAACCCATGAATAATAATATTCACATGGTTATTCATCCATACTCGTATATTTCTGTGAACCCTGTCAACAAGATTTATAACCTATTGTGACCAATGAGGTTCATGGTAGTTTATTTTTCCCAGTCTCAATATTCGAGTTCAAAGTAATAAGATGTGAATAGAAGGAGTTGAAAATATAACAATCTCACTTTCTGTCTTTAGCAAAATGTCTTGGCGGAGAGGATAGGCTACTACGAGAGCAAAGCGAAGTGAAAAAGGTTGTTGAGATAATAACTGGTAGTTCAGCACTTGAAATGAAATAGTATTTTGGTTTAAAATAAAATAAAAATCCTATATTATGAATAAAATTAGTTGGGATCGACCTCGAAGAACATCACGTCAATCAAATTGGTACCTAATATTTTGAAAAAATGTGGACCAGAAACAATCTTTCAATATTTTAATAGCACTTGTGAGGTATTTAAAGATAAAAGTAAAGGGTGGATTGTTATAGAGCTAATTACTAAAGAGATTACCATTGTAGATTAATTTAGTTACAAACCCAAATTGCTGAAGCCCATGACGTAAGTAAATCAAAGGGTATTACAATCTCAAAAACGGCAAATACGAAATGCGTTGATCGGTGGGACGTGTGGTTGGCGTGAAATTTAATTAATGCTCTGATATTGATAGGTAATATATAATCAGACAGATTGTATCTGGGTAATGAATCTTTTGCGTGCATAGGTTTCATTAATGTGTGGTTTTATTTTTGAATTGTTTAGGCAACATTATAAACTTACAGATGGAGATAAATGTTTACTGTGGCCTACAAATTAACTTCTTTTTCTTTGGTGTCATTGATCTTCTTTTTCACTGCTTTAGATTATAAGAGAATAAAATTCTGCAATCTCGACCGCGCTGTCAGTGGCTTTGTTTCAATCGTTTTTAGTGCAGGAGGTATGGCAAATTATGAAGCCTTTTCTTACTACTCAAGGAGACTTTTTCATGGAGGAAATGTACTCTCAATCGAAATAAGTTAAAAACTAATTTAGCTGCTTCATGTTTCATCGGCCTATCCGATCCTATCTCTGTTATTTTCTAAAATTAAATATAATAACTAATTCTTAGAGCGTTTTCAACTTATCCGATCCGATAATGGTGTCGGACTCCGATCAGAGGAAGTAAATTGTATGAAATATGCCTCTGTCTTACAAATTGTCCGGCCCGATGTCGAATCGGATAATGTGAAAACGCTCTTAAGCTACACTTATTAGTACTTCTTAAGTTAAGCTAGCCAATTCTTGTCGCTAATTTGAAATACACATGTCTAAGAAATTATCAAAAATCAATTTATTAATCTGTCAATTTATACTTACAAACCATAAGTCCCGATAGTGTGAAGAAAGGCACCTCACATCCCAAATCCAGTAGTATAGGGAAGCTGATATTGCCTGTCAAGGTACCAATACGACCGGTGACCATCACAAATGACAACGCTAGGGCCCTGGAAGTGGTAGAAATTTGATTACCAATAAATTCTTTGAAATCAGTATTTCTCCTAACTCCACGTACACTCACATATTAAATATTTTGAAGGTGATGTGATTTCTAAAGTTCTTAGGCATTTTTTTCACCTTACCAGTGTATGCCATAGGAGTTCCTTACGACGATGGATTTAATTAAACGATGTGACCATTCATGGATTTGAGAAGTGGATTAGAGTGGAATAGAGCCATATTATCTATAGAAAGCCTGGTTCACCGTTTAAATAGTAATTAGATCTTTTTTTAGTGAAACGACCTATCTCTAGATAATAACCACAAATTGATGAACCATATTTCTGTAATTAGTGAACAAAAGCGTGCTTATCCATAAAATTAGGTATACCTAGTGCAAAAACTTATTACATTAAATACAAGCTCACCTGGTTGTCGTTCCAAAGACTTCAATAGTTATAGTCTGGTTCAAACTCAGCATTACTTTTGAAATTGCAATAGTAATAGAAAATAACGACACTAATGCGGCTTTGCTGTTAGCCCATCGTATACCCATAGTGCCCGCAACACACACACAACCAGCTATAATGAGTAGGATCTTCTTTCCAACTTTATTCACTAGTATACCCGTAATTAGGTAAGGGACTACACAAGCACATCCAATAATAATGGTGTTTATGTATGTTTCAGTACCACTTTTCGTCTAAAAAAAGAAACACATTATTTGCTCATAGCTATTCTACTCAAAACATGAATGCAATATGAGGTTATGTGATTTAACTTTTATAATGATATTCCTAAAGGAATAGGAACTTGATTCAAAGGACTGTGCTATCGAACGTAATCATTTTACATACTGCATTATAAAAGTTAATAATAACCTCGTAGTAAATGCATCTAAGAGCATTTTAAGTCATCGGTCCTGGTTGCCATAGGAACATTTAGTCATTACGGGTAGGTAATTGGAGCCCTCAAAAGAACGACTAGCCTAACTATAGAACTTCGATAACACCAATTGATTGTGAAGGTCAGATGGCAGTCGATTCACGGAAAATATTAAAGTTCAGCCGCATCACAGTTAGACTGAAAAATCGATTCCAACTGAGTTGGGAAGGCTCACAGGATGATGACAAAGTTCTATTAATAATAAACTAGAATCTGAAATGATCTCAAATCTCTGAAAAACTCGTTGGCAGTTTCATAAACAAAATAAATAGTATAATCAGAAAATATTAAATCTTGATTCTAATCACTTTTGCTGGAACGTGTTTGAAATTTCACTTAGATAAAGCCGCGGGCAATAGCCAGTCATTTGCTATCATATATTTCAATCAACTTGAACGTTATTTTGAATATCCGGAATATTTCCGGAAATCATAAATTAATTCGTTATGTAAACTTCGCTTTAGAGCTCTGTTTGATTCCAAATTCGTAATGCAAACATGGAAAATCCAATGTTGGTACATGTCAAGGTACATTGACTCTAGGCTAGGCGTTTCCCTTAAATAAGTAATATAGCTCACGCTGCGTTGTACCCAATTAGAAATGTTAAATGAATAATGTAATACTAGCTATGACCAGTTTGCATATAGGTCATCATAACTGTTTACCACTGGAATAATAATAAATTTTATTAGGATCCTGGGATATATACGGCATTTCATTCAAATGCTTTCAAGTAAACCAACTTACAAAATTTTCACATTTATAAATCTAGGTTATTATAATTTCAAATGTCATACAGATCAATTGTTCAAATAGGAGGAAGAGCCGGAAGGCGGACACCGAGCTTCGAGGTCATCTTGGCCACGGATGCAATCGGGAGAATGCGTCTATATGCAGATGATGATGACAGTTCAATTTACGACAAAATACTCGTAGCGAAAAATGTCGTAAGAGACAAAAGACGATTAATTTGTCTTACGAAAAAATGTCTTTTAGCGACAAATATTACAAGAGGAAAGAGACGACATGTCTTACGACAAAACGTCATAAAGGACAAGGGACACTTTGTCTTACGACAAGATGTCCCTCGAATTTCTTAGGAGACTATAATTTGTCTTACGATAATTATTTGAAAAGTCAATAGACCACATTATATAGTTATAAAGAGCCCTAAACCTCAGTTTAGTATTTTATATGTCAAAAGGAAAGTACAACTAGGTATAGACTACAAAATTAATGTATTCTTCATAAACGTACAAGCCGTACAAGGCTTTATTCATGTCAGAAGTTTGTAATTTCTGTCCAAGTTAAGGGAGTATTCCTGCTAGTTAAGACTATTCCTGGAAATCGGAAAATAGCCTTTATTGGGATTACCGCATTATGAGTCAGTCTTTGAAAGTTAACACAAAGTTGGTCAGTAAAGAGACTATTATTGGCTAAGGTTATTGTTGTACCTAGCACTTTGGCTGTCAAACTTAGCTTGATGGATATTTTGAGATAATTAGGAACTGAATTCATACAATCTTCCTTCGTCATTTACTGCTATCCTTACTTCACTAACATTCTCTACCGTTATCAAACCTTTCATTTATCAGCTACACGTAAATCTGATCTGAATCTAAAAAAATACACTAATGTCTCTATTAAGGAACTCAAATTGGGAACTATATTTCTATTCTCTTGCTCATCGGAACGATAGATTGAATATAACAAAATTACCTCCAGACAAATAGGTATAAAATATCCCTCGGTACATTTCCATTTGAAATTTATTTGTTTCAAATAAAAATCCGGTTCCTGGGATGTTATCTGATCAAAGTAATAAAATTACTATTTTTGTCATTGGCCCTTGATACATGCGCAAGTTTTCATGTTAATCTGATGTCTTGAGGTATAAATTTCGATGGACTTCTTACTTTAAAATCCATTGAAAAATTCTATTAGGTATATATACCGCTAGATGAACATGGTAAAATAATGCTTATTGTAGATACAAACCGGTACACAGACGTCGACGCGTGTAGCGTTTTGCATTCTATATAACTTGTCCGTGTAAGCATCCACTACCAAGCAAAAGTCATGTTTGTCCCCTGTTTCGTGATTTTCCATTATTGCCGATAGTTGTGGGAACCAAAGCCTGAACACATTATACCTGAAAATTTAATGACATTGCAAATAGTCAATCGTTTAGATTGAACATAACATAATGTTAGGGTAGAGGTAAGGCCCCGGCCACAACTCCACGGCACGGCGCCGTCCGCCGTCGCCGTCGACGGCGACGGCGCCGCGCCGTAGAAATTCACGGCGCCGTGCTACAAAAAGTTGACGGTGTGTTGCAGGGGGCGATTCTCAATCGAAATTTCTCAGTTGGCGAGCGCGCAATGACATATAGTGTCTTACTAAAAATACGTCAATGTTATTAATTTACATGAATTATATTATTATTTATATTACAACATTTTACTTTAATATTTCAGTGATATATTAATAATATTTCATAAAATTACGAATTCATTATTAAAAACATATTTTTTGTGGGTGGCGCATTGTCGCGATTCTGATTAGTAACTAGATACGCAATTGACGCGAAAATCCGCCCCAACACAACATGGGATCACGGTCCTATGTTTCGAATCGCGTCTTTCAAAGACTGATGATACGTCAACCAAGAAGTGACAGTGAGACAACAAACGTATTAAATATATGATGAAAGAGTGCGTTTTTCAGCCTCAAATATCAAAGAACAAACGGAACTACATTTCACGCTTAATTTTATTTTTTCTATATTTATATTTCTTGAAATAAGATTACGAAACATATTATAAAAATTACAAACTATGTCAAATTTAGGGTTGTCAATACAAATAAAAATTTGTTTTCCCATGCATTTGGAAGATTTTAATTAATGAGGTGAACTTCTTTGTTAATATCAAAAATGAACTTTAGACAGTAATAATAATTATGTATAATTTAAATCATATTACATAATTTTAGTTATCTGAAGATCTAAAGGCCGCTTCCCACCGTCCGCGATTCTGCGGATCATCACGCACAGCCGACGATCGCGGACGGCAACGCACGCAGACAGGGCTCTTCCAACGGTGCGTGTCGGTCTGTGTAGATCTTTTGATAACTTCATTTCAAAATGCAAAGTGAAAGAGAAACGTGTCGTTGCTGCAGCCGCGGCTGTTTAAATTATGCGATCTAGTAAAAGTAAAAAGAAACCACGTTGCTGGTGGATATCAGCATACAACAAAATGTCGTTTAACGTATGTGTAGGTACATAGACATACCTATATCTAATTTATTTATTTTTTGTTTTGTCACCCATAGCAGTGGAATCACGGTAGAAAATTACCGAATGACATAAAATACTCCTTGTCCTGTGATCCTACCGGTGCGCGGTGGGATTATGATTCGGAAAATGATCGCGCCGCACCGCACCTTTGAAGTTACCGCCTCGCGACGGATACCGGCGCACCGCCACGGACGTCCTCTGCTACCACGGACGAGACCCTTCCCACGGTGTGCCGTGCGAGCTGGTCCGCGTCCGTCCGCGATATCGCAGACCGTGGGAACCGGCTATAAGATGCGCGTTGGCGTACACTTTTAAGCATTTCAAGTATATTATAGCCGGTTCCCACGGTCTGCGATATCGCGGACGGACGCGGACCAGCTCGCACGGCACACCGTGGGAAGGGTCTCGTCCGTGGTAGCAGAGGACGTCCGTGGCGGTGCGCCGGTATCCGTCGCGAGGCGGTAACTTCAAAGGTGCGGTGCGGCGCGATCATTTTCCGAATCATAATCACAGTCATAATCCCACCGCGCACCGGTAGGATCGCAGGAAAAGGAGTATTTTATGTCATTCGGTAATTTTCTACCGTGATTCCACTGCTATGGGTGACAAAACAAAAAATAAATAAAATTAGATATAGGTACCTATGTCTATGTACACTTACGTTAAACGACATTTTGTTGTATGCTGATATCCACCAGCGACGTGGTTTCTTTTTACTTTTACTAGATCGCATAATTTGGTAATTGTTAAAATTAATACCACAGCCGCGGCTGCAGCGAAGACACGTTCTCTTTCACTTTGCATTTTGAAATGAAGTTATCAAAAGATCTACACAGACCAACACGCACCGTTGGAAGAGCCCTGTCTGCGTGCGTTGCCGTCCGCGATCGTCGGCTGTGCGTGATGATCCGCAGAATCGCGGACGGTGGGAAGTGGCCTTAAGGTACCAGCCATCCTGCTGTACTGTTATGTCCTTTTTGTGGGCATCCGAAGGGATACCCACACGATAAAGAAATAACAGACTTATAGTTTGGATGACATTATAGGCTACATTTTATCCCTGTATAGGTTCCTCTAGATAGTTTTTATAATGACTACCACATTGAGATTAAAAAACCCGACTGCAAGCTACTTTCGATGACATTTCTTAAAAAATACGTTTTTTGACATGTATAGATGACGTTGATCACGAATATGAAAAAAAAACTGGGTATTAGTTGCCGTCGATAAGGTCGAAAATGGCTTGCACGTATTTTTGGAGTCTCTGGGATATAGTCAATGTAAAAAATAGGCGCAAGCCATTTTCGACCTTATCGACGGCAACTAATACCCAGTTTTTTTTTCATATTCGAGATTCATATAATATCGCCATTTCAATCAAACCGGGACGTCATCCGTCAAGCTCGCGACTAGTGTGAAAGGGATAAAATAATAAATGTTTACTTCAGAATTTTTATGTTCAAGCTTCGTAAAGGTTCGTAAAGTTTCGTTTTCAGGTTACCGTTTGGGGAATTGCCCTCCCCTACGTCACACTTTCCACGGCGCCGTCGCACGGCGCCGTGAATTTCTACGGCGCGGCGCCGTCGCCGTCGACGGCGACGGCGGACGGTGCCGTGCCGTAGAGATGTAGCCGGGGCCTAGGGGTAGGTTTTTTAATACGGTAAGTTCAAACTTTAGAATAAAATATAATTAACGGTTTACTGAGTCCAAAGAGTAAGTGATTCTTTGTATCGGTACAATTTTGCTGTTATTTTTGGATGAAATTTTGATCCTAGGTTGTATACGTATATACACTAAGATCTTCTGGATCTAAGCCAATATCACCTTCTTGACGATATACCTGCAGATTAACGGATGAGACTATCGAAGACTTTCTTTAGGAGTTGAAAGTGCTGATAGCAGTTGTTTTCTTAAAAGTTAAAACAAACTAAATACACCTTAGAAGCGGAGAAAAAATAGTAAGAGATTATACTTCAGGCTACAAAGTGCAAGTTTTGGGATTAAAAATGGGAGAAAGAAGAAAACTGCAAAATTCTAGGATTGCGACCCGGATTAGACAAAATGTGAAAATAATGTTAGCAACAAAGTCGATACTAAAGCAACCACTTAAAACGAAGTTAGAAAAAGTAAACGTTTGATATACGAACATTGAACTCTTTGCGCATCATTATCATTATTATATTGTGACAAACAAATAAATAGCTCGATTATAAAGACTTTATACTATTGACGTATTAACTTCATTAAGTCTTTGCAATTGCAAGAATTGTACTTACATACACATTATGATAAAATTTGTTAGACATAACAGTCCGAGATACGTAATTAGAGGCTTTTTGAACATAGGTTTGATGTCATATAATCCTGTCACAATCTGCTGTTTAAACGTCTTTTTTACTTGTTTTTCGGGACTCTCCTCCAAAGCATCTTTTATTTTGTCTTTCCAAATATCTATAAACTGCAAATATACGTTATTCAAACTACAATCTTGTAGAGAGTAGTGATTGCCACTAATATGTTTAACATCCTATTTTTATTCTTTAATATTATGTTTTTGTTTGTATTTGGAATTTCTTATAACTCGGAGTCTAAATAAAGACCCCGATTGACAGTAGCATGCTTACTTCCAACTAAAATTTTTCAAGGTGAGGTAGTGAAAATGCCGTGAGGCGAAACAAGTTCAATCAATGGATGTTATGAACTTTAAAATGACTTAATGTCACTATCATCTTCTGTAATTTAAAAATGAATCGCTGAATGTGATGCTAAGCGCAAATCTCGAGAACAGGTGAACCGATTTCGCTAATTCTTTTTTTAGAATATTATTTGAAGTACGAGGATGAGTTTTATGCCAGTCAGCTTTTCGCAGGGTCAGCTAGTTACTAATAGATACTCGTATATCGGGATATCAAACAATACATGGTCAATTAGTCAATGGTGTAATTGGTCATTATATACAATAACACCTACCGGATAAGTATTAGCAGGTTTCCTAGTATTTTGGCAATATATTTTAATCAGAATATCCCTCGCTTCATCGTATTTTTTCTGCGTCACTAGATATTTGGGACTCTCTGGCACAAACAGCCCGTACATCACACAGGCAGCCAGAGACCATAACGATAAGGCGTAAAGATAAAAATTCCACGTGTTGAGTACTGAAATAAAAAAATCAAATATTAAAAATATAAACATAAACAAAAAAGTTCATTTCTTTACGTACAAAGTAATATTTAATAAATTGTTGGATTTACCGAATTGATAAACTACGCCCCAAATCTAAGATTGAAGATTGCGTTCATAAGCATCTACTTTAATACTACATAGTAATATTGTATTGTATATAATATGCAAATTAGTAGCTATGCTTTAGACTATAATATACAGTCTATAGACGCAGCGTACAAAATAGGTACTACTAAGTATAAGTTGACATTATAGATAATTGTTACATGCGCACATTAAGAATTTAAAGAACAATATTGACATTACTTAAACATGAAGCGTATTTCACGTAGTTTTTTGTAATGTAATTTGTTAGAAATTCTAAGTGTAATTTAAACTGTCTATGCAGTATTTATGGTCTTAGACCTATGCATTTTACATGATTATAATTATTTTATTTTCATCGTTCAAGTTTGCAGAGTTATTGCTAAATAAAATCATATTTACTTATCGTAGTAAATTATGTAACTTAATTTGCTTTTCTGTAAAATAAATACTGTCTGTTTGATTTTATATCGTATCGAAAATTACATTATTCAAATAATAAAAAGTTTTTACCGAATTTGCCTCCAAATAAAGATAACTTCCATTCATTGGTTAGAATTCCCCATGAAATGAGAGCAATCGCCACATTTGCTACCACTGTTAAAGAGGACTGAAACAGTACCACACGGTCCCTTACATCATTGGAACAGAACTCTGCTGTTATCGATAAAAAAGAACTGAAACATGTTGCAAACCTGGAAAGAAAATGTTAAAAAGAAAAGATTACTTACATAGAAGAAAACTGAGAAGAAGAAGAAGCAGAAGAGTGAGAGGGAGAGTGATAGAGAAACAGAGAGAGAGAGAGAGAAAGAGAGTACAATTACTAGAAGGTCAGGCAATAGTACCGCAACCAACGAGCATGTATGAAAACAATGTGTACCAAAATCACAAGTAAAAATATAAAATGGTCTCTAGTGATGTAAAACAGCTGTCAGTAAACTGTGAATAGGTATATAAATAAATAATCTTTACAGCCTAAAGAGACGATAATCTTCTTGCAAATTAAGAGTCAAATGCAAGTTTCAAATAATTTTTAAATTAGATTCAAGTAAATTCAATAATCTTTGCAGTCTAAACACAACAACAGATGATACTCCTCTTACAAATGAAGAGCCAAATACAAATTTTAATGAGATTCTTATGTATGAAAATGACAAGTTACTTACAATAGTCCTTCAAAAAATTTTGATGTCACAAGAACCTCATACGTCTGACTAGACGCAGATACCAAATTGAATGCGAATAAACCAATGAAACCACCCACCAAAAATATTTTTCTTCCAAATGGTCCCGTTAAGAAGCCTGCTATTATTGACGAGAGTAACATGCCTGAAAAGTAAAATACTTAATTGATAGGTATTTTTTTGCGGAGACGTGTAAACTGTTTTCTTTTTGTGATGACAAATATTTGCCAGTACTACGTGTCTAAATGCTAGTGCCTGACATAATTAAAGTGTTAAATCAATTTTTTTTAACTAATTTGATTGGTCTTATGGAATCAAATATCTTTATCTTTTTTCAAAACGTTGGGATTCTGGATTGTTTATTGTGTTTATATTCATACATAATATACCTGTATGTACTCGTACTGTGGGAAACATTACATTTCCACGGTACATACGAGTGGTCTGCGCAGATGGGCAGTGGGGTAGGTCGGAATGTACCCTTAAAATTTAAAGGTTGTTTGATCGCAATCGATTTAGTAAAACCGTCGCGATAACCGTCATCCACGTGAACGGAGCCGCAGACAATAGCTAGCTAACCATAAAAAGGAAGGACCATGTGAATTAATAAATACTTACCAATATAAGGCATGCCATTTAATATTCCTTTTCTTAACAATGTCATGTGTAAGTCACATTCGGCAATTGGAAGCAGGTACCCAGTCGAAGTGCTGACGAAAACTCCGGCCATATAGCCCACAAAAGCGATGAACAGCAGCTTTATGTGGAAATAGCCGAAAGTGCATGCTTTTAATGCAGCATCTATTTCTTTTAATGCTGCTAAATTTGTGTCTGGTTTATCTGCAATATACGAGTAGTACGACTATTTTTATACACAG
This sequence comes from Eilema depressum, assembly GCA_914767945.1. NCBI lineage: Eukaryota > Metazoa > Arthropoda > Insecta > Lepidoptera > Erebidae > Eilema > Eilema depressum. Next base: position 16,031,809 of record OU612030.1, on the reverse strand, counting down.
GGATGTATAGTTGTTTTGGTGGGGAAAGGAAATTGCCTGGACATTTTTGATTCAATAATAATAAACAAAATTACTCACGAGCTTGACTTTGCGGTGGCAAATCTAATTCCGTCATTATAAAACACTTTAATTTTCATAAACAATTTCTTTAATTACGCTAGTAAACCTGTCCTAGTGTGTCAGCGGTGAATAGGACAATAATAATATTATCAACACATTTGTCGTTGGTTTACATTTACTTGCCGACAGTAACAGCCCTCTTATCCAAACACACATGATCTCTCTTCAGTATGCCATTTTATAAGTACTGTATTCAGACAAGAGATCTTGAGTGAGTGGTTCGAAAAAAAGTGTATAAACAGAAGATAACAAACAAAAATGTTGTCATGATTGTACGTATTTTGTACTGATGTGTGTATTTAAGGCTTTTTCAGATTAAATTTTGTACAAATATCTATGTGACGCCTTAGGAAATTGCGAAAATTATCTCGGAATTTCTCATTTTTCTTCAAACAGTTTGTATTATAGAACAACAGCGTATTTTTTAGTAAGCCACGTCAATTCAATAATGTTTTTTTTATTATTTTACCTCATTATTTAATTTGAAGGTTAAAAAAAAAATGTTAAAATAAATAAAAAATATTCTCTTTAGTAGAATTAATACAATTTTGTGTCATATAGAACATGGACACGTACCTACCTATAGAGCATGGTTTTTATGAAAATAAGTGCATGGTTATATTTTTGATGGCATTTAAGTGGCAGACAAGCACACGGTTTACCTGATGGAAAGTGGTTACCGTAGTCTATGGATGTGTGCAACACTAAGGGAGTCACACTCGTGCTGCCGACCCTGAAGAAACCTTCTAATGCTCTTCTTCAAGAACTCCATATTAAAGTCACTTGGAGAAACAACAGCAGAGAGTTTCCACAGTTTGAGCGTGTGTAATTTTAATGACAGTACAGTGGAAAGATTACTACGATATGGTATATACTTAATAGTCACTAAATTAAAATTAATATAATGTATGAATCAGTAATGCTCATACAGCCTTAGCATAGTAATTAAATTGTATACCTAATAAAAAGTTAATAACAAGTCGTGACAAAACCGCGATGACGTGTTATCACCTGTTTTACAAATTTATCAATTTATATTCACAATAACTATTATAATAATATAATATACTAGCTGTTGCCCACGGCTCCGCTCACGTAGATGTCGATTACGTGTATTATTGTTTTAGGCGCTGAAGTACCTACACACTCAACTCGCCTCTCTACTCGACTTAGTACTCGACTCTATACTCGCTTCTCTAGTTGATTCTTTAGTCATCTCTGAACTCTTTAACTCTGTACTGGGCTCTCTATTCGACCCTTTACTTTATTTTCTACTCGCCTCTCCATCTTTTCTCTAATCGTCGCTCTACTCGACTCACTACTCGCCTCTCTACCCCTTACCTTTGCCACTCCCCCACTCTCTCCGTTTTTAATTCCCCTTCCCCTTCCTCGTTGTCTCTCTTCTTAACTACACTATGTCCTTTATCAAGCTATAATTTATATAAATTTATATTTTAGGAGCTAGTGAAAGATTACCTCTAATGACGTCCTTATATATTCTCTTGTGAACTAAACAATATCTTGTTTATTATCGGGTAGGCGCCATCTGGTTTTGTTTTAGGAAGTAAATCATAGAATTACAATTTAAATTCGATGATTAATTAAGTATTTGTGTACATAATTGTGCATGTAAAATAAATTCTATTTATTTACATAGTTGCTCAGAGGTAATAAGCTATAGAAAACCCATTTTAAGTCTTACCAAGCCCTTTCTAACAAAATAAACAAACAAGAATTTCAATAAATTTTTTTGTGTTCTGTATCGTTACTATACAATTTGTTTTCATATCTCCAATGTCATGACACGATCACTTTACAATTTGTACCTATAATATGTAGTTCCTATAGATTTGTTTACACAATTGCAGTGCATGTAAAATAAATTCTATTTAATTACATTTTGTATTAAGCTAGGTGTAGAAAATCCACCCATAAGAATAATTTCAATGAATACGATAAACCTCCTAGCTATCTGTATAACAAATTCAAACTTGATTATAATATTACTAGCTGTTGCCCGCGGCTCCGCCCGCGCGGAAGTCGGTTATCGTGACCCCACGTAGTCCATGTCCTTTCTCATGGTCTAATCTATCTCTGTACCAAATTTTCATCAAAATCAGTTCAGTAGTTTAGGCGTGAAAACGTAACATATAGAAAAATACACCGATTTATATAATATTCTGAAGAATCTTCAAAGCCGTAGTAGTGTCAATATCTTATAAATCAACTTACAAAATGTAAACAAACAATATTGTATAATATCCGGTATTTCTCGACGTTTCCACTGAACAATGACGTAATTAAAATAATCAACAGTGTACTCAATTTCTTCAAATTTTTTTTTTAAGCCGAGTAGACAGCGGGGATCGTCTTGAGCCGCTGTCAGCGATTCCTTTCTAGCTTTGTGCGAATAACAGAAGGGAAATTTTGTGCCTTGATAGGTATTTCTAAAGTCTATAAGCAAGAATTTACACTTAACATTAGATACTATTAATTAATTTTTTTCTTAATAGTGCATAAAGTGGGCTAACAAAGACATGCTATATATTATAACAAGTGATTGTGATCCAGTACGAGAAGAATAAGGTCCAGTGTCCAGTGCCCACCTCTCTGGACTGAGGCTAAAAACATGATCGCTTATGGTATAAATAGCGAATTTAATTTATTACAACAAGTTCTCATGCGGTCTTTACCTACAGGAAAACAAGCGGTATAATGGGATCCCATTATACCGCTTGCCGCATATTAATACCAAAACAATCTTCTTAATTCTATGATTAAAATCCCAAGCTTACCTCATCTCTTACCTCAGTAACTCATCTACTGATGAGTGGACGAGGTTCTGGAACAGGGTTTACATTCGAAATTTCAGGGTTAGACCCCATACATACCCCTAATACCAGAAATTATTCAAAGCGGGTCATGGGTTTTGAGATGCCAAAACGCCCTTGATGCCTTGGATCGCACTGATCATGATGGGTACGGGAAAACGAGCAAGCAGCTACTTATACAATCTTTTTTCGGTATCTACTAAGTTTTACAAGACTTCGTAAAAGGTCTGGCCGTGGTGCGAGGGATATCTTGCCTCCGGCAACCGACGGCCCACAAACGACGTGCGTTTCAGTCGGTTCGTGTCCGAAATAACCTCCACCACCGGCTCCGGCGGGGGAGGTATCCGTGGGAATTTTTCGCACTATAAAAAAACTTCGTAAAAGAACTTGGTGTTTATTTGTTATAATTTACACCCAGTCAGTGTATATTTCATACAAAAGACTAATCCAGATTATTTTAATTCACACTTCAAATTAAAAAGGAACAACTAAAACACGAAAGTGATTATAGCTCAAAGCTTAACCACATTCTGAGGATAGTTTTAAAAGCCGGCCACGTAAAACTATTGTGGGGAGACCATTAGCAGAAACACGTTTGACTTAATTGGAGGGGTAAGCTTTAAAGTTATTTAAGAGTATTTTTTTATTAAAGCGAATACATTTTGAGTGGTAAGTTTTAAATTAAATTATACTTGGTATCATTACCGGTGTGTATTCAACTGTGACTTTAATTAGAGATAACAAATAATTTATGTATGTAAGTTATTTGTTATCTTTACATACATAAACTTATATACTCATGCCTGTTTATCCTCGAAGAGGTGTATTAACACCCACATTTCGCCAATCATGATTTTCGGTCCCACGTATTAGGGAGCGAGCCTATTGGCGTCAAGCGGACACTTAATCATGGGCTGATGTTTACTGTCAGATGGAGAACGGCATCCATAGGAAGAGATGGGGTGGCACTTTTTACTTGACCGGGAACCAACACGGCTTTAGGTACACGACAAATAATTAATTTGTGATTGTACTGAAATGATTATTTATATTGCTATTATAATATCTAACGGTATGTTTATACTGGAGATTGATGGCGCTTGGTTGAACACATATTGAATAAAGTACTTGTACTTTTCTACAATGTTTTTTATTTTTGAACCTGTCCGGTTTCGCCTCACGACATTCTCAAAGGTTTACAATGTTATTTAATAATTTATACATTTATGAACTGTGCTAATTAAGCCCTTTTATTTTTGATACAAAATACGGCATATTTATCTCAAAATTCAAACATGGTACTTTAAGACTTAAAGGGCGCCATTTTAGTTTCAGTGAGACGTAATTATACAGCCTATAACTAGCGGTATACATAGTCTGTCAAAATCATAACCCTCTTTTGTCGTACTCAGGTAAATAACGCTCAGATTTTCACGTGAGTGACACTACTGTTATTGCAAAGTTTTAGATTATTACCAAAACAAAAAAAAAGAAAATTTGTACTGTCGTATGCACAAATACGGTCTTTTAGTACTTCGTATTGTATTCAGAACGAATCAACTCTAACATGCAAAGCGGCTCTAGGGAATTACATCAATAAATCTCCAACCATACAATAAATGATTGCCAGAAAATATTTTTTCCGTTCATATCACACTTCGGTTAGCTTGATTGAAATCCCTGTAACCAGACGCGTGATGGGTAGATAAAAAACCACTCTAAAAATATTTTTAGACTAGTTTTTTCAACCGATACCAGAAATTTTCAGGAGATAATCGCGGTAGAAACTATTTTATCAAATTATATCTAAAGTATTATTATAAAGAGGTAAAGTTTGTGACGTTGTAGGGGGTAATTACTGTATCTACCGAACCGATTTTAAAAATTCTTTTACCAATAAAAAGTCACAATATTTGCGAGTATCATAGAATATAATATATTATATCGACTCACTATCGAGGAGGGTCAGCAGCGGGAACAAGATCAGAAGTCAGCGAGTCGAGTTATGAATAATTTTTGGCTTAAAAATGAATTGTAGACCAGCCTGTTCACAGAATTGCAGAGTATTCCAATTCTATGTGCCAGTTCATAACGACAGACTAATTTAATTGCAGTAACATTTTGGCTAGAAAGTCAGGTCGGGTTGTAAGCATAGAAGAATACTTCATCATCCCAGTGTTAATCCCAGTCGCATCCAAACTTTCTCCTCGGAGTCTGGGGTTCACTTTTTCCAATCTAACTGCTAATTCATCGATATTTTTCGTAAAGCGACTGCCATCGGACCTTCACAACCCAATGGGGATATAGAAAAATACTATCGATCAAAATTCACTAACTAAATTCTGCATCGAAGAAAATTCAATTCGCAATTCTGCACAAGGGTGACTTGCACCAGGAAGTATACCTAATTGATTTACCGTCCCTAACTCGATCACACACGGGGTGCAGAACTCTGATATAATAAACTTTAAACTGCTGACTGCTCCAGCAGACCAGAAAATATTCCATTAACAAAATAGGAACACTGGTTGCGACAGCATTTTGCAAGCCTATTAGATATTGGAATTGTTATACATGCCATGATCGCAATTGCACTTATAACTAAATTAGCATTCGTTTTTCCAAACCTTTTGGTGTTTGGAAACCCTCTGCCGAAATCTATAGGGCTCAAGTCAACCACACTCTCAAGCGGTTGACGGTTGAGGTTCTGATGCAGGATTTCCTCTTGCATGAGCTTTTTGATGCAATAAGAATTGCCACTCACATGAAAAATAGTAATTTCTCTCTTTTTAACCGACTTCAAAAAGGAGGACGGTTCTTAATTTAGTCAGATTAAAAAAAAATCTATACTATAACGCCATTATGTGTTTACCAATGTTTAAGGCGCATCACAGTTCATTTTCTTTAGGTATAGCATATCACCGAAATTCCTTGATAAATAAAATGAACTAAATTCTTACTAAACCCTAAAGATAATCAGGATAATAGTCATTTAAATATTTAAATCTAAAAAGATTCCAAAAAGAGTAGTAGTAAGAGCCAAAGTAATAATGCTGTCAGCATTTTGGGCAAGCTACCAACATGGCGGACTGTCCAAATACTAAATTATTTACAGCGTTGAGCGCATGATAGGTTCAATAGCGGTATTATACCGACCTGTAAAATTAATCACTATATACCTAGTATTATCTTAACGGTAATCCTAGGCGGAGGATCGGAAACAATGGTGCACATTAGGAGAGGTGTCCGTCCAGTTGAGGACTGCGATAGGCTAATTGTATACCTATAAGCATCGGTAGCTTAGTGGTTAAGGAGTGGGCCTTACGATCGAGAGATCCTGGGTTCGAATCGTAGCCGTTACACTACTGACGTGAACCCAACACAAGCAATATTTGGCTTAGCTGGATGGGTTAGAGGGAATATTAGTAATTTCGGGTTGTTCCGTATTGATCCCACGACGATTGATCCCATTCTAAATTGACCCCAAATGTCGGTTACCAATATTCTAAAATATCTGGGAATCCATCTCCTAATATATAAAAATCAATGCCACTTTTCGGCTGAACCGTTTTGGCTAATTTTAGTCTTGAAATATTCGTTGGTGTCCAGGAAAGGTTTAAAGGATAAGAAAATAGGTGCAGCGGGAACGAGAAAAATATGGCGTTACGAAGTTCGCCGGAACAGCTAGTGTAGGTACTATAAAGCCGATTTGAGAATTAATTCCAACAAATTCAAACCATGGATGCAAGTAAGCAATCGCTATGAGAATGATAATGACCTAACCGTTTTAAAATAGTTCTTCTATGACTTTAGTCCAGAGTTCGTCAAATAGTAAGTAATTTAAGTTTACTTACAAATGATAAACATGATGTCTAACGAATTCATATCGTTAATCATTATCATAATTCGAGATGCCCCAAATTGCTACCCTGAAGCAGCCCTGACCTGGTTCATAAGGTACAGATTCACGCTATTATAATCGACCTCATCAAATTGCTAAAGAAATTAGTTTCAAATTCAGTATTATTATTGTTGTAGCCTAGTAATTTTGATCCCTTTCTAGCTGAAAAGTAGCCTATGTATTATTCCAGGCTACCCTGTACCAAATTTTTGCCAAACATAAAATCCTCCACACATTTGAACAAAATCTGAACTTCACAAACTTTTACATTTATATTAGTAGGATTTAATTTAATTTTTAATCCACAACATTTTTTTAGAATTTATTTTAACATCTGTAACTGTCAACCTTTGAGTTTGCTGTAAAGCGAAACCGGTCAATATCATGTAAAAGTACAAATGTGTTCAATTTGTGTGACTATAAGTTCGAGTCTTTTCTAAAATCTATCTTTAGATTTATTTGAGTTCAGTAACAGCCAAACAATTAACAGCCTTACAGATTGGGAAAGGAAATCCCATCAAATCACTGTCATTCAATAATAACATTTTTTTCCATTTCGTAACAGTGCTAAATATTGGTCTTTACTTCTCTATCTTTACTATTTAGCAAAACCACAAAAGTAACTCAAAAAGGCAACAAAAACATTTCTGAAGTTTATTAATATAAAAAAAGAATTCCAAGTTTTCTTCAAACATTTTAGAAATGTAAATTCAAGGAAAATACTGAGTTAGCTTGTTATCTATACGCTCTAGTGAATACGTCAAAAGGGGCTGTGACGGGAGCTAAGCTGCTACTACTTGTGCCAATGCTTATCTTTAAGGTCGTTTTCCTTTTGAGGTAAGCAGTGTCTAAAACGGCGTAAAATCACGGACCTTATCGCACCTTGGTACAGCAGCTTTATTGAGTGAAACAATTGTGTTTTCGAAACTGATTAGGGTGCCCTGGGGTAATTTCACGATGCCTAATTTTTTGCAAATTTTGGTGGCATTTTTCAATCATAGGTTTTCCGATGAAAAAAATTAATGGAGTTCTTTTTAGAACACATCAGTATTCTAGATACTTTAAAATAACTCCATTAAATTTTTTCATCGGAAAACCTATGATTGAAAAATGCCACCGAAATTAGCAAAAAATTAGGCATCGCGAAATTCCCCTTGTAGTCTGAGAATTTAAAGAAATTTTGTATATACGTAAAATCACTTTATATGAGTAAAATCGTAAGAAAATTCGCTTGATAACTTCTATAACTAATACTTTTTTTTTCTTTTTTTTTCAGGTACGTACTCGCATTTACATAATTATTACAATGGAGTAATTAAAATCTTCTGAGCATAGAGCAGACTAAACAGGTAATTTCGAATTTAGTTATATAAAGTATAGGTACTATGATTAAAATTAATAAACTAATGACCAATAAGTAATTAAAAATTATTGAAATGAATGATAAAAATTACAACAGATTACCTTTAAAATTGTTAATTATTGAAATTAAATAATCTTACTATGTTTGTTAGGAAAATTTCGTAATTTTGTTTATTAAAAAGAAACTGACTTCTAAAGGGAAAAAAAATCCAAAACCGGGACTAAAAAAAGAAATAACCGATTTAGGTAACCTCTTACCATCAGCAAGGCCGTGTCCTTGTCTGCGTTCTAAGTAGTATAAAAAAAGAAAAGATTTACAGATGATAAAAACTACGACCGAAGACTTTTCTGTTGAATTTGAAATTATCTACGTTGATATGTAATACTAACCACTATTTCTGCATCAAAACATCCAATTGTATAATCGTTACAAAATGTCCAAATAATAATATAATTTGACATATCTGGGCCATCTTTCTAATCCAGGTCAATCCCAAAAAAAATGCTTTGAAGTAATAAAATCGTCAAAGTCGACCCAATCTGTGCAAAATGAATGTAACGAAGATGATAAGGATATCCGTTATCCGCAGTTAATTTGGCGAGAATATACCGAAATAGAAGTAATAAATAAAATGGAGATCTCGCGTTTCAATTATTATATAAATAAGACAGATAGAATAATATTTTTGGGTAAAATTTTGTTTAAATTCGGTGAGGTATCGAATGATATCGGTATTGTATTCCTTTTTGCAATAAACCATTTAATCATTAAACCTTTTATGGGCGTGCCCGATTGGTTTTTCATTATCACATTGCAACATTAATGGCAGTGAGAATCAAAAGGCAGCACATATTTCGTTATTTGTAATTTTTTATGCGTCTAGGTTATATTCATCCAAATATTTGTCACTTGTTTTTTTGTTATTCGCACTCCTGCGTATGAATAGAGTAAGCATAGAGTGATGCGCCCTCCACACTTTGTCGTATGCGGCCAAATAAGGCGAATAACAATGATACATAAGGAGGTATGGTTATGCTTATATACATGGCAATAAATAATTTATATGTCATTGGCATATAACACTTATGGCCAAGCTCTCAGCCACGCTTGTATTGAATGAAATGGGTTAAGTAATATGTCTCTAGTAAGGGCTTGAGTCTCTGTGAACGATTATGATGTATGGCTCTGCGTTTGCCAGTACTGCCCATTTCTAATTGTTTTCTTATGTGCGACTATAGTATTCAGAGATTGGTTTACCCTAAAATTGTATTAAGTATTACGAGAAGCCTTGTATGGGCAGTCTAGGGTATCCAACATGCTTTTATTTTAGTCCATAATAACATTGTTTTTGGTTATAGGTACATAAATCACAGTGGAACGAATTCGTATCAAATAATTTATGTTACTTTTTAATACCTCCAGGTATTAAATTTATTTATCTTTTTACTTTTTGGAGGTATTAAAAAGTAAAAAGATAAATAAAAAACCCAACTGATACGGAAAAGGTCGAAACAAGTTTGAAAGCAGGCGGTATTTACGGTATTTATTTGTAAATCATAATAATAATATATGCAAGCAATATTTGTAATCGTCTTTCAGTTTACTTCATTTTGCTACAAGTTTGAGTAAACATATATTTTGACAACATAATCATGACGCCAAAACTTCACATTATAGCTTTTTTCACATTTTATGTGCAAAAACACTTGGCCAATGAATACTTTTAATTTGAGACATCAATCATTGAAATCCGTGGAGTGGTTCAGAAGAAATGACGTAATAAATAATATTACAAATATACATAGGTACATACATACAAGCTACGCGCGAAAAACATAACCCTTTTTGGCAGTCGGATAAAAAATAAGATACTATTTTGGAATGTAGAATTTTTCTACTTTACGGGCAGAAGCATTTGGCAGATGATGTCTGTAAAAGAGCGCACATTTTTGTATCTATTCAATTGATTGTTCGAAATAACCCGTGTTTTCTGAATCAAAATCACAAATCGAATAAACGATTGAGTTTAAATATTCATCGGATCGTCGCAAATAGTAGAAGTCTATATTACTGTCCGTATAGGACGTTAGTTTTTATTGCCTAATCTAATATGCTACAAAAATCTAGAGACCGAAAGTAATACTAAACTAAATTTTATTTGAGCGTCCGAGAAGTAGAAAAAAGAGATTACGGTTGACTACCTCATGATTATATTATCATGTAAAATAAGCCTGTCAGTCAGCAACCGTGGCAAGGATTTCTACGCTATTCAATTGCTTGTATTGAAAGTGAAAAACCTAGAGCCCCTGAATCGAGAGACCGACCTTAACCACTAAGGTACTCCATAATCCTAGTGGTTCTGTAGTTAACACTAGTCGGACTTTTGAGTAACGACTGCCATAGATGTTCGCATGACAATCGGGACCGACGATCGACCACTATATTCGTACATAGAAATATTAGCACTGTGGGGGAATCGAACCTGCGTCTATTGTGTAGCAGTCGTGTTAACTACCGCCACTCCACAAAGACTATAGAATTTAAAATAAAACGCTAAACTGAAACCTTTTTTGTTCCTTCTGCTAGGGGAATTAAAGTCACGTTTAGATTGCGAATTTGTTTCATAACTATTTAATTATTAATGAAGTGTACAACGTCAAGGAAATTTAGGCAAACACAAAGTTAGGAAGTTGTCTTAAGAATTGCTCTGGAAATATGAAGTTGGGGACCAAAAACCTTTTAGAAATACTGATGCTATTTAGGTTACTAAGTATGTATTTTGTACTGTAAACGTTATTATTATTTAAATACATCCAAAAAAGAGGGTCACCATTAAAGAAACATACCAAGTTACAATGGTGGCACTCAGCTTGACGGCCTCATCATAGTAGTGAATTAATAAGATCCACCCATATTTGTTTTAAGTTTCAAATAAGTCTATCACTGGTAAAAAGAACTAACGTAGAATTTATGATTCAATGTTATTTTTTACCAGAGGCGGGCTCATGGACAGGCTCGTTTCCGTTACACTAAAACGTACTAAGTCATATTTTTTTGGGATATAGTGTACTGCGTAATATTTCTTGCTAGGTCGTTCTATGTGATATGTTTATGACCACAACTGGCGGTTTTACCCGTATCTATCTATAAAAAGGCTATTATAAAATACAAGAATATTTAGATGATAAACTAGCTTGGAAATGAGCTGTTCACTCATGCATGCTTCTCATACAAATGATTGTATTTAGACTAAGTAGACTAAGCATTTTTTGTAAATAGACCAAAAAAAAACCCGCTGAGTTTCTTGCCGGAGTCTTCTCAGGCCGGGGCCGAGTTTCGAACCGGTCGGTGGTCCATTTGCTAAGCTAGTCTTTAGTACATAAGTATATTTTTGACGTTTTGTAAGTACCGTTCTGATGGTCTATACAGAATAAATGATTTTTGACTTTGATTTTTGACTTTAACTTATAAGGTCGAATTGCATAGAGGCTGCAGACCATGTTACAAACTTCATTATTGGCGGAAGATCGGAAGCTATGTCGCACTTTGGAAGAAGGTTATGTCCAGCAGTGGACATCAGTAGGCTAATTTATTGACTGATCAATTTATAATTTATGGGATAATTGCTCAGGACATAATAATCTTTGACCTAAAATGTACCCAAAATGTGCTCTAGATACGCGCAGTATCTACACGTCTCTTGCGTGTTTTTTCAGGATAGCATGAGGTGCTACTGCGGTGAATGAGCTCAAATTTACCAATCATAGATTATTTCAAAACAATCGGTGCACGCCTCGTTTGTCTCACGATTTAGGTCCAAGATATCTGTCATGAGTAGTGTTGCCGCTCAATAGTCTTGTTAGACTATCGATAGTAATATCGATAGTATCGATAGTATCGTTTTTCAATACCCAATGTACTATCGATAGTATCGCTAGTATCAATACTATTGATGTTGAACATTGCAATGACAATCGATAGTATCGATAGTATCGATAGTATCGATAGTATCGATAGTATCGATAGTATCGATAGTATCAATAGTATCGTTTTTCAATACCCAATGTACTATCGATAGTATCGATAGTATTGACAATATCGACACTATAGATAGGCTTATCGATATTATAGATGATTTTCGAGGTCAACTATCGATAGTCAAACTATCGATAGTTCGGCAACACTGGTCACGAGGTATACCTTTTCAAACCTCGTCTCTATGTTCTATTACACGCATTCATTGTATTTTTCTTCCTATCAAGTCGTAAAACGGTTGACATAATTTCAAATTGTCTAATGCAATATTTATACAAAGATAAGTATCTATTTCTTGATTTACTCACCTTGTGCAAATTTCCTTATCACAGTTATTTATATAATTATATAAGGAATATACTTATATATTATTGTATTTCACAAGATTTCTATAGGGTTACTTAAGACATCAGGTGTGTCATGTGCTTGTCTGTCACCTAAGCAGTATAAAAAATAAGATTTTAACATCAAAAAGATATATACAGCACAGAATCAGCCTCAGATACATAGCTCGAGTCAACAATAGTGCCCGAAATACGGCAATAGGCTAACCCCCTATTAAATCAAACCAAATACAAAGATAGGTGTTAATTCACCTCTGCCTTACACGTCAGTGATAAAGGCGTGATTTATGTAGGTGTGTATGATTCAAAACCATCACTTGAATTGGCAATTTTGAGTGATGGCAATTTTGAAAGTGAACCTTCTTCAGCCATTTAACCAGAACCCACTACTGCACAATCTGATCAGATTAATAATATTGTCAATGATTAGATTATCATCCTCCTGCTCTTATCCCATATGTTTTTTGGTGTTGGCGCAACATGTGTGCTTTTCCATTCAGCTCTAGTTGCAGTCATCTCAACATTCACTCATTTCTTAGCTATATCATCTTTCACACCATTTCTCCTCTTAGATCTTCTTCTCTCCTTGAACTCCCCTCTACTTCTATTGTTAATTCCTTTCTTACGACATTACTTTCATACGTACGCATTACAAGTAACCAAGACAAATAATTTGGTACTATAATAGAATTAGCACCTACCTACTTCACCATAATTAGGTACCATTATAAAATTAGTACCTACCTAATTCACGAGTAATACTCATCTTTGTTATGAAGACTAATAGAAATGTATTTATATTACCGGATTAATTAGGCGTAGGCAGTGCTACTTTATTAGGCAACTAAACCTAATGAGGCATTATAATTATTAGATATCGTATTGTTTACTCATGTTTACCTGCTACTATATTAATTAATTATTACGGTGTATTAACTAAGTAGTCCTATTAATACATCTAAGAGAAAAATATGATAACATAAATGAATTATTATTCATGAGATTTTCGAAGAAGCGTCTAAGAGTTTTGGGACACTCTATTTTTATCCGATTACGGCAAAGCCAAAGGGATTATTGTATTTTTATACCGCTCAGGTCAAAGACAAGCACACGGCCCACCTGATGGAAAGCCTGACGGTAACCGTGGACAATGAATAAGTGCAACACCACGGGAGTCACACTCGTGCTGCCGACCCTGTAAGAACAAAAAGATTCTGTGCCATCAGCGCAGAAGGCAAGCGGGGCAAGCCTTTGGTCTTCCCACTGACAGCACAAGACCTCGCCAGTGAGCTCTGGCTACCCTACTCATCGCCGGTCTTCAAGTGTCAATATTTTATTGAAAACTCATAAATATCAATTATTATAGGTATAAATATAGTAATATACTTACCTAATAATAATCAATTATAGCTATAATTTAATGTAATCTTAGTATTCGTGGTGCTGTTTTTTAGGGTTTTACACAGAATTTTTGCAAGCAAATACCTAATTGTCTATCTAACAAAACTCCTAAATTTGGTCACACGGCAGTCACTCCCATGAAAATCAAGATAAAAGATATGAGAGCAAACCCCGGACTCCAAAAGTACTAGCTTCAAATGCAACCCAGACTGACACTAATAATGATGATGCTGATAAAAGAGTAATATATTAATAATTTATCACCTCTATAATCTAAACAAGCGTATCATGACTAATAAGCCAAACGGATTCACTGAATAGTTTAGTCATCGCGCATAATCGAATGAATATTAAACACGATAATCAGAACATCATTATTTAGTAAAAGCTTTTGTGAAATAGTTATGAGACTACGTTGTTCCCGTTAGTAGGTATTAAATTCCATATTTATGACCTGTTGGTGTGTGGTCTCTGTGAGCGCTGCGCGCTGGTTAGCGGTGAATATATTTTGATCTGCTACCCAGGATTATAGCGTATTTTACCCCTGGCGAAGCTGTTATGTCAGACTCGAATCGACTAAAACCACTTTCTACACAATACAACAAAACAAATTCAGATTTGTAAAACCGGGGTGTAAAACTTCACGCTATCTCGGATCTTCAGATGCCGGGGTGTAAAATGGCAAATAAAGTATTTCCATCGCATCCCGACTGACCCGAGATTATGGTCGCCACGGGATTCAGGATTGTACCTATCATGATTAGAATAGGCGAATTAGAGAGACTAATAGTAAATAGTAATAGTAAAAATATTTACATAAATATGTTATACCAAACTGCCCTGAAACATTCTTCTCCTGTTTTCTCTCTCCATCCTATTATGGTTGCCTGTAAGAGATTGCCGCAGAGCGATAAGGCCGCCATTTTTATGTGCCACATGTATTGTATTTCTCATTATGTCGTATTGTGATATTCTTGGTGTACAATAAAGACGTCTATTAGTATTATTAAATTCGAAGCTTCCTTGGTGCAAAGTCTGACCAAAAAATGGTAATTTCATACTAGTCAAGTACAATAAATCGATCAGATCATACAGTTCCTATATGCTACATTCTTTCTATGATGCAGATAAAACCAACCGAACCTCTCCGCTTTAAATGGCACCCCACCCCATGCTAACACCGCCAACATAATTTGAAAATTAATCATTTGTTAATGGTGTCCGCGACGTGGCAGCACCTGTGCTTCATAGATTACCTCGTTAGAATCTACAAGCTACATCTTATAGATTTACTAGATTACTTGCCTTATATTATCCAATCTAAGTAATGGAGACATCTGAGCTTTTTTTATAGCTTTCGATAGATGTACGAGAAACAGTACTAGTGTATACTAGTAGTGGGCGTACAGTCGTAAAAAAAGGTTTATAATAATCTTTATAATCAACAACTTTGCACCAAGGCAATTATTTTATTGAATGAAATTTTGAAGCATTTTTTATACTGATTATTCAAATCGATTTAAGGTTTTTTATTACGGTAGATGGCTCCACCGTCGCTCTAAAGACCGAAGTATAGAGAAAATTTGAATTGGCTTCGTGCTGTCTCGGTGGCTTAGTAGTCAAAGCATTCCCCCTGTAAGGGAAAGATCGCGGGTTCGAGTCCCGCCCGAGGCCGATTCTGTTTTCTCTTTCTAAATCGATTTGAACAATTATTTTATTTCAAATGAAACAGAAAGAAGCATTGCCGCATCATCTTTTGAATTAGATACTTGTACTGTTCCACAGTATTTTATTTTTTAGCCTGAGCGGGTTTTTTTTATAAGAATATTAGCAACCGAAATTACTAATATTTCCGTTAAATCCTCCAACTAAGCTAAATAATAATTGCTAGTGCTAGGAGTGAGTTCACGGTTTTCCTCACGGCATTCTTAGTACCTTTGAAAATGTCGTCAGGCGAAAAAAAAAATGAAAATGGTTAAAAAATAAAATACTGTAGAAAAGTACAAAAGTGTTTCGTTCAAACTGTCTGGCAAATTCCACCAAAAGGCATTGACCAAAATAATGACCAAGACAATTAAGTAAAACATTCAGAACGATTAAAATAGAAAAAAAATTAATAGGCGGGACTCGGACCCGCGACCTTTCCCTTAGAGGTGGAATGCTCTGAAGTTGATCCAAATTTTTCTATACATCCATCTTAGGGCAAAAGTAAAACATAATATTAACTTAGTAACTTGGAACTATTTACGTACTTAGTTATTTATTTTTTTAGGTTCATTTTTTTTTCATAAAGGTTTAATTGGTGGCGTGAATCTAGGTACACACTATTTTGATCCTTTATATATCTTAATAGTATAATTTTATATTACCGTGCCAAATTATTAATTCAAGGACTTATTCCACAACTGACGAAAGTTTTCGTACCCCGACTGCACATTTAGAGACGTAGGCCGCGTTTTACGGTTCCCTTGACACATCGTAGTAATGACTTGAAGTGAGTACTAGTTTTCAGCAATGTTACAGTGTCTGTGCGGTGTGAATCCGTTGTGGTGTGAAAAGCCGAAGGACTCTGTGTTACGACTATCTTATACTAAAAACAGCGTAATCTTGTATTCCTTGTAACCTATCCCTTTATTTTACGGCTGTGACTAAAGAACCCTTTTTTTATAAATATATGTATAGAAAAAGGGTTCTTCTGTCACCCTTTGAGAAATTGGAAACTGATGATTAAAATAATTCAGTTAGCAAAATATTCAATAATTGATATGTACAAAAACAATGGCAATCCAGGAATGCAGACAGGGAAAGTAAAAACTTGGCCTATTCTGCTACCCATGGGAACCTATTTCCGTGATAGCAAGTATGTATTATTCCAGACTATAGGTAATCCATCCCTGTACCAAAGGACATCATTCACGCTCCATACAAAAAGTACCCAAAAAAGAAAGTGCCGGCCAACGAAAAAAAATGGTTTTATCGGTTAGAGAATGAAATTCTAAGATTTTTTTCTTTAGACGGCTAAGAGCTAAGACCGATTAGTTATGAGATAAATGACTTAGAAATAATAAAAAAATGCATTTATACGAGTTCGATTACTATAGCAAAAATCAAATAATGATGATAAAGAATAACTTAATCTCGCTTAATAATAATATAATATGACAAAAAGCCTCATCATCATCCGCATATAGACGTATTCTCCTGATTGCATCCGTGGCTTAGGTGACCTCGGAGCTCAGGGTCCGCCTTCCGGCTCTTCCTCCTCCACTTCGCACGATCTTGGGCGTCCATGGTAGTGAGATCATTTGCACGCATGTCATTCTCCACGACGTCAAGCCAGGACTTCTTTGGCCTACCCCTTTTATCTGGACCCGGCGGGGGCGCCATTGCCAGGCATTTGTTCCCCACGTAGCCTGGCGGTTGCCGCAAAAAGTGGCCGCACCAGCGAAGGCCGCTCTCTTGCATTTTATCCGCGATGTCACGGACATGGAGGCTGCCGCGGATGCGAGAGTTCTGTACGCGATCTTTACGCGTGACGCCGCACATCCACCGCAACATTTTCATCTCCGTGACACGCCGCTCTTGCTTGTGTCCAGCAGCGGCCACGCCTCACAACCGTACAAGAGGACAGGCCTGATGATCGTCTTATAGACCTGCCCCTTCAACCTGACTGGCATTTTGGGATCACATGTGACGCCAGTCATTTCTCGCCACTTGGTTGTGGTCGATTTCACCGGTCACATGAAGTACAGATCCCAGGGACTTAACCTGGTCCGTGCGCTCGACCAAATCATCGCCTATGCGGACGGGTGTGGGATCTGTGGAGTTTAACGCTAAGTATTCTCCCACCGTTCTCAAGCGCTACCTTCCACCCTTTCACACGTCGCACCAATCTGCTCCTGTCCGCGTCCATCAGCGCAATATCATCAGCATACATGAGCAACCACGGAGGCTGCTCATGTGAGTTTCTGATGCTATCCGACTAAACGTCTAATACCACGCTGAACAGGTAAGGACTAAGGATGGATCCTTGGTGTACCCCGACGGTGATGGGGATGGCTTTCGTTTCGCCAACAGCAGTCCTAACCACAGAATCGGAAACGTAGTACAGGTCTCGGATGGTGTCAATGTAAGTCTCTGGAACTCCCTTGGACCGCCGGCAGTGCCCACCAGATCACCGCGCGAGGAACACAGTCGAAGGCCTTCTGCATATATCTAAGAATAGGCAGTGCAGGGGCGTGTTCTTCGCCCTGTATTTCCCCGCCACAATCCTTAGGGCGAACACAGGGTCCATGGTCCCGTGCCCGGGACGAAACCCATACTGACAATCCGAGAGTGTACTTTCCTGTCGGATCTGGGAGTCGATTATCCGCTCATAGAGCTTCATAGTGTGGGACATTATCTTTATACCGCAGTAACTGCCACACTTCTGCACCGATCCCTTGCCTTTTAAGACTGGCGTGATGATGCTCAGCCTCCACTGACTTGGGATCTCACTGGTGAGGAGTACGCGGTTGTAAAGATTTGCTAGAATGCTCACACCACGGGCATCCATTGCCTTCCAAGCCTCGATGGGGACTTCGTCGGGTCCGACAGGTTTCCGGTTCTTCATGCGGCGAATGGCAGTCTGGATTTCTGCAGGCGTTATCGGTAGCACTAGTCCTTGGTTCGGAGGGAGGTCAGGTGGCTGCACCTCTTTATGCTGCTTATTTAGCAGCTCGTGGAAGTATGAGCGCCATCTCTCCTTCACTTCGACTTTCTCGTACAGCAGATTACCCTCAGGGTCTTTAATGCAGCGGCACTTGGATAGACCCTGCGCCACTTTGGCCCTGGAACGCACCAACTTATATATGAACTTTTGCCCCTCAGACGATCCAACTTTGTATATAGCGGTTGCAAGTGGTCTCGTTTGGCCCTGGCTATGGCTCTCCTGGTGGTGCGTTTTGCATCTTTGTACACATTGTGGTCTTCGGAAGATTTGGACACTTGCCACTTTTTAAAGAGGGCCTTCTTCGCTCTGATCTCTCTCTGGACTGTGTCGTTCCACCACCAAGTGTCCTTGTCACACTTGCGTCCACCCTTAGACATGCCGAGCACCGCCCTCCCCGCCTCAAGAATAGCTGCCGGAATCCTGTCCCAGCAAACCTGTACTGGTTCGTCTACAGCCTCAGCGCACTTGTCACCGATGGCTGAGACCAGACTTTGGTTCTTGGCTTCATCAAGCAGCCACCAAGTTAGTATTTCATAGTGATTTGGCAATTTTTGGCTTTTCCGGGGGCGACTGCCGTCCGACCCCCCAACCCCGAAGGGAAAGCCAGCGCCAGAGCCTCGTCCGTTGTTCAGCAGGTGCACCGGCTTGCAGGTGAGGTTGGCTTGGGGCCCAAGATCTAGTGGACCCCCATACACCCTCTAGTGGACCCCCACCCTAATATGACAAAAAGCCTAATTATATACAATCATCATTAGGTACCTAAGTACCTACGTAGGTATTTATGTGTAGGTATTAGTGTTATAAAATATAATTATGTAAATGTAAAATGCTCATTTTAGGATTTTCGGAGATCCATTTTGGGTCTAAAAGTTGGTCGTAGACGTTGTTGTAGTAATAAAAAATGTTTAAAAGATCATTTGCCGTAAGATCACACAGTTTTTTTTTACTGGCCGGCACTTTAATTTTTGGGTACGTTTTGAATGATGTCCTTTTAGCCAAATCCGTTTAGCCGTTAGAGCTTGATTGAATAACAAACATTCAAACATCCAAAAATCTTCATACATTTTCACAATAATTATAATATTAGTAGGATTAATTAGTACTAAGAATTAAATATTTCAGTCCCGGTGTAGGCTTAGGAGGATAAGAGAAAGGAAAGATATGAGACTCATAAACCACCTTAAATGCCTAAAAAAACCAGTTCACCTGTTTCTCTCTTCCTACGGTCCCGGGTCCTTTAAGCGGGGCGTGAAAAAGCATCTGATGAGGCCGTCAAGCTTAGTGTCACCATTGTAACATGGAACGTCTCTGTTATGGTGACCCTCTATCCTGAGACTTTGCCTTTGAGAGCTTACCATCAGGCGAGGTGAAGTCAAATTGAATTGTCGTATATAAAAAAATGCAAGCGAAGTCACTATTGCCATACCGTGAGAGAGTAGTACTTCTTAAAACAAGTTGACTTAATGGTGCAGAAAACGTTGTGACAGTCTTATGGTAATAAACATTCATACATACACACATCCAAACACACTTTTGTACGTAAACGTGAAGCAATGCTATTATCGAAATCTTTCAGTATAGGATATTGAAAGGAAAAGTATAATTGGGTTTCTTTTACGCACTAATATAACAAAGGAAATCTTTCTATCTCCCCGGCAGAATACCGCAGTAATAGTTATATATCACTGTAGGAGATCCCTTATCTGGGTAATAAAAATCCTCAGAAGTACATACAAAGCCACTTAGAACCTAATTCTAAGATCCAGACCGGCTGAAACAATTCCCTAAGGCTTCTGTATTGAAGAGATAATAATATTATTACAATATTCTGAGATAAACACAGCGCTATCTAAACTCAAAATAAACACAGTTTGTATTATAAGTTCTAGAACAATAAACAAGCTAAGAAGATTTCTTGTCATTATTATATTATATACACTTAGAATAATAAAAAATATTAGCTAGTTAACAACTAATAAACGAGGCAGCAAGCAGAATCTAGAGAGACTTTCAGGACTCTCCGGCACGCAAGAGGCACGCAGCGCAGCGGATGCGACTCAGAGCGGGGGCACACGATGCGTTGCGACGCCGCACCGCAGAAATTTCGGCCAATCGGCGGCCACACGAGCCGTGCGGGGCCGCTCGTATGGCCGCCGATTTCCCGAAATTTCTGCGGTGCGGCGTCGCAACGCACCGTGTGCCCCTAGTGTCAGACGTCGGAGGTCGCCCAATGATCTCCGACCTCCATGAATGCAGGGCTGCTTCTCCTAGAGTGACAGGTGGACCTGTCACTCTAGGAGAAGCAGGCCGGGGCTCTTTGAACTGAGGGGGCCATTTCGAAACTGGAGATGACCCTGGGTCGGTCGAGATGCTAGAAATATGTTTATGGAAATCTTACACCGTCAGGGTGTAGAAGACCTGAGACAGCATGCGGTTTTAGTCAGTTCTATTCAACCGGGGGGAAAAGATATCCTTTGGTATAGACTCTTCAAAAATGTATCAGGTCATCAAAATAATAACGGTATACACAATAAAATTAACTTAAATGTTATTTATGCATCAACAATGCTCGAGCGCTTTGAATTATATTCATAAATGGCTTTTTATTATTAAAATATTCATAGGCTCGAGGGTAAAAACAGCTAATATAAAATGCGTTATTTTTACTACACTATTTAACTTTTATGGCTCATCAAGTTAAAAAACATGAATAGTAAAAATGGACATCACTGAAATCATTACTGTGCGTAGTGACCGATGTTATACGGCGTTTGTTTATCTGTTTGAATGTGTGTGTGTGTTGTTATCCAACCACGTTCAAACAGCTTAACCGATCTGGCTGAAATTTGGTACAGGGATAGATTATAATCTAGAACAGTACTTTTTGACCGTATAATAGGTTCCTATGGGAAATGGTAGATGTTAGAATGACACGTGGGGGGACGAACCGTGGACAACAGGCAGATTGTTCCTGCATAATATATGAATCCATTTTTTTTATATTTATTCTTATCAAAGAAATATACATGAAATAAAGTACTATAAATCCGAAAGTCACGCTTTCACGCCTAAACCACTAAACAGATTTTGATGAAAATTGGTACACATATGGAGCTTAGGAAAGGACATAGGCTATGTTTGGTCGCAATAACCAATATCCACGCAGGCGACTTATTGGCATTTCGCTGTGGAAGACCAGCGGTGTAAGATACGTCAAAGGTGGACGCTGCTTTATAAGCGAACATTACCAAAGAAAAAATACAAGCATAAACCCTATCCCACTAGCTTTAGAGTCAACACTTGCATGTAGTGACTAAAGTCGCAACCGACATTAAAAATTCAAACGGATCGATAGTGCAAGTTGGAGTCACAAGTAAACTTCAAAGTTCTTCCCAAAAGTTTTCAGCAAGAAGGCATTGGTAAAAAGTCACTAAATACGATTAAGTAGTTTGCACAAAGAAGTAGTTTATTCCGAACAGACTGCACAATCTTATGGTTGATCGTTGATTAAAGTTATTTGGAAACTTTTAGTACAATATGATTAAAATAATCTGTACTGTATTCTGAAGTATTTTACAGACATTCTCGTAAATCATACAGTCTCGGATATTACCTACATAAGTTTGAATTTTCAATACGTTGGCATATTTCTCATGTGCATAGCAGAGCTATATACCTACTTTGATGAATCATGTTCAGTATGCGAATTTATTTTTTCATCTAAAAAATAGGTAGGTATATCTGTGATATGAAAAATGCTGTTGAATAATATTATCTCTCTATTACCGTTTACTCTCATTTTGTCTTCGAGGTTTGGTACGTACGAGTGCGACACCAGAGGAGTCACATTCGTGCCGCCGACCCTGTAAGAACAAAGAGATTCTGTGCCGTCAGCGCAGAAGACATGCAAGACAAGCCTTTGGTCTTCCCACTGACAGCACAAAACCTCACTAGTGAGCTCTTGCTACCCTACTCACCGCCGGCTACACAACACGAGATTATTATAGCCGCTCTCTCTCTCTCTCTCTCTCTCTCTCTCTCTCGCTCTCTCTCTCTCTCTCTATCTTAGTTTTATATCTCGTATCTAATTTATTTGATAACTACACCATATCTTTTGTTTTTATCTCTACTGTCCATCCCAAGGTTGCCCAGCGATAAGGCCGCCCATTGTACATTAAACTGTAATACATGCTACCTACTTGTCATCTTTGTAAATCTATTGGTCTACAATAAAGAATTATCTATCTATCTATCTAATACATTCGCTGTTACTTGGTAAATAGTTGGCAAATTTCATCAAGAAATCTCATTCAGAAAAATATATAGTCAAATTTTCATGTCAACAATAACAATAATTCGTTTTCCTTGCATCGTCCCCAGCTGCCAAATAAAAAAAGTTTGGCAAACTTTATGGATCAATAGACCATTTGATATCCACAGCAGTGGGGCTACTGGATTCACCTCAAACTTTTCCATTCTGGCTACAATGTACTCGAAGTTTATGCAAAGCTAAAACTTTACAAGGAGGTAGTGCCCATTGAATAGAAATGCACTGAAGTTTATTATATTTCGTTTGAGTACGTGGAAGAAATTGTGTTCTTTGTAGTGTACAATACTATCTGAAAAGTTTCGAAGTTGGTAACAATATGTAAGGTGTGGATGAAATATGTGTTATTGTTATTAAGTTTAAAATTTGTAGTAAAATACAATTTTTTTTTTTTTAAACTCAACCTCGATGTTAACTATTTTAAGTTTTTGACGCAATTTGTTCGCTTTTTGAATGGTTATGCCTTTTTGTGTTGTATTGAGATGTGTAATGAAAGGAGATGGATACTCTTCCATACATTCGTGGGCCTGATTAACAGAAAATGGAGCTGTCAGCTGTCACAGCTTAAAAATACAGTTGATAAACACAAGAAATAATTAATCGATTAACGGAAATCGATTCAGAATTTATTTTTATTACACTATTATTTGGTATTTTAAATGGTTATTATTATTATTATGATTAAGTTTTGTTCACTCTGATTGATTTAATATCAAATTGTGATGCAAGTGTTATAATACGCAATATTGTTTAAATAATTTTTAGTAATCGATATTTTATTTTGCTAGTGAAATAAATTTAGTTTTAAGATTTCTCGTCTTCAAGATTTTCAATTGAGCTGGTTTTTTAATATTTTGAAATAGAAAAAATACCGCTTTTTTTAAGTCATATCTCAACTCATTACAATTTTGGCCTAGAAGTCCCCGTCTCCTTTCAATCAACCAGATTGTGGTAATACGCAGCTTATTTTGATACAGTATTAAACGTGCTACTACAGCTATAGCATGTGATTGTTCACTATGTTAAGTTACAACCTGAATCCTGACTGATAATAATTGAAATTTGTTAGGTTAGGTTAGGTTAACCTGAAATTAATAAGCAATTTAGATTTACTTGCAGTTACTTAGTCATCATGCTCATAGCGGTTTCCCAGTTACGCCATAAAGCTTGCACTTTGGAGCCCATGGTCATTTTAATGATTTTCTTTGATAAGTTGGTTTTTTTTTTTCATTTACGACGGCCGTCTGAGCTCCCAAGTTGGTCCACCGACTAGCAGGTGAGACTGAACAGAGTTCTTTAAAGACATTGGTAAGGCCCTGCATACCCAGTGGTGATATTATATAGTTACCTTCTATTATTTCGTGAACTCTAACACGTCAATAAGTTACAGTACAGCTGTAAACCTAAATAACTTCACGTAAATTCGGACTCCTGAACAAAGTGAGCTAGTTTTTCACGTCGCAGCAACAGTGTCTTTTATAAAAGACACATATTCAGGCACAACACTTATTAGACGCTCTCGATACGATTAGATTACCGTGGTAGCGTGCTCTCAGTGCTGTTTCCATTATTTTATTATAATTTAACTAAGACTGAAAAGTAATAAAAATAATACCGAGAAAGCATGACTTTTGGAGCTGGCTGTTGCATTAAGGAGTACTCCAGGTGTGCTTAAAGTGACCTAAATAAACTTGAAACACGGATGCATTATTGCTATTTGCAATAATGTACGTGTGCATTAAGCGTCCACTTTACTGCAGTAAAGTTAACTACATGATATAGCAAAGTTTTAGATTCGTTATGGAATGTGGTTTAAAAATATTAGCTTTTCTCTAGTTTTATTCTAACTCTTTTCTAACATAGCTTTTTGGGAAAGCTCCACAGAGATTATTTTTTCATCCATATTAATAGAAAATGCGTAATGAGGTTATTTTATTAATGACAGGCATGAGATTAAACTTATATTACTCCTCCAGCTATTGACTTATATTCTGAGCTTATTTTTTTTTTTTTAAATTAAAATCACCATGAATATTGTTAAAGAAATTATCAACCAGTTAACCTGTTATGCATTATGAGTGTTAAAATTAACATACAAAGATAAAGCACAAAGTAATTGTAAAACTGAACAAACTAAAGATAAATAAAGTAAATTAGAAAAGTAGTTTATTAAACTTGACCAAAAGATTTGGAATTTCAAATAAGGACAAATAAAAGGTTCGAAAGTTGAAACCAGGTTAAACGGTGCACATGACTTTCATAAAAAGGGCAATGCTCTTTTTGAAGCCAAGCCAATAGTAGTCTAGGCCAAGTGGTTATACGCATACAGCATAGCAATAATCTAGATATTGCTATGCCGATCTAATATTAATTCGTACGAGGACTAGATAAAAAGTTGGTTTTATTTTACTGAATCTATTGTGACTCGAACCAGACCAAATATTATATCAAAATTCATATCTATTTTTTCTGAAGTTTAACGAAATTTTACTCACATGGGTATGGCATGGCAACTCTTATGTAAATTCATACCTAATTCGTGTTATTTTTATGACAATTCCAGACAATATTAACCTGTATTGGTCACAGCTGTAAGTATACAGTAAAATCGTTTATCATCCTACTAGGGATTCCCCAGTTACGTCAAAAGCTTACCTTATCATAACTTGATAAACTCGAACCATTTTCGAATGGAATCTAGAGCCGGGGGAATCAGAGTGATTGCCGTTTGTCCTTCTTACTCTGAGAGGAGAGGTGCACGGCCTCAAGGACCTTGATAGGACCTGCAACTGGTACAATTATCTTATTGCAGTCCACTGCTGGACATGGGCCTCTCCCAATGTGCGCCATTTCCGCCTGTCCTCCGCCTTCAGCATCCAGTCCGTCCCAGCCACTTTTTCAGGTCGTCAGTCCATCTGGTTAGGGGGATTCCCACCTTCCGTTTTCCTTCTTGCGGTCTCCACTTTAGGACTCGTCTACTCCATCGGCCATTGTAAACTAGGAATAATATTTCCACAGTTAACTAGCCCGATACTAAAACTAAAAATGTTATAGTCAGAGATGAAAGTTCATTCACCGCATTAAGCTTTCAAAGACACTCAATCCCTGCCTTTAGAGCTTTTAGGTGAATGAGTTGGATTATTATAACTTGAGCACAGATACCGCAATATTCTAAATTGTCAGGCAGTTCAAATATATTACTCCTAAATCTGGATTTGAATAGTAATATTTTTATAGCGGTGTAGGAATTTTTTTGTGCGTAGGCGGTCAAATGATAAAATATTTTCAAATATGAATTTAGTTTTCATCTACAATTATATGATAGAATGGTTCGTAATTGATTGTAATAGTCGTGTGGTATTAAATATGTAACACGGAAGGCTAAGTAAGGACAAAGTTTACATTTATTAGTACCTACATCTTTTTAAAGAGTATTTGAATCGTTATTTTATTTAGATTATAGTTTTCACATAAATTTCAAGTAAATTGTCATATGGCCGTGTTTGTTCCCTGTGGAGTAGAATAATAGGGCCACTTCATTTCTTCCTGTGGGTGTCGTAGAAGGCGACTAAGGGATAGGACAACTGTTCTCCATACGACAGTTAACATACACCCCATGAATAAGTGCCTGCTTGAAGACCATAGGCTCGCCCCTTATTACGTGGGAACGAAAATCATAGATGGTGAAATATGGGGGATTCAATGAAAGTCCCTACACTGTGATATATATGGTTGGTGTTAGGTTTACGAAGCATGAGCTCACTGTGCCGATAAGTCTTGTTTTATTTTCTTTTGCTTAGGTTTCATTAAGTGTATGACTGGGTTACAGGCTGGTGGTACTTTATCAGAGATCTCTATTGAAATTTGAGTGTTTTTTTTTTATTTCAAGAGCCTCGTGGATTATTCTAAGTATATAATATGGCCCGGTAGGTAAACCTGGAATAACTTGAAAGTTCATTTATTTGGACTGGAAGCCATAAATTCCAGTCACTGTCAAAGAAATGTGATTTTATAAGTCACAAGTGTTACATTATTCAAGAACCTACTTAGTATTGCAGTACAATGCCCTCGATTCGCCTTATCGAGAATCGATTTTCCTTGCGACGACACTGGCCCATAAATAACTAGATACTACTGTAATTTTATTCCGTATTGTTACCTAGTATTTCAATACATAATAAATCAATCAATCATTCAATTGCAGTCAACTGCTAGACATAGACTTCTCCAACCTCTTCTTCTTCTTCTTCACTACGACATTCAATTCTCCGTCCGAGTGAACGACGCACCTTTTATATATTTTTATTCTCTTTTTACAAACCATGTGTTTTTCTGTTTTTGTTTACTGTCTTGTCTGTCTTAGGTAAAGAAAATAAACTAATATGTCTAGGTACTGTATGTAATGTATGTGTATGGTATGTAGCTTCTTAGTACGTTCTTCTGTAGTTTATATTTGTTCCCTCAATTTTACGCTTGCTTTCTACCCTTTTATTTCACATTTTCCTCGATCCCCCAAAGGTTTGCTGGGAAAAAACTCAATGCTGAGTTAAGCTCGCCTTTGTACAACATCAATATTTGATTGTTATGATTCTGAATGTATTATTTTAGTGTAAAAATAAAAATTAAGAAATAAGAACTAATGTATGATTTTTATATTCCTGTCTTCGTATCATCAATATTAGTCATTCATACAGTCCTTCATTCACAATCTGCCTTTCGTATCCTGTCTGTCGCAGCCGTCATTTTCATTTCATCAGTTCATCTAACTGGGTGACGTCCTATTTTTCGTTTGCAGGTTCACAGTGTCCACTAAAACATGTATGTTTCTTTATGTAATGTTACTATACGATATAGTCACGAGTATCTTTCTAAGAAAATCAATGATTTTTGATACACCTTTTGTAAAGGATATCAAAATACTTCATTTTTATGCTATCCTAAAAGTTATTGAATAAAAATCGTTTGGTTGAATAAGAGCCTTTTTCAAGTATATCGCCAATAAAGTTGTAGGGTGTTCCAGGATATGTTGGCCTACCCTACATGCACTGCGATATTAATCTTAAATGTTTGCAAAAGCAATGTTACGATTCAGTAACTTTAGTTATAGATAACGCTATAAAATTTAATAATGTTATAAACTAAAATACTTATTATAGAAGCTTAAATCCAAGTAGAAGCTATATAACTATAGCTAAGGATATATAAATCTATAGATACTAGTAATAAAGAGGGGAGATTTTTAGAAAACTACTTGACCAATTTCAAAATTTCTTTCGCCATTTTAGAAAGCCATATTATCTGCCCCTCTAGGCAAGTGGCAATTCGTCGGCCGGCATATTGTAGAATAGAATGCCAAATGTATGGGGTTTGACGTATATGACAGTCGTCAACGAATGTCAAAAACGTCAAATCCTATACATTCGTCATTCTATTCCACGATACGCCGAACAACGTATTGCCACTTTTCAACGGGGGCAGGTATACCATATAATCTATCTCTGTATCAAATTTTAGTCAGATTCATTCAGCCGTTTGAGCATGAGTGAGTAACAAACATCTAGTCATCCAATCTTATTTTTTTATAATAATCATATATGATAGAAAAATTTGCACCCCCATTTATCCACAACAAACGTTAGAATCCTAATATTAACTATAAAATATTGGTTATTAATAGGTTTTAGTAATAACAAGCAAAAAACCAAACCTAAATTCGTAATTTTTAAAGTCACAGGTAAACACCACAATAAATAAAACTACAATTCGAAAACCACTTTGCTGATTTCATTGAATTACCAAACCAGCTCGCACATCGCAATGGGACAGCATTTATTTACGGTAACACAACCCAAATCTAGCAAAGGAGACAATTGAGATATAAAAATGTGCGATAAAGGGTAAGTCTGACAACGGATCGCCTAAGAATAGATGCCTTACTAATAATTCAAAATGTTTTTGTGGAAAAACTTCCGTATTTAATTTGAAAAAACTTGCTTTTGCACCGTGTTTTAGATTGGATGGATATTGTTACGGTTTCTTTTAACTGTGCTCGATTAATACCTAGGTAGCGAGATAACAGGTTTGTAGTAATATTTTTTGATCCCCTATGATCAAATGATCATGCCTCGGCAAGCACTTTAAGCTGTCGGTACCGGTTGCCTTACGAACATTTATATGGCAATCGTCGCATGCAGCAGATACAGCGTACCCATTACTTGTTAAACTCTGATACAAATAAAGGGGACCATATTTGAGAAGCCGCAATGAACTACGCGCATCTGCTGCGTGTGCCGGCAGTTGTCGTTTGCGGTCGGCTACGGAATCATATAATTATTATCTTTACGGGAAGTTGGACTCCTAAAAGTTCGATTAGTTCAACTACAGAACTTCGATATCGCCAATTGGTTATTGAGGTTAGATGGCAGTCGCTTCACAGAAACTATCGAAGTTCAACCTTATCACAGTTAGACTAGAAAGCCAACCCCAACTGAATGAAAAAAAAGGCTCAGAGAATGATGTTAAAAAAATATTGCTAAAAATATGGTACTTTATTCAAACTTTTATCTACCCCTTCGGAGGTATAAAACCGTGATTACAAACGAATAGTAAAGACAAAAAAATATGGCGATGAAATCTGTAAACCTGAGAATTTTTCATTGTGTTCTAAATAGTTTACGACGTCAGCCGATTCGCACTACGTTAGATACAGGCCTTACCTCTCTCACACCGTAAAGAGGCCCATGTCCAACCACCAGACAACTTATAAATAATTAATAGAAAAGAAATAGACACAAAATTTACGACAAAGGACGCCTTTGGGTCACAAACTCTCGACTAAAACATATTACGAAGGCCGGTTTAGAGAATTTGGAATAAGCCCCGACTGTTAGCTGTTGTACCGGACTCAAAGTGGACCTTAACTACTTAACGCTATTGTAACGAACTTTCATTTCATACGTAGACTCATGTTTGATACTCTACGAAGGGGTAGGCAGAGGTGTGTTAACACTGAAGTAAAATAATCACCAAATTAAAAATTTAAAAAACCGACTTCAACCGATTTTTGTTGATATTTCATAAATTGCTTGACCGATTTTGATAAAATTTACCTGGGAAGTATAACCTATCAAACAAAAAAATAATTTTGCAAATCGGTCGGCGTCTTTGAGTAATCGGTGAACATACATAAAATAATACAGGACTACCTCAAAAGTAATCCAAAACGAATGCAAAAAGAATTTTTAATTAAAATCAACGCATATACACCGGAAATATAGCTGAAGATTCTGAACACTTCTGCATACCCTTTCAAAGGATTCAGGCGTGATGTTATGATGTATAATGGCAGAGACAATAATATGCGATTGCAGCAATCGCGGCTGATTTGCTGGTATTTTTTGAAGAGTTCCTTAGTCTAATCTCGGAAACCCATCATCAGATCTTTACGAAATTTAAATGGGACCATTTCGGAATAATCTACTTTCGAACGAAAAAATAATTTTGCAAATCCGTCTACGCATGGCGGAGCTATGAGCGAACAAACAACCTCCTCCTTTTTTGAAGTCGGTTAATGAGAGCATTTCATTGTTTTTTTACATTACGACTACGACCATACGACTTTTTTGATAGTGTTTTTTTGAGCAATGATTTGAATCCAAGACTTCATTGTCCAAAGAAAATATAGAAAATAATTGTTAATACATCAGGTATACCTATTTAAGCTAGGATCGTAGAAGTTGGAACACATATTATTGTGGTCTCTGCTCACCCCTTGGTGAAAAAGCGTAAATGAATCTAGGTACTCGTGTGTTAATAAATAATTAAAAGCTAATTATTTCTTTTAAATCACCTATACAATATGTACGCAATTTAGTTGCTAACTAAAACAAAAGTCACACTCATTATTAAAATACTATGCCTTAACTATGAACTTGAACAAAATCAATACATTCTCACCCAAAAAAAGAAACCAAATAACTACAAACGTCGGTCCAAGATATTTCTTTATTTTCGAGCTCACTCCATTAGTACGAAATCCCACACAATTGACTCCCAAAGCAGCAAACAGGGTATTTTCTATTACCGAAGTTAAACGCCTCTATGGACACGAGATTGAAATTGCCTCTTTGTCTATCCACCTATGAACTAGTAGGTTGTCAGTGACACGCTACATGTTCGACTCAACGTGACTTGTGATGGCAGGGTCCATATTTGGTATAGATTTTTTTTCGTCGGATTATAGCGTCACGATTTCGAGTAGTTAGGTTTAAAGGGTGTAAATTCTAATATTTATTGGAAACTAACTTTACCTGCGGCTTTCGGGTGGAAAGGTTATAGCAACAGATATGGATAATATAGTTCCTTATGTGTTATTTCAGATTATAACTATCTCAGTACCAAATTTCAATTCAGTCGTTTGAGCGTAATAATAATTACGCTCAAACGACTGAATCTTACAATAGTAAGATCTTCACAAACTTATGCCTCGCAATTAGTAAGGTTTTTGATCGGCAATCAAGAATCGCCCAGTAATTACTATCTTTGACAGTTCTTTTCTTTGAGCTTTCTTCCAATTTTCAATAACGATCAGAATCGAACGTCGAACTTGGGTTACAAGTACTCTTCAACAAGAAAACATCATTTTCGGTAAATGTTTCTTCGGTTCATTTGACTGCACTAACCGCAAACACGATTTTGCAGATCTGCAAAAGTCACAGAAAAAACAAAGTTAGAATGATCAAAGATTGTGTGAAGACAGAAAACGTTGGGTGCGAATGTAGTGTGAGAAAGCACAAGTGATTTATTGAGATAGTTTGGTCACTTGCAATTTTCGGAGGAGGGTTTTTGAGGGGCTTTTCGATATGAAGTGAAGTAGTTTATTCCATGTATGAAATAAGGAGTTACGAGTTCCGTGTTACTAAGGATGAACTACACTGTATTTTATGTGAAGAATTCTTGATAGGATTTTCTGTGTAAAGTTTTTATACGTTTCGCGTGCAAGTTCTGAGTGTTGAATTAGAGAAAGTCAACTTATGAGACTTTTTATTAAATGTGCGAATCCACTCGAATATATTCCTCCGTCAGCCGATTATGTCGGACTCGAACCTACTGAAACCGCATGCCATTACGGTTTCTCAATTGCTGGGGTATATGATTGCCTAAGACTTATTGATCGCACCCCGGTTGATCCAGGGCCATCTCTACCGTGGAGGAACCACATGACTTAAGAGACTGGTACTGTCAGCATCTGATAGATCTTGACGAACAAAGTACTCAAAATATCTTAATGCCTTGTTTTTCCCCCCTTCCTGTTGACTGATTGTTCTGATATCAGGTACACACCTTTTTTTATTTTATTTTTTATATAGTACACGTCAATTTGACTTCGCCTCGCCTGATGGTAAACTGAAAGCAAAGTCTCTGAAAAGAGGGTCACCATTAGAATCAAAGAATCAAAGAATTAATTTCGTTTATTCAATTTAGGCACATATAGAGCACATATGAACGTCAAAAGACAGACACGTATCATGTTATAATGGTGGCACTCAGCTTGATGGCCTCATCAGATGCTTTTTCACGCCCCGCTTAAAGGACCCGGGACTGCAGGAGGAGGGAAACACGTGAACTGATAAGGAATTCCAAGACTTAATGGTGCGGCAAAAGAAGGACCTTTAGTTCGGACAATAATACAATTTAAATCAATATCTAAACAGTTTGATTTGCTCTTCTTCTTCTTCTGTAGAGTCGACGGCATATCTTGTCATATTTGCTCTTAACGCCTTGGTATTGAGATCATTTTGAGCCTTTGCAGTCACGGTCGATCTAATGCTGACTGTAACTGAGATATCGATATCAGCCAATAAATATATTTTTTCAGATAACTGCTACAAAACAGCTAGTTTTCTGCGGTTACGAAAAAACTAGAAAATATTACAATACTAGCTTTTGCCCGCGGCTCCGCCCGCGTGGATGTCGGTTATCGCGACCAAACATAGCCTATGTCCTTTCTCAAGGTCTAACCTACCTCTATACCAAATTTCATCAAAATCGGTTCAGCGGTTTAGTCGTAAAAGTGAGACAGACAGACAGACAGACAGACAGACAGAGTTACTTTCGCATTTATAATATTAGTAGGGATTTCAACCGCAATTTTAATGAACATAAAGTGGGGAACACACAATGAAGAACCATTAAAATAAAACATCTGTGTGCCGAGCAAGAATTTAAAACGCAAGCTGACTGTAATTAATGTGCCGCCGCAAATTGGCGACTCGATCTACAACCTGTGCCAGGCCTTAGGGCGTGGTGCTACTTACAGCGAGTAGTATAGTAAGAAAAATTAAGTACGAAACAATGATTTGGGATTATTCGGCGGCGCGCATTGCGTGCCTGCCCATACCCGGGGGCGAGTTGGGAACTTCGTGGTCTCCACATCGGAAGAGGGCCGGATCGAGAGATATGGTCCTGGGTCAGCCGGGTCGCGAGGGATACATTTACGATAATCTCACCTCCGGCAACAGACGGCCCACAGATGGCGTGCGTTTTAGTCGGTTCAGGTCCGACATAACCTCCTTCACCGGCTCCGGCGGGGATTTTTCGTACGAATTTTTTTCAGTATATTTTGATACTATTTATAAAGGCGAAACCTTAGTTCATTATACGTCATTAGTTATTTCTCTTATTAAACCATATGTGTGAAGGACACATTTTCCTTTATTTTGGTTCATTGTATAGCAAAAATTAAATCACAAATATATGAGGGAGATAGCCTAGCCGCATAACAAACAAGTTCTGCCTTTTAAGACTTGCGATAAAACATTTTTAACTTTATAGACAAAGATGGTGTTACAAACTCATTTAAGCTCGCTTTATTTAGCTACTTTATGTCCAAGACTCACGTAGAACTCATATAATTTCCGCTGACTATAGAACCGTGTACTTGAATAATAAAAAGCAGGTCGTATTCTATGTATAAAATTAATTTTATTTTAGAAAAATACCATGTTCCGTGAAAAAAATTAAAACCCAGATTGAATTCCAGGCGGATGAAGTCGAGGATACCCTTAGGCAAATTAATTAAGCTGGCCAAGTGCGTGTTGGACTCGCGCACAAAGGATTCTGTACCATTAGGTTTTTTTTTCTGTTTTAAGTGTATCTGTGAACATGTCAACTGTATAGCTATCACGGTTCCTGAGATATGACCTAGTAACAGACAGACAAACAGCCAGCGGAGTCTTAGTAATAATAGGATTCTTTTTTATGCTACTTAAGTCGCAGACACACAGGTCTGGCACACACTGTGCCGTCAGCGCAGATGATAAGTAGGACAAGCTTTGGCCTTCCCACTGACAGCACAAAACCTTTCCAATGAGCTCTGGCTACCCTACTCACCGCTGAGAACACCACACGAGGTTATTTAGCCGCGGTATTCTATGGGACGGAGGTACTTCCCCAGTCGGATTGCTCGATTGGGACGTAAATACCTT
Organism: Eilema depressum; assembly: GCA_914767945.1. Taxonomy (NCBI): domain Eukaryota; kingdom Metazoa; phylum Arthropoda; class Insecta; order Lepidoptera; family Erebidae; genus Eilema; species Eilema depressum. The sequence goes on along the minus strand of OU612030.1, from coordinate 15,997,290 downwards.
CGTGTCCTACCTTTTTTTTACCTTTAGGGTACGAAACCCTAAAAAATACGTGTCAAAAAAATGATAACCCAGATCGAAGTCCACGCGAATAAAGTCGGAGATACCGCTAGGCAAATATAAAAATGTTACTTGTAAAATCGTACAGATGAATACAGCTCCAAACTATGCGGGTATGAGGAATATTAAGCATAGCTCTTTGGAGAACATTGTTTGGCTGGTTGACATTTTTATGCGGTCAGACTTTAAGGGCGGAATGTTACCTCTCCGTAGAAAGGCATTCGCGGGTGTAACATAGTTTCGACGAATATATTTTTGACCTAGTGAAATGCTTTTAACCTAAAACACTTTTTGGACCTTTTATTTTAGGTCGACTGTGACGTAACTGTTCGACTACAGACTTAAATAGCTTTGCCTCCCTCTACACAAGTGGTAATTTGTTGGCCGGCGTATTGTAAAATACAATGATGAATTTATGGGATTTGACATATGACACGTATTTTACCGTTTATGACATACGTTGACGACTGTCATTTACGTCAAATCCCATACATTTATTTTTACAATTGAAATCTTCATAACTGTCAAAGTAAACCTTTGAAAATGCCGTTAGGCGAAATCGGTTAGGTCGATAATAAATATCGTGGAAAAGTACAAGTGTGTTATCAATATGCCATACATTCATCAATAGGCTGTAGTCAACTACAGAACTTTGATGTCGCTAATTGGTCCTGGAGAAGAGTCACTTCATGGAAAATATGGAAATGCAACCGCATCAAAGTTAGACTGGAAAACCGGTCCCAACTGAGTTGGGAATAGATTCACAAAATGAGTGACGTAACTGGTTTTGTTTTAACATGTTTTGTTCATTATCATAATAATGAGAGGGAGATAAAACAGTCTTATTCCACTTTCATTATCATCGTCCTTGCGATTGCCCGGTTGCGTCCATTTATACTCTGCAGCGGCGCACCCATTGGGTGTAGGTTATATTTTGTGATCACTTAACTAATTACTGAACTAAAATTGCAATCAAAAATAGGGACAATTTTTAATGCTGAAAAAGATTTTTCCGAAAAAACCGCACATCAAATTCCGTTCAATAGTTTTTACGTCCTTTGCGAAAAAATACAAGAGTTTTTAGAAATATTTCTGGTTTCAAAATCATTAATTAAACGTAACCCAAATAATGTTTCAATGTATAATGATTTACAATAATTGCATTAGTACATACCGGCAGAATTTTAGGAAAATGTAGATCTTCAAAACATAATTCTGACGACTGACTGTCTAAAGTTATCTTTGAGACGTATTTTCATCTGCTACATAATATTTTGTGATGAGATTTTCTGATAAATATTCTACTCAGATTATACTCAGAAATCTTTCCCAATGTCTAATGTTATGTATTGCAAACTAGGGCTGATATTTCTTTTTCATGACGGCTACATAATCCAGTCCGTCTCCTGTGATTACGATTCACTTTGACAGAGGTTTTTTGAAATAGATATGACAGTTATATTTTTGTACATCGCAATATTTTTCTCAATGAATAATAATAGGGTTTGATCGATATCACCAAACATTTTTTAGCTAGTACTTGAGTAGTTTTGGGTCCTGACCCCCTAGGGAATTGGCAATTCGTAGGCCTAGAGAATGATGAATGTATGGAATCTGACGTATATGACATAATTATGTCATAAACATTAAATCCCATACATACGTCATTCTATTCTGCGATCCACTGGCCAGCGAATTATCACTTGTCTAAGGGGGCTGTTTCAGTAAACTTCTATAATATACTAGCTGTTGCCCGCGGCTCCGCCCGCGTGGATGTCGGTTACCGCGACCAAACATAGCCTATGTCCTTTCTCGAGGTTCAATCTACCCTTATACTCAGTACTGAATTGATGCCGACTCTTGACCAATAGATGGCGCTGTATGTCCGAAATAAATTTTATTTTTTATTTTATTTTTTGTAATAAAAACTATCCTATGTCCTTTCTCAAGTTCCAAACTATGTCTGTACCAAATTTCACACAAATCGGTTCAGTAGTTTAGGCGTGAAGCAAAGACAGACAGACAGACAGACAGAAAGACAGACAGACAGAGTTACTTTCGCATTTATAATATTAGTTTGGATTTTTTAAATTTTCAAGCAATTAGAATGTTCCTACAACTCGTTCAACAAATAGTTCGTACGACTATCGGTAGATGCCTCCCACCGTCACCCCATGATGGTAATATAGGAGAATTTTTAATCCTCAAGGCGTGGCTTAGTAGCTCAATGGAGCATTCCGATAACTTAACTTTGGAAATCATGGCCTAGTGTAAGCCTGTTCATAATATACTTTTTTTTTTTTTTTTTTTTTTTTTTTTTTTTTAAGAATATTAGCAACCGAAATTACTAATATTCCCGTTAACCCCTCCAACTAAGCTAAATTGCTTGTGCTAGGAGTGGGTTTATGTAGTTGTCACATGCCTCATTTACGTAATATGTTATATCGTGAATGTTGAGAGTTGCTCTTATTTCCTTGTTACCTTTGCATGCTTTGTGTGCGAACATAAATATCTTAGTCTAACATTACTCAAAGTAACTCAGCGTAGTTCAAGTTCTAAAGAGCACTTATTTGCCGAGGTGCTCCCGCTACCTCTTCCGTTTCGACATAGTTCCGCATCAATATTATTATTAGTTTATAAAATAAACATCCTTCTAGCTAGTAGCTATTTTGGTAGGTTACTAAACTTTAATGTAACATCAGTTGGAATTCAAATTCATATTTATTGGCTTTTATTAGCTTCTCTGTGTTATCATGTTTGTACAACTTATGTAGCTACATCGACAGAATTATCAGATTTTTTCGTCACCCGAATAAGAAAATTTGGATCAACCTCGGGCTCAAGCTCGGTAGCTCAGTGGTCAGACCATTCCCCCTGTAAGCGAAAGATCGCAGGTTCGAGTCCCGCCTGAGCTTGATTTCACTTTTTTCGATTTTAAACAAATTGATTAGGTTAGCATACTAAATGCTTCAAAAATTAATTCAATCATCAGATTTTTTTAAATAAGACCTGTCAGTATAAATTCGCTTCGCCTGATGTCAAGCTTAAGTCAGTCTGAAGAAAGAGGGTAACCATTGCATCTGCAATGGTGTAACTAGTAACTAGTAACTAATTAGTAACTAATCGATTAAGAAAGGGAAAAAGAATCGACCTCGGACGGGACTCGAACCCGCGATCTTTCCCTTACAGGGGGAACGCTCTGACCACTAAGTCACCGAGACACGTACGAAATCAATCCAAATTCCAAATTTGAACAGTTAGCATAGTAAATGCTTCAAAATTTCATTCAGTAATTAGTAACTAGTTACAAAACAGTGCAACAAATTACTTTTTCGTAGCTGGTTATGAACCATATTACTAAAGTGGCTGAAGGGGTGTTTCTTAGTAACTGGTTACAAAACAGTGAAAAAAATACTGTTCCGTAGCTGGTTATGAACCATTTAGTTATCAAAGTGGCTGAAGGGGTTTTTATACTACTTATCATGATCAAGATTGTTCACCTTTAGTTAAGTACCTAACCAAACAGAATATAAATATTGTAATGCTATAGCCGCGTGATTCTCGGCAGGGTAGAATTTGGGCCACCCCATCTTTTCCCATGCGATGTCGTACAAGATGCTAAGATGATAATACTATGAAGAAAACTCATATTTGCTAAGAACCCTCTCCCCTATGGTGGCTACCAACCATAAGGCAAATAACTTAATTACGTTCGCAAGGGCGCCTGCAGAGAAAGGGCGTTCGTGATAATTCGTTGCGGTTTTAGGTGTTGAAACTTTGCTATTCAACTAGCTGTCCGAAACTTCGTTCACGTAATTTCACATTTAAAATTGGGCGGTTGAGATTTTAACCTTTTATCGGAATAGTTATGAAACAAGTATTTTCTTAGAATTGATTGACAAATATACAAACATCATCATCATCATTTTCTAAGTCTTTTCACATCTCCGTTGAGATTGGCTTTCCAGTCTAACTATGATGCGATATTTTCCGTCAAGAGACTGCCAGCTGACCAAAAATAGAAACAAACTTATCTATACTAATATTATAAAGAGGAAAGATTTGTTTGTTTGTTTGTTTTTTTGTTTGTAACGAATAGGCTCCGAAACTACTGGACCGATTTCAATAATTCTTTCACCTATAGAAAGCTACACTATTTGGGAGTAACATAGGCTATATAACATCACGCTACTACTAAAGGGAGCGGAGCAGTGAGCATAAATGTCAATAAATCGGGCAGATTTCCATACATTCTTTACTAATATTAGATTTGTATTTTTGTATTCGAGTAAACTCAAGAACTACTGAACCGATTTCAAAAATTCTTTTACCATTAGAAAGCTGCACTAACACTGAATAACATAGGCTATAATTAATTTTCAAAAAAATAGGGATCCTGGATAAAACTTCAATAATGTAACCCAAGGTGTAAAAAAAATGACCTAAAAAATTCCTTACATCGCGTACGCAGCGAAAACTATTGAAGATAGAACAAAATAATGTACTGTAGAAATGTATAACTTAAAAAGGTCTACATAAAAGTCCGCGACAGCATATGTCTATCTAATAAGGGTAGCTCACAATAACCATTTTTATCTTTTACAAATTATAAAAAAAATATGTGTCATTTTCGAAGCTATTTTTAACAATATAGTGTTAAGCCTTATCTGACTAAATACGTTAGATACATTGTACATTTAATGTAGATCAAAATTGCCCTTTACACTGTATAATTATAATGAATATTTTAAAAACTATTGCAGTATGAAAGTAACGCGCGACGATATAAATTCAAGCCGAAATGCCGATCAAAGTCAGACCACGGAATCTATACCTTTATATTAATTCTTATCTAAATAAATCGTTTGGTATTTAAGATTGTTTCAATACCTGTTGATTACTTTTTGAATTATTGAAATCGGATGTTCTATTCAAAAGATATTACGAAATTATAATGTCAATAAATCCGGTAAATTACCATACATTATTTGAAAACTAATTATTATTACGGGCATGGGCTAAAAGGGTGCAACCACGGGTGTTCGAAGTATTTCACGAGCGAAGACAGGGAAGGTCAGCTGAACACAAGATGCAACGGTAACGGGATCCGAATGCGGGATTGGAACCTCCATGTGATGCATTCTGGGTAACGGAGGCATTAACGCCCCTCACCCAAGGGAGGCGCTACCGCCTACGGCAAATACATACAGCAACGGGAGCAGCTCTATAGAGGGCTGCTCAAAGGCTTCCCACATGTCCCTCTGACTACGAGGAGGCCCAGTAGAGAGCAGGAAAGGGAAGGGCTGGTCACCGAGCGCGGACGTGAGGATTATAGGTCCGGCCTCCTGTCATCCCTTCACACCCGTCTCCTCCCTTTCCGGAATTCGATGGGACATCGTGCTTCCCACTTCTGAGAGGGCCATCTTAAAATTGTAGAAGGCCCAGGGTCAGCCGGGGGGTGCGGAAAATGCCCTAGGCAATTTTACACTCCAGCAACTGAAGACCCGCGACGGCATGCTGTTTAGTAGGTCCGAATTCCACATGGCGCTCCTGATGGCTGACGGGGATGGTATCCGAGGCAATTTTAGCACGAAAGAAAAGTTTGTACGGAATCCGAATTCCACGCGGGCGGAGCCGCGGGCAACAGCTAGTCTATATCTATCTATACTAATATTATAAAGAGGAAAGATTTGTTTGTTTGTTTGTTTTTTTGTTTGTAACGAATAGGCTCCGAAACTACTGGACCGATTTCAATAATTCTTTCACCTATAGAAAGCTACACTATTTGGGAGTAACATAGGCTATATAACATCACGCTACTACTAAAGGGAGCGGAGCAGTGAGCATAAATGTCAATAAATCGGGCAGATTTCCATACATTCTTTACTAATATTAGATTTGTATTTTTGTATTCGAGTAAACTCAAGAACTACTGAACCGATTTCAAAAATTCTTTTACCATTAGAAAGCTGCACTAACACTGAATAACATAGGCTATAATTAATTTTCAAAAAAATAGGGATCCTGGATAAAACTTCAATAATGTAACCCAAGGTGTAAAAAAAATGACCTAAAAAATTCCTTACATCGCGTACGCAGCGAAAACTATTGAAGATAGAACAAAATAATGTACTGTAGAAATGTATAACTTAAAAAGGTCTACATAAAAGTCCGCGACAGCATATGTCTATCTAATAAGGGTAGCTCACAATAACCATTTTTATCTTTTACAAATTATAAAAAAAATATGTGTCATTTTCGAAGCTATTTTTAACAATATAGTGTTAAGCCTTATCTGACTAAATACGTTAGATACATTGTACATTTAATGTAGATCAAAATTGCCCTTTACACTGTATAATTATAATGAATATTTTAAAAACTATTGCAGTATGAAAGTAACGCGCGACGATATAAATTCAAGCCGAAATGCCGATCAAAGTCAGACCACGGAATCTATACCTTTATATTAATTCTTATCTAAATAAATCGTTTGGTATTTAAGATTGTTTCAATACCTGTTGATTACTTTTTGAATTATTGAAATCGGATGTTCTATTCAAAAGATATTACGAAATTATAATGTCAATAAATCCGGTAAATTACCATACATTATTTGAAAACTAATTATTATTACGGGCATGGGCTAAAAGGGTGCAACCACGGGTGTTCGAAGTATTTCACGAGCGAAGACAGGGAAGGTCAGCTGAACACAAGATGCAACGGTAACGGGATCCGAATGCGGGATTGGAACCTCCATGTGATGCATTCTGGGTAACGGAGGCATTAACGCCCCTCACCCAGGGGAGGCGCTACCGCCTACGGCAAATACATACAGCAACGGGAGCAGCTCTATAGAGGGCTGCTCAAAGGCTTCCCACATGTCCCTCTGACTACGAGGAGGCCCAGTAGAGAGCAGGAAAGGGAAGGGCTGGTCACCGAGCGCGGACGTGAGGATTATAGGTCCGGCCTCCTGTCATCCCTTCACACCCGTCTCCTCCCTTTCCGGAATTCGATGGGACATCGTGCTTCCCACTTCTGAGAGGGCCATCTTAAAATTGTAGAAGGCCCAGGGTCAGCCGGGGGGTGCGGAAAATGCCCTAGGCAATTTTACACTCCAGCAACTGAAGACCCGCGACGGCATGCTGTTTAGTAGGTCCGAATTCCACATGGCGCTCCTGATGGCTGACGGGGATGGTATCCGAGGCAATTTTAGCACGAAAGAAAAGTTTGTACGGAATCCGAATTCCACGCGGGCGGAGCCGCGGGCAACAGCTAGTTATAAATATTAGTTTAGTTATGATAATATAATAGTCAAGGATATGGATGCTTGAAGAGTACTGGCTTGACGTCGTGGAGGGTGTCATAAGTACCAATGGTCTCGCTGCCATGGACGCCCAAATCAGTGCGTAGTAGAGGAAAAAAAGCCAGTAGGTGGTCGGATTTAGATGCAATCAGAAAAATATATATCTCTATGATGACCATGATGACGATGTGTGGTTGGACAAGGGTACCTACCACAGAAAGTTGTACTCAGAAATAGACTTTCTCTTTCTAAATAGTTCACTAGGATCTTCAGAACATTTGAAATAGTATAAACATAATTTTATTGAAAAAGAAGCTCATTTGAAAGAAAATTAGGGCGCCCATATTTTTGGGTCGTTCAAATACTTTAAATTTTTGTATGTTGATGACCTTATTATATTTTCAGTTATATATTGACTGCCCCTGTGGCGTAGCGGTAGTGAACGCGGCCGCTACGCAGGAGGCGCGGGTTCGATCCCCGCTCAGTGCAAATATTTGTGTGAATGAATATAAATATTTGCATTGGTCTGGATGTTTCTATATTTAATAATGTGTATGATGTATGTATTTAAAAAAAAAATCTAAGTATGTTTATCAGCAATCTAGAACTCATAACACAAGCTAGTTAAGCTATGCATACTTTGAGTCTAGATAACGTTGTGTAGAATGTCCTACAATATTTATTATTATTTATATTAGCACACTAATAATAATAAAAGTAGTGTACTTTACTAAATTCCAAAAACATTTGTAAAAAAATTCCCAACGGTAACTGTAGTCGTGTCCATTTAGTTCATTGTGTAACAGAGAGGAATTTAGGCCAACGACGTTGCACCCGGGATGCGTTATTTATTCCCTTACGTACAAAAGCAACATAGCAACGCTTGTTTCTGCTGTATTTCAAAGCTTTTAGCATGTTAAGCGTCGGTCTGGTAGCCATACGAACATCAATAGCAGTCGTTATAGGTAGTTGGCCAGTATACTACCGTCATGAACTCACTCCAACAGTTAACGGGAATATTAGTAACTAGCTGACCCCGCGAACTTCGTACCGCCTAAAAGTCAATTCTTTTTTTTTTCAATTTTTCTCTCCGTAAGAACCATCCCCGTACTTTAAGGAATGTTTTAAAAAAAGAATTAGCGAAATCGGTCCAGCCGTTCACGCGTGACGGCGTGACCAAGGGAAATAGGGATTCATTTTTATATATAGAGACTAGCTTTTGCCCGCAGCTTCGCCCGCGTGGATGTCGGTTATCGCGACCAAACATAGCCTATGTCCTTTCTCAAGGTCTAATCTACCCCTATACAAAATTTCATCAAAATCGGTTCAGTGGTTTGGGCGTGAAAGCGTAACAGACAGACAGACAGACAGAGTTACTTTCACATTTATAATATTAGTAGGGATTTTGGTATTAGCAACCAAAATTACTAATATTCCCGTAATATTAAAAACTAGCTGTTGCCCGCGGCTCCGCCCGCGTGGAATTCGGATTCCGTACAAACTTTTCTTTCGTGCTAAAATTGCCTCGGATACCATCCCCGTCAGCCATCAGGAGCGCCATGTGGAATTCGGACCTACTAAACAGCATGCCGTCGCGGGTCTTCAGTTGCTGGAGTGTAAAATTGCCTAGGGCATTTTCCGCACCCCCCGGCTGACCCTGGGCCTTCTACAATTTTAAGATGGCCCTCTCAGAAGTGGGAAGCACGATGTCCCATCGAATTCCGGAAAGGGAGGAGACGGGTGTGAAGGGATGACAGGAGGCCGGACCTATAATCCTCACGTCCGCGCTCGGTGACCAGCCCTTCCCTTTCCTGCTCTCTACTGGGCCTCCTCGTAGTCAGAGGGACATGTGGGAAGCCTTTGAGCAGCCCTCTATAGAGCTGCTCCCGTTGCTGTATGTATTTGCCGTAGGCGGTAGCGCCTCCCCTGGGTGAGGGGCGTTAATGCCTCCGTTACCCAGAATGCATCACATGGAGGTTCCAATCCCGCATTCGGATCCCGTTACCGTTGCATCTTGTGTTCAGCTGACCTTCCCTGTCTTCGCTCGTGAAATACTTCGAACACCCGTGGTTGCACCCTTTTAGCCCATGCCCGTAATAATAATTAGTTTTCAAATAATGTATGGTAATTTACCGGATTTATTGACATTATAATTTCGTAATATCTTTTGAATAGAACATCCGATTTCAATAATTCAAAAAGTAATCAACAGGTATTGAAACAATCTTAAATACCAAACGATTTATTTAGATAAGAATTAATATAAAGGTATAGATTCCGTGGTCTGACTTTGATCGGCATTTCGGCTTGAATTTATATCGTCGCGCGTTACTTTCATACTGCAATAGTTTTTAAAATATTCATTATAATTATACAGTGTAAAGGGCAATTTTGATCTACATTAAATGTACAATGTATCTAACGTATTTAGTCAGATAAGGCTTAACACTATATTGTTAAAAATAGCTTCGAAAATGACACATATTTTTTTTATAATTTGTAAAAGATAAAAATGGTTATTGTGAGCTACCCTTATTAGATAGACATATGCTGTCGCGGACTTTTATGTAGACCTTTTTAAGTTATACATTTCTACAGTACATTATTTTGTTCTATCTTCAATAGTTTTCGCTGCGTACGCGATGTAAGGAATTTTTTAGGTCATTTTTTTTACACCTTGGGTTACATTATTGAAGTTTTATCCAGGATCCCTATTTTTTTGAAAATTAATTATAGCCTATGTTATTCAGTGTTAGTGCAGCTTTCTAATGGTAAAAGAATTTTTGAAATCGGTTCAGTAGTTCTTGAGTTTACTCGAATACAAAAATACAAATCTAATATTAGTAAAGAATGTATGGAAATCTGCCCGATTTATTGACATTTATGCTCACTGCTCCGCTCCCTTTAGTAGTAGCGTGATGTTATATAGCCTATGTTACTCCCAAATAGTGTAGCTTTCTATAGGTGAAAGAATTATTGAAATCGGTCCAGTAGTTTCGGAGCCTATTCGTTACAAACAAAAAAACAAACAAACAAACAAATCTTTCCTCTTTATAATATTAGTATAGAAAAGTGGAGCCTTAAAAAGTCTGACTATAACTACAGAACTCCGATATCACTAATTGGTTGTGGAAGTCTGATGGCAGTCGCTTTACAGAAAATATCGATTTTCAGCTGCTTCATAGTTAGACTGGGAATAAACATACATACAATCACGCTTTTATCCCCGGAGGGTTAGGCAGAGGTGAATTAACACCCACATTTAACCAATTACTGTATTAGATCCCACGTAATAGGGCGCGAGCCTTACGTTCGAGCCATGGCTGAGTCTAGGTCGTATATATCTGTCTGATGTTAAACAGCCCTATCCCTTAGTCGCCTTGTACGACACCGCATGGGAGGACATGGGGTGGCCCAAATTCTACTCTGCTGGGAACCACGCGGCGGCTGGGACTGGGAAGACTGGGAAGCCGGCCCCAACTGACTTGGGAAAATGCTCAGAGAATGATGAGCAAGCTGGGGTGTTTTACCTAAATATGTGACAATTGAGCTAACAGCTTAAATTAAAGGCCGGTCATTATTCACAGTTATCAAGTGCTGTCCAACAAAACCACCTGAGACCGCTTTCGGTTCCTGAAATTCTCGTCTATTTAACTTAAGGTGATGTTGAATTATGGAACAACAAAACGATATGGAGAATTAGCTATTTAGTTTTTAATAAATCTCATCTTAGAATTGTCATAGATGTGATACTTTTCATAATTTGAATTTGCAAATAGTATATTTGCATAATATTTTTGCAAAAAAAAATCCATGAATTGCATAAATGTACAAAACTCAAATTGAAAAAAAAAACGATGATAAAATGCAATGTGTGTATTATTACAATGATTGTGTATGTAGGTCATTGCTTAAGTTGGGTTCATAAATATGAGTATGCCACTACTTGCAAAAAAAAAAAAAAAATTTAAATAACCCCCGACCCAAAAAGAACCTATAAAAGTAAAATAATAACTATTACATTATGACCTGACCTACCCTAAGTATTGACCCTTTTGTCATTTGTCTCGTCGGGGGACCGCTAAGTACCTTGGTATGATCTATACCCCCCTGACGGTCAGACGGCGGTCCCCGGACGAGACAGATCGTGATGTATAAATTATGACCTTTCATTTGATACCCAACACGGTTATATTTGAAAATATTAGATTTTGCATTGCCACTTTCACTCCTCATATTTTTCAAATGGCTCTCGACTAAACCATCTTTCAAACAAAAGAAACAGAATCGAAATCGGTTCAGCCGTTTGGGAGCTACGCTGCGACAGACTGACACACACACACACACACACACACACACAAACACATACACACACACACACACACACACACACACACACACACACATACACACGTCAAACTTATAACACCCCTCTTTTTTGTCGGAGGTTAAAAATAGACCAATCCTTAAAAAATACTAATTTAGCCATCTTCCAGTTTTAAAAATAAGACAAGTTTTGGAATATTTTTAATAAAATATTTTGGATGATAACATTCACGTGAATATCAACCAACATAAAGGTCAGTGCACACTCTACTGTCCGTTCATGTGGTATAGATGACACCAGCATGAATTTTCCACACGAAAAGAGATACTCACTAATTCTTGGCTACATGCCAAGTTCCATTTGCAACGTTGAATGATACTAGGAACACGATCAAATTCCGGCTCGTCGATTGTAGGTAGATTCTCTTTGTACAATTTAAGAATAATCCATGATTGTATTGGTGTCATCTAGTTAAATTTAACTCCATCCATCAAACTGTATTTTTGTATTCTTCAGCGGTATGAAACAAACAAATTCATAATCGGGCCCAATACAAACAAACAATTAATATACCTACAAATAAAATTTCACAACAAATGTGAATAATCGTGCAATTTCTTTGTCGGTAAGTAACATAATAATAGATTTCTAATATTATTAAATAAACATGACAATGTTCATTTGTAAATATTCCTTTAGCAAATTAATGAAATATATTCTTTATTATTGTACCAAAAAATATCGCTAATAATATTGAGATATCAGACAAAGTAATTTTGTTTCGCGAGTGTTTCTTTGCAATTTTTTTTACAAGAAACTGCTTCATTTATCCAAAATATTTTTGAACTCAACTGTACCATAGATCCATACCTATACATAAAAAAAATAATTGTGTAGCATCAATGTAGTATTAGTATGATATGGGTCAAATGGGTCAAGAAAAAATACGCGTTTTATGGTTGTTTACCTAAGTAAAGGTCTTTAATTTAAGATCAGACATATATACAGCCCAGATTCAGCCTCAGATGTATGGCTCGAGTCAACAAAATAGTGGCCGGAATTCGGCAATAGGCTCACCCCCTATTACGTGGGACCGAATACAATGAATGGCATTGAATGGTGAAATGTGGGTATTAATTTACCTCTGCCTAACCCTCCGGAGATAAAGGCGTGATTATAGGTATGTATGTATATATGTTCTTCTATAGCCTATCTCGTGTAGTCTTCATTTTAGTCATGATGAATAGAACTATACTCCATTCAGTAATTGGATTGTAGATTGAATTTCAGAATTTTTCAATATCGATAGAAGGTAGGTTCTTTGAATAGGATCGTGAAAGATATTCAGTGTACTACGAATCTGCAAGCAGCTTATTTTCAATCGGTTTTGCCTCCACCGTTCCATTCGATCGAATCCGCCGGTACTTTAAAACGCGAGTGGCCCCGAATTTCAAGCCTGCCAATCTAACTCCCGGTCCCGGTAGTCCCACACATTGACACATATACAGGAGAATTGAACACTGTTTTTTTTAAAGATATTGTTAGAGTTCATTGACTGATTGATGATACAGCATTATCTAAACAGAACCTACATGAGTTTTAGTATGCGGTTATACAAACTTAAATAATATTTAGTAAGTAAAAAATGCACATTGTACTCGTATAAACATTCAGACAAATAGATAGGTATACAGGGCGTCCCACGGCAATGCCACATGGAGGGAAAGTAATTTAAATCCTTAAGTTGGCTTAAAGAAGACATTCCTTTTGTTTTTAAAAAGAAACAAAACTGCATTCAAAGATTTTTCAAAATTCGCTTGCCACACCCGGTAATCGAACCGACTAAAATCCGAAAAAGTAACGTCCTGTATTTTTATGGCATCAATCGATAGTGACAATCATAAGGATCAAATCTCTCTAGGAAACATGGTAAAATACTACTGCTAAGTGATTTTAGGATAAAATAATCCTAATAGTATGAGTTCTGTCTGGGGAGGGAGAGGCACTCTAACAGGAATTATCTCCTAGAACAGTAGATTAGGTAAAAACCTTACTTCATAGCTTACTGCATAGAAGTTACGAAACCAGAATGTTATAACTACGAAGTCAAAAAGATGTACTATCGTACACATGTTAGAATATCCGAAGTCACGGGCAATGTACAAAATGAACCAACTCTAGCACGCAAAGCGGTTCGCGTGAATTCAGCTTATAAATCAAGAGCTAGACATCTTATTGACATAAAACATTCCTTATTTTTTTTTCAAACCAGTCCAACGTTTAGCCGATTGCAATCGGTACAGTCACCCGCGTGATAGATGGTACAACATATATTTAATAGTGTTTATAAGACTTAGAAAGAGTTATTTAGGGTTATATTAAAAAGTAACTTTTTTAAAGACTTTTAAAGACTAGATGTCGCAAAACGCAGCCTATTTTAAAGGGTAATAGTTCTACAAGAGGTTATTATTTAAATAATACACGAGACATGTGTACGATAGTACATCTTTTTGCCTTAGAACTTAGAAGTTACAAAACCAAAATGTTATAACGATACATTTTGGTTTTGTAACTTCTAAGTTTAGTTTTAATACTTACTATTAATCTGTTGTCTGTTTTAATACTTTCTTTAGATTAATAGAAAGTATATGAAAGTAATCGATCTCACTTTGCTTCAACAGTAATTTATTTTTGTCCTTTTTGTATGTTTAATAGCCAATTAGTGTAAAGTTACTGCACCATTAGGATACCAAAAAGTAAAAGCGTTTTTGTCAAAATCTAGATCTGTTCAGCCGTTCTGGCCCGATAATAAACATTCCAATCACTAAAAACTTCACATTTGTAATGATAGTAAGATTGTCGAATATTTATTTTATGATAGAGTAGGTAGGTACTCTAAATTTTCTTTTGTACCTACTTCGAAACATTCTTGAGTAGTGTGACGTTCTTAGCCGTTCAAATTAAGTACAATAAAAATAGGTTAGAAATAAATTGGGAGGTTCGCTTTATATATTCGAAGGGGTGGTTATTTCGGGCGCACTGCCGTGACCCTAACTAATGTGCCGTGAAATACGTGCCACCGAATAACTGAGCGCTTAGTGATCTAAATTAAATTTAAGGGTACCGTGATACTTTGAGTATAGTTCTGGAAGTGCTTTAGAATATGATGAATGTGTAGGCATTTTATGTATGAGTGTATGGTATGAAGTGGATTGCCACAGCCCACTGGGGCTGGGCACATCTTTCGAAGGACCAATGGCCGTTGCAGCAAAGAAGTCCTAGAGTGGAGACCGCGAGAAGGCAGACGGAAGGTAGGACGACCTGAAAAAGGTGGTTGGGATAGATTGGATGCAGAAGACATAGGATTGGGAGCAATGGCGCACATTAAGAGAGGCCTATGTCCGGCAGTGGACTGCTAAAGACTAATTAATTGAGTGTTTAGGGCCAAACCAAGGTCCACGGTACCCAAGGTAGACTCATTAGCTAGGTGCTGATTGGTTGATGAAGCTCTGTCGTAGGCTTGAATGTTGAGGTCAGAGGTCAGGCTACAGTTGCTCTCATAGTAGATAAACCAACTTATGAAGAGGTGTAGAAGAGTTTACCCCCGGCACCAGAGTGCAGCCCTTTATTCAAATACAATAATTACGGTCCGTAACTTCAGCTTTGTACTTCATAGTACTCGTAGTTAGATATACTTCAGATGTACACTAGTACACTACTCGATCAATAACCATCATTCTCTGAACTTGGAGGAAAGCGTGAGCTACATGACCTCACACCGGCAGCAATAGACTGGCTTCGCCAACTGGACTTCGACTCTGCAAACTGGACTCAACTGGAAGCAACTGGACTCGAGCAAAAGCGATACGACATGATGATCTTCTCGGTTGGTCGGTTTTCCAGCTCCAACTACCCGTAACGACTTCCATAGATGTTCGCATAGCAACCGGGACCGACGGCTTAACGTGCTCTCTGAGGTGCGACCAGAGCAATGCAAATATCCATATTCATGCATACAAGTACCGGGTCAATTATGTGGAAAATTAATGAGTCGTTTGACAGACAATGTGTGTCAATCCCTGAGGGGATACAAGGCAATGATCCCTAACCTAATTACACAGACTATGATAGACAAAGCACAGATAATATCAGCGGTATCAATAAATAGATTACCATTATTATTTGCCATTTGTATCTATACTATCGTAACGTAACATAACGTATATAATGTCACAGTGTACCTACGTTTCAAGTCACGTAAACTTCTTTGCTCAGAGATTGATGGTTCTAGAATGAATTAAACCAGTGAACCAACATCTTTGTACCTATATAACGCAATAAATAAATGAATTGAGTTGAAATAAGTCTTGATCAGCCGTACTCACTTTGCATAGACATTCCTACTGATCTCATAGTTACTTTCGAAAAGATTCTATCTTCTACTATATTATTTCTATTATATGTACCTAGATAATATTAATATTGTACACATTTGCATCACAGGATGAAGAGATTCCCGCACGGGGCCCCTCCCCCCTAAATTTCAGGCACTGCGGCCCCACCTGCTGCATCATTATTGTAAGAGTTACGGTAAAATTCAAGCCTCGCTTTCCCGTTTTTATAGTATAAGTAATTTCAGTTACTTATATTTTTAACCCTTGCTACTAAGCTAAATTGCGTAAATGTTATGAATGACTTCACATCGGTAGTATCATGGTCACGATTCAAACCCGGGACTTCCCGATTATTAGGCCGACTACCTTAACCACAAAGTTCATAAGCTAATCATCTTTTTTGTCGTCAAGCTGATATTTTTTGGCATTTTTATTACATTAAAGAAGTTCCCGTACATGGCAAATTACGTTTGAAAAAATAATTACTATTTTCATTTAATTTCATACATTACATTTTATTTAATTACCTTTGAACAGTAAAACACAGAAGTTGAGTGAAGTAACAATGTTTCGCTATCCAATTAGTCTGTTGAGTGTTTGTCATAATTAAGTTTGTGGTAATTTTTTGATGTGCCTACTTTATTTTTCTCATTATACTTGAATGTCAACAGAAATATAGGTACAGTTTGAATACCATTGAAAACAATGGTTTTATGTCGCTATCAAGATTTTTTATTGTGTACTGCAATTAAATTCTTGATTGCATTTCTTCGAATAACATTTGTTCACGTTGAACAAATGACCGGCCCCCCCAGACAAGTGGAAATTCGTTTGTAAAATAAAACAGAATGATCAATATATAGGATTGACGTATTAATACGTTTAAGACAGTCATGAATTCTACAAACGAATTGCCAACTACCTAGAGCAGTCCTATACAGTTGGCAATTCGTTTGTAGAATTCGTTTGTAGAAGTACAGCCGTATTTATTGTATTTACTTTTATTCGTTTGAATAGTTTTGTACATGTTATTAACATTTCAACACATATTTTCTAAACGGTATTCTTTATTGCATTTGAGACTTTCCCTTTGGAGCCTGGGGTCCGCTCTTTCCCCTCGAAAAAGCGGACCCCGGGCTTTGGCTTTGGGTTAGTATATGGTTTGCAGGTGCACCCAGGTTGTAGATTAAGTTGCACCCGAAAGACTAGGTGGTTCTTTTCCACTGACTTCCCTTTATAAAAACCTCCCAAAAAAATGGGTGTGGCTGTGGCGGGAGGTGCGATGATAGAATGTAGCCGAGGGCATTATGTCGAACATTAAATTTCATCTGATCACACCATTATGCAGGTGGTAAAACACGTCTTTCCTGAGGCTGAGCGGTTCCACACCACAAGTGATCCCAAAATGTTGCCATATACTAATTCTTAGTACCTCAATTTAGTTAGCGTTCAACACTACGTTAAGAGCGAAAACGTTTCGTACATTGTGTTGTTTTGTTATTTGTATTCAGTAAATTGTTTTCTCGGTGTTGTTAACTATTCTAGAAATTTTAAATGTTTGACTTTCAAACTAATGTGACCTTTCATACCGCCAGGGTTTATAAAGTTACGGCTGTGTAAACTGTGGGCCTAAATTATGTACATGTATTATAATTACTTGCTTGTCATTTTGTTATACATTATGTACAGTCACGCCTTTTTCTTAATAGAAAAGGTAGAGACTACGTGTTTCCATTTGCTACGACCCTAGTATATAACTTTCCCTTCTTTTACTTCCATAATAGTTTTCATTCACGTTTGCCGGTCTGGGTATGTGTGTGTCTGTGTAACTTTATGTGTCTGTGTGTGTCTGTATGGGTCTGTGTGTATCTGTTTGTAACTGTATGTGTATGTATGTGTCTGTGTGGGACTGTGTGGGTCTGTGTGTCTGTTTGTGTCTGTGTGTGTCTGTTTGTGTCTGTTTGTGTCTGTGTGTTTCTGTGTGGGTATGTGTGTGTCTGGGTGTATCTGTTTGTAACTGTGTGTGTATGTGTGTGTCTGTGTGAGTCTGTTTGTGTCTTTGTGTGTTTTTTTGTGACTGCGCTTATTGAAAGTTCATTTCACTATCACATCCGTTATACAGCCTTATGGCACATTTTCTACGTCACACCGTGTTTTTGAAGTATCAACTCTGTATTATAACCCGATGAAAGCAAATAGCAACTGTAAATACTTGTTATCAGGCTTCATAGAGTGACATTAAGATAAATATCGATAGTGTGTATCAAGCAATTCCACCCTAACTACATGCCGCCAAACTAGGTCAGTTACCACACTTGGGATTGCTTTATAAAAGGAAATCGTCTCATGGAGGAAGTGAGTGAGTTTATTGAACATTCCCTCTCACACGTTCGATCTGCAGACACATTAATATTGACGTTCATATGTGTTACCTTTCCAGGAAAAGTTTTAATAAGAAGAATATTTCGATTTTTAAAGTTACTGTAGCTTTATTGAATGAATATTGCTTATTATAATAGTGATTTTTCTTTTAAAAAATCGTGTAGCTTAAAAGTGATGGGTAATAGTGATGTGATGTGATGATGTGTTTGTGTGAGGTGATGAAACTTGAAGGCCAGTGCCCCTAGAACGAAAAATATTCGAAGGCGTTACGTAAACGTATCGATAGAAATGAGCATTGTGATTGGCCGCCTGCCTACTGTGAACCTGTGTGGTTGCGAAGTCTGCCAATCACAGTGCTCCGTTCTCTCAATACGTGTACGTTACGAATTTGAATATTGTTCATGCTCGGGGCACTCGTATCTCTCACTCTCCCAATCGTCTCTTCTGTTCCTTTTTTTCCTCTCTAGGTAGCGGACACATAAGAAATTGCAAACATTCAGGTCTCTTAGCATCCAGGTACCAGATGGATTGTTCACTTGTAAAAGATATTACAAATCAGAAAAGGTAAAGGAACACAACACGACCTTAATTAGAGGTTTGCTTAATCACCGCCATTTTAGTGAACATTCAAATGTTTCAAGTCTTCTAAAACTTTTAATTGGTTCGTAGACTTCCAAAATACCCCATTAAACTTCGTATTTGACTTGACAAAATAACAGAACGCCCAATATTTAAATCGGAATACCATTTTGTAATAAAATCCGTACCATCATTGCTTTTGATATTGAAATTTGAACAATCACAAACTGTTACCTTCGCAAAAATATGTGGAATAAAATAACAATTTGGAGGAACCCAAATTATTCTTGTGATAATAAAATTGGTCGGTATGATTTGCTCTATACACACAAAAGAATTCTTTGTAAAAGGTAAGATTTGAGAGTGGTCAGTACGGAATCAAGCGATGTCTTTATTACCTAAGTTGTTTAGTATTGTATGTGTGTTTGTAGTGAGTATCTTGCTTTATGTTTTGTAAGTGCCGTTCAATAAACTATTTTTTACTTTGAGGGCGAGTTTAATCGATTGATGGAACATTTTTTTGTTCTGCCCCTCTAGACAAGCGGCAATTTACTGACCGGCGTATTGTAGAATAGAATGATGAATGTATGGGATTTGACGTATATGATAGTCGTCAACGTACAGTCAGCGTCAGAGAAAACAGACCCCCTCAATACTTAAAGAATATCGCCGCATGCGCCGGCCGCGTCACATGACTCACGAATGACGTCACGTGATGCCATCGTCGCTGAGCTGCAGCCTTTTTTATTTGCATGTTCATTTCATATATTTGTAATTTTCTGATATTTTTTGTCTTTCGACGACTCAATTGTATACCAAGATACAATAACTCACAAAAAGATGCCACATTAATTTATGTGCTGTTTGAGGATACGAACCCACATCTCCAGCGCCAGTCGATCACATAGACCGTGCCTTATACCACTAGGCTACGGTTCACTTGATAATAATGGCGAAAAGATGAATAACATTACCTACTCCTATTATCGAACAAAGTTGATTACGGTGTTATTTTGTAGACTTTAAGGTTTAAATTTCAACTACACCATATGTGATAATAATAACTGCTCAATTGACTGAAAGATAAGGTTGAAATTGGTATCTATAGATTTCTCGTTTAGTTCAATAGATTACGCTTGATACAGCTTATGGCACTACCGTCATTTTGTTTTTTACTTCAAAAACTTATCTGCTGTATGAGCTGCGGCTATAGTATTTTAATATCTGTGACAGGCGCGCTAAGGTTGCAATTAGAATACTTCTTTGTCTTATTTACTAAACTGTGATTGAAGGTAACTTTATAATTCGTGGTAATTTGCATTGGTGTTAATCCTCCTCGTAATATTATTCAATTTATTAAGTTGTTGATCAGTTTTTTGAGTAAATTGAAAGTATGGTTCGAATAACAACATTTTTGAAAGCTAAAATTGTTATTCTCTGGGAGCAAGAATAGAGGCATAACGGTAAGAGTTACGATAAAAATATATTATATACCTATTTATTGCTTAATCATGTTACCTTTTCATTTACAAGTTAGATTTTTGGAGTTTCTTTTATTTATTATCATTTTCATTACAGAGAAATACAGTGCGTAGATGGATTCGAAGGTATCAAGCGACGGGTGATATAAAAAATGTGAACGCCAAGGACCTCGCCTAGTTGCTTACACTCATGAATCAGAACGGCACCATGATATTGTGGAAGTTCACTCAGTGGCACCCTTCAACCCTAAAAACATATAAGACTTAAGAACAAGCGGCGGTTAACATTAGGTAGGTAAGTAAATGATTATAATAATATTCTTTAAAATAAAATCACAAAAAAAAACAGATTTGAAAAGGTTTATTATTTTAGGTTACTGGATATGGATGTCTTCAATGGGCCCAGGCGAGCTAGTGGAAATAGGTGGCCGCATGAACAGTGAGCGATACCTTGAAGTGTTGAAAGACATAATGCTGCGCATAATCAGTGCGGGTCGCATATCCAGAAGGACAAATTTACCTGGTTCAGGATAACCCTTTAGTGCATCCCGAATTGTGCAAGACTGGCTAAATGCACAAGAAGATATAACGGTGTTTGAGTGGCCGGCTAAAAGCCCGGATCTTAATCCTATAAAAAACTTGTGGGGTCAGATGGTTTTAAACTGGAACTAAGGTAAACAGAACTTGGGAACTAATGCGAAATAGTGTCCTAACATTCATAATAATAATATTATATTATTATTAATACCTTATCCCATTACTCTTGTTTACAAGTTTAGTAATCTTCTAATGTGTTAACGATGCACCAACTGACCTCACATATTTTTCTATTGTTGTGTTAAAAGGGTTACTTATCAGAAAATGTGATCAAAGAGGAAGATGTATATTGCTATACTGTTATAGTTTAGCATGTTGGTTCTTTCTTTGTGGTTCACTGGCATAAATAACATTTCATTTTTCAACCATTCTTTTATATTCAAAGATTATACAGAGTGTAAAAAATTAATGTTTGCAACTTTAAATAAATAAGTAAATAAATATTGTAGTTATGTTTCTAGAACTATGTATAATATTAAACATTTTATACTTCACTTAGACCCTAAGTGAAGTAAACATTTTATACTTAGGGTATTGTGTTTTGTCAATAAATTTACGTTCTAAAAATAAGTAAATCTAAAAATAAGTAACCCCAATTTAACTCAGATAGAAAAACTGTATACTCAACCAGGAAATGGACTCCATGTAGTCCTAGAAATGTAATTCGAGAAATAAATTAATATTGTTTATACAACAAGCCTATCTTTTCTTACAAACCTCATACCTACTATAAAATTTGATTCCTTAAATAATAATTAACTAAAGTGCTTATGAGAATAAAAAAATAATTATACGAAATAAAAAAAAAACTTTGTGTCCGAGGATTTGAACACCCGGTTACCGTATTCACAAAGCATAGGTCATAACCACTAGACCAACATGACATTTATACAAAGTTTCAAAAAACTTCAATGCTTTCATGTCATTATCAAGGGGGGTCCCTTTTCTCTGAAGCTTACTGTACGTCATAAACGTCAAATCTCATATATTGAAGTATAGTAAAACCAATGAGTTCGTGAAGTGGCGAAACTCGACCAACCCACTGTTTTATTGTAAATCTAAGTCTATTAAACACGAAACGATTAATGAAGCGAGGACAAATGAGCTACCCGGTAGGGGTTGACCTAGACATAAGTATGCCAATCAGATCAAAGATATTTTAAAGAAAGAACAACTCGACAACTCGATAGTTTCGGGTATTCCTGACTACCCAAACTAGCGAGCATGTTTGAAAACAAATATGAAAGTCGAAGAAACTAGAGTTGAAAGTATATCAGGATTGCAGCAAGTGGAAACATGACGTGGTCTCTGCATACCAAACTGGGAAAAGAAGCGTGACTGAATTCAAATTTGAGTTCTCTATTTCTCAACATTGTGAAACACTATTACAGCTCTGCGTCAAATTCTGCTTTAAACTAAGGTTACTATCGCCTCCTAGGCGCTAGTGGAGAAGAAACGGCGTAACAAACTCCACTGCGGCATGTATGTATAATGTTGTAAACAAAATATGAACGCTTATTTTAAAGCAGATTCTGTTAGCTAAGGCAATAGTACATTATGGTACAAGTGAGCAACGTTGGTGATTACCGCCGAGGCGCCATTGAGACCCGAGCCGCCAGGCGAGGGTCTTAAGACAGCCGAGGACGGTAATCATCATGCTCACACGTGCCATACGACGTTTTACAACACACTTGCGAATAAAATAATACTACAAATACTAAATAAACAATACTACAAATTAATTCGTTTTCCTATGCGCGCGCATTTAACAATGGCGGTCGACCATATTTAAAAAAAAATGAGGTTTGAACTTAACTTTTTTTTACTCTGTTTTTTTTTTCTGTACTTAGAGAATAAAAAAAGTTAAATTTGAGCGAAAATTTTGTTTATTACACAAGTATTAGGTACAAGTTGAAATTATTTATTTAAATACGAAAATGCATCAAATGACCATACAATAGGCGTATTAATTTATTCGTACTATTAAACACGTTATTTTTTGTATCAAAACTTTTTTAAGAACATAGACAATTATAGACACTTCCTATAAAATTTAAAAAAGAATCTATAACTCACTTTTGTGAATAATAGTAATGAAAAAGTCACAGTTTTATAATAGGTGTCATTCCGTGCTTAATTGCGGTAAAATAATATCACTGTTATGAGCAGGTGTGTTGTAAAATATGATTTATATTTGCTTTCACAGGTATATTACTACATTCACTAAAGTGTCTACACTCTAAATCAAATTTCATCTTGTACACACTTCAGAATTTCAACCCATTAATGCGTAAAATCTTCTATAATTCACAGCATCTCAAAAAGACTTTGAATTTATCACTTCAAAACGTTTTAGGGCCGAAATTCTCTTTGAAATCTCACACTATAATTTAATTTATGTTTTGAATTAATCAGCTTCAATATCAATTTAAAATTGGAACCAATGCTAGGATTATATACCTCTTGTAAGTTTTATATTAAGTTTTACAATTGAAATTTTACTACTACTTTACATAATTATCCAATTTTCTTTTTCTTCTTTTTTTCTTATCTAATTTAGTGTCTTAGTCGTCAAGAAATTTACATAATATTTAAAGAATGAGCTAGATTTCTTTTAAAAGAGTAGGTAAGTTAAATGAATAGTAATACTAGTTTGAATAAAACATTCAAATCATGTTTTCAAAAATAAAGATCTTCACTTTTTGATGATCTACCTAACTGAATGTTCAGCCTTAGTATGACGGAAAAGATTGGTGTTTCTCGATACTCTTCGGCTAAACAGTAGAAAAATGTGTCATGTGACATTCCCAAAAAAGAAACAAGAGATACGAATCTTTCCCGCCATGCTATAACTACATCATCATATAAGCTGTTATCATCTTCATGGAGACGTATTTTCCTGATTTCATCGGATGCTAAGGTAATCTCGGAGCTCAGGGTCCACCTTCCAGCTCTTCCTCCTCCACTTCGCACGATCTTGTGCGTTCATAGTAGTGAGGCCATTTGCACGCATGTCACCGTCCACGATGTCAAGCCAGGATTTCTCGGGCTTACCCTTTCTACCTGGACCCGGCGGGGCCACCATTGCCAGGCATTTGCTTCACACGTAGTCTGGCGGTTGCCGCAAGACGTGGCCGCACCAGCAAATAGAATGAATAATTGTAGAAATCATTAAAGAAAAAAGCATGCCCAACTTTTGGGGACTGCCGATAAAAGTGAAAACGTGTTCGGTGACTGTCCAAGCGTTAGGTGATGATGACGTGTTTTCCATGATTTCTGTTAACCTAAAAAGTGTTGAATACGTCCAAAGACATTTTCACTTCAATAACTTCTAAAAGCACTATATTTTTCCAATGTTAATATTATTTAGAATTGTATATGTACTAATGGATGGACTGTGTATAACGTCAATCACAAAGCTTATTTCTAAGGTCATTTCCAAGGTCAATTCCAAAGCCGACCTTTTCATTCAAGTATCAAATACGTTTATCATCAACTGACGTGCTAATGTAATACTTAATTACTTACAACCAGAAGTTATTGCGAACAAACAGCCGTCTAATTAATTCTGTGTATCAAAACCTCGCGCTATATTGAATAACGTCTGGAGTTGATGGAATGATGCATTGGTTATGATGTGTATGTACACTGTACAGATATTAGTAGAGTTTGTGAGTAGATATTAGTAGAGTTTTGCGAGTAGATAGTAGTAGGTAGTTTGTGTTAAAATTACTAATATTCTCGCTAATCCCTCCAAGCAAAATTGCTTGTGTTAGGAGTGGGTTCACACCGGTAGTGTAATGGCCAGGATTCGAACCCTGGACCTCTAAAAACCGAGTCCTTGACCACTAAGCTGCAGTATATTTTTGGAATATATTATTTAAGTTTGAGGTTCTTTACACATTATATTCACGTGGTTATTGAGAATTTCTTAACAGAAATAGTCGATAACGCTTAACTTAACAATCTGGGACTCAAACCCAAGACCCCATGGGTAAAATTCCTAGCTCTGCATCTGGTGATAACTGTGACAAGTACTGCATTATCGTGGGTATTCTAAAATAATACAACTAATAGATACAATATACTTATACTTGAGAATATGTAATATCGTTTTATGTCAGGATTATCGTGTATTTGGTACTCGGTTGTTGAAGAAGAATACAATATATCTTTATTTCGATTGCACGTCTTCTTTGCAGTTAATTAGGTATCTGCTTAGCTCACAATAAATATCCCCAGCCTTTAGAAACAGTTGTTCAATAGACAGGGCCTAACAAGTTTTACACTATTCCAATATTGTAATATTGTTACAATAGTGAAACAGTGTCGATTGCACAATGTAACGCTGCAGTTCTAGTTTCAATATTTGTACTCTCGGGGATATTACTTTAGTCATTTTCCAGCTATACGCTTTACGTTATTGCCAGTTCGTCGAATTTTATCACAAAGGGAAGAATGGTATACGTAGATACTGTTAGATGGAATTTATATACCCATATTTAAAAAAAAGGCTGAAATAAAATAAACACAGAGTTGAAATTGGAGCAAGCGTCGAGGTTACAGCTTGAAATTGTACTATCCTGCTCACCTGACTGCAATGCTGAGAGTATTCACAAGTGCTGACTAGTTTATAGGCCCAGATAAGATAAGCGTGGCAAACGTGGCATGGTATATACATATACCAGACAAATAAAATTGTTCACACAGCTATTTTGAATTTTAAATCCAGTTAAGAAATGTAAATACATATCGCAGATTAGAGCAAAGATTATTATGATAGTCAAATCTTATAATGATAATTTGGGTGTTAATGGTCTAACTAACTGAAGTAATTGTGAAGTGGAAGAGAAGGAACTGGAAAGAGGACCCTTGGTTTCATAGTAACAGCGTGGAATACCTACAACCAAGAATAATGCTAATGCAAGAATGATGATGATGATAGGGCAAAGGATTAGATATAAAGTGTGATTATCAGAATCTGACAGGAACCCACCACCAACCCGTTTCATCCCGCTGCCAGAGAGTCTTCTCCCCGGGCATGACCTTTCCTGAATCAGGTGGAAGTCCCTAAAAATCCTTCGAACACAGGTCGGCCGAAGCAGGGAGAATCGGTCTAGGGGAGTTTTCTCAGATGACGTGGACTTCTTGTGGTGTGAATGTAGTTACTCCATAGATCATGGTCCACCTGCTATCGTGTGCTGCATGCCCATCTACTTTTACAGCGGAGGACCTTATAAGCACCACCGATAAAGCGATCTAGGTAGCAGCACACTGGGAAAATAGAGGTTGAGAGTAGAAATTCCTTCGATTCGACAGAAGAAGAACCTGACATCATTTCCGAGGGTCCACTAACAATATAACAAAACAACAACTGATTAATTTATTATTGACGTAAAGGGCCATGGGAGTTCCAATAATTTATAGGTTTATTGTCAAAGATTTATTTATTGACGAACCGGATCTGTTATTTATGTGTTGAAAGCTACACATTGGATTTATTGACTAAGTAAATATACTTTATTCAGTGTCACATATTAGTGACGATAGATGATGAATGATTGGCTCTTGATTTTTATCGATGACCGTCCGGTTTATGAAATGGAAGCACTCTAACGTCAGTTTGATATGATATTAAATATTTATTCAAATATACCTCTGAAAGTATTCATACAAACATGTCAATGTTTATTAGGATTATCGTTCGATAAATTTTGTACTCCTCCTTATGCGTATGACTTTTTTTAAATTCATTATCGTCTTTACGTTAGTTCCAGTCACCTGCACCTCATAGTCTAGACTTCGCTTGCCGGCTTTCTCTTCTCTATTTAATCATGTTTTTTATAGATTTAGATTTGAACACGAGACCAGTCCCTTTCAGGGGAATGCTCTGGACAACTGAGTCTGATGTCTTGGATTCGAAATTCTCCTATACATTTCTCTTAGGGTGACATTCGTTTACTTCGCCACTTCCCACGGTCTTGGGCATCCATGGCAATGAGATCATAGTTAATCCAAATATAATCCAAGTTGATTTTCAATATTATAGTTTCTAAATCAACAAAAAACTATTTTCTATCTCAGACTTTCTCGGATAACTAATGTAAAATCAGTATATCCAAACATCCACCAGAAAAGTAAACCACACAACAGGGCACCAGTTTTGAAACATAACAAAATACATAGGAAATAACTACGGGTATTTCGTTCGCAGAAAGCCCTAAGATTGCGCATCGTTTAAATTTCAACAATATCATGACTTTGGAGGGCTTACGGCTTGCTCACGGAGATTTAACTATAAGCGAAAATCTGCGCAAAGCGACTTGCGACTAAAACAAACGTGTAAGTATAAAGTCGGCCACGCGTTGCTGCAATGTATGGCACGACAAAAGGAGCAGCGAGTGAAAGAATTTGTGTCGGGTTGGGCACATACAGTTTTATAGCACTACTTTTACATACCAGTCGCCATGCAGAGTCGAGCAGCGATTGTGGCAATTACCGAGAAATATTTAGGGTTCTGTAGCCAAAAGGTATAAATGGAACCTGAAAACCGTATAGGTACCGTTCAGTACTAAGACCTGGAGTCTTATATCTGTCACCAGGCTGTATCTTATGTATCGTGATACTTAGTTGTTTCACAGATAGATAGAACAACATTATACTAAAACAGATTAAAATAAACATATTAGGGGGTCCCATGTGGTACGGAACCTTCCGTGTCCGACCCGCACTTTGCCAAAAAAAAAAAAAACTTTACCAGTTTTTTTTTTTCATTTATTTTCACAGTGAAATAAATTAATGAAGCCTTGACTGCTAAGTTTTGGGTTTTATTTCGTAATATCTAATTGTACTATTGCTATACTTGATATTCAGTACGGTATATTGTATTTTCTAACTCTCGGATCGAGAAAAAAAAATAAGTGACCTTTTTTAATGGGAGCCTGCAAGATCTTAGACCCTTAAACATATAAGTCTACTTAATATTGTTTGTGTGCGACCGCAGGCTTAAGGTCCGGGGTAAACATGGCGGTGAGGCTTAGCGATTTACAAATTACAATGCATATTCAAGAACTATTGGGCAAGCTCTTAGAAATACAAATACAGCTGAACTAACTGTTGTGTGGCAAAAGAGAAAATAAACGATTATTATCAAGGGTAATCATAACGAATATATTTTATTTACAATAGAAAAGGTGGTAAAATTGCCAAATAGGCAATTTCTAATGAAGGCCACAGCTCCACCATGGAAAATAAGGTCAATTTATTCCACTGTTCGATTTTATTTGAAGTTATGTAGCTCGTAAAGTTAGTATCACGAGTACAGCGTATAGAAAACGTATCGCTATATAAAGCAACATGAAAGCAAGCAAACAGTATACAGCAAATACTTTTAGATGCAATCAATGTGCCCATTCATTTTACTTTATATCAATCAACTAGCCTATAATATATAGGTAGTAGAGAAGCATTTGCTGCTCGTAAATTTTTCCACTCTTATATTGGAAAGCAAAAAGCAAACAGTATTTTCTGTAAGCTTCCTGCTTGCTGCTTTAGTGTGCTTGAATACCTGCTTTAGAAGAAAAAGCAATAAAATCTTAACTTATGTAATTAACAAAAGTACTTCACATACCGAAGTGTTAACCATTCCTAAGCTTGACAAATAATTACCGATTCATTTCTGTTTATCAACGATATTCAAAGGGTTGAGACATATAAAGGAACAAGTACCTTGCCTTAATGCTTTTGACGTGAAGGAAAATTGAGGGCCTTGTATACCTCAACCCGTCAACAGCCTTGTGGATCTGTCATCAATTCTTTTTCAGTATTCAGAAGGGTCTAAAAGGGTCCTTGGAATCTGTTGTCTTTAACAAATGTGTGTTGTGTTTGCTATTGAAGTGTCCGCAAAGACTCGTCTATTATTTAGTAGCGTGTATTATTTTGTTTTTCATGTGCTATTGTGAATTATACTCGTGCTTCGTTCTCGAGATGAGTAACCTGTAAGATAATATTATTAATTCATTCAACTTGTAGTAGTAGAACCAGCTGTCTCATCACTCACTGTATTTGAGAGTAGTTGCATTTTTATTTTTTATTTTTTTTTCTCCTACCTCCATTCGCCTGTCGGCCCGTCGCCGCCTCGGCGAGTTCGTCATTCGTGTTCTCAGTGTCGATCACTCCGCTTGTACGCTCCCTTATTTGCAATTCGGTCGCGAAATGCCCAAAAGGAAGCACAACGAAGAGGGTGATGT
The DNA here is from genome assembly GCA_914767945.1 of Eilema depressum. Taxonomy (NCBI): domain Eukaryota; kingdom Metazoa; phylum Arthropoda; class Insecta; order Lepidoptera; family Erebidae; genus Eilema; species Eilema depressum. Next base: position 15,967,918 of record OU612030.1, on the reverse strand, counting down.
TGCAAAAAAGTTAAGAAAAATAGAAAGAATGCTGAAAAAATGTAAAAGGCGCCGCAAAAGGATTAGTTCTACGTCCTCAGAAGGTCCTTCACAATCCAAGCACAACCAAAACGGTACACAATAATACCCACACAATTTATATAAAATAATTAGTGATAAAGTGCTATTATTTCGTGTTAAAAGCGCATGACTCATAAAAAGGTGAACGCACAAGGACGTCGGCAGGACTATCCGCGCGTAAAACCTATCATGACGTCACTATCGCTTGACTAATTACGGGTATTTACCCGACATATTGGTAGCGCACAAGGACGTCTGCGGGACTATCCGAGCGTAAACCAATAGTCACCACATCTCATACTGCCTACATGCAGGCTACGGTGACCGCTGCCCCATATATATATACCTATTATTATAATATATTCACGCACAAGGATGTCTGCGGGACCATCCTAGCGTTAATGATAAAAATCTATATGTATGTACGATACATCTGCTAAAACAGCAAATAAATAAACGTAAAAATTTTTCGTTTTTAAATAATATCTACGCTTATCCTAGGTAGAAAATTCCAATTTCATTTCTACCCCCAAAGTAAGTTGTAATTGTTAAAAATAGCTTTTTGCTATTTTTAGGCGAGGAGAATCAGAACTACTCGAGAGACAATGCAGAAGTGGATTCAATACTCCTATCTGATGAGCACCAACAAGGTGAAAATCTAGCTATTCCACCACCATTGTCACCTGTCCCGCCAACGACACCAGCATTGTCGGGTGTAATGCCTTCGTCTTCACAGGAAGACCAATCAAAACCACAAGATGATGCGATACAGCCATTAGACGGTCTCTTAGAGGAATCTCAGCTCGATAATGACATCCTAGAGATTTTAGGCGACGACCCTACAGAAAAAGTGAAGTACGGAAAAGATATTCGTCCGGAGTTAGCTTCGCGCTTCAACCATATCGCCACCAACGGATTGAGCAAAGAAATTAGGAAAGAGCTGTGCGAAAAATACCTGTTGCCCGAAAATTGCACGTTGATTGGGGCGCCAACTTTAAATGCCGAAATTAAAGCTGCCCTTAACGAAACCACGCTGAAACGTGACAAACTGATAGAATATCGCCAGAAGCGAATGGCTGCAGCGATATCCTGCCTGGGGGAAGCGCTTTCTCATGCCCTTGAGGCCAAACAAAAGGACAATGAACAAATAAAGCGCCTCATGGATACGGCGCGACTTATTTGTGACGCACAACATAATGAGTCAGTGTCACGAAGGAATCTGGCGGTTTATTCCTTAAAAAAGGAAATGAAGGAGCCTTTGATCAATACCAACATAGATAAGTCCCTATTCGGGGACAATTTAATAGAGGCCTTGAAAGCCGCCAAGGCCGTTTCAAAGTCAGGTACCGACTTAAAAACCCAAACGAAGCCGCCAAAAAACTGGAAGCCTTCCGTCGCGGGTCGCAGGCAACCAGCGACGGCGACGCCCCGACGGAACGCGCCTGCAACGCCGATGACGACAGCGCAGCCACCACCTCCGCCACCGCCACCGCCAGCAGAGCCGCGCACAGCACGCGCGCCCTTGTCTCGCAGGCCACCGCCGCCGCCGCCGAGGTCCGCTCGCAGGCGTTACTAGACCAGGTGAAATATGCTGGACAATTGTCACTTTTTTACAAATCATGGGCAATAATTACGGACGATCTCAAGTTACTCTCTTGGATAGACCCAGGCTATAAAATAACATTTTCTAGCCCCGTAAAACAAGTATCCCCGCCCCCGCCCAGTAGATATTCGGAATCCGAAAAATCTCTGTTAAATGAATCTATAGCTAAATTAGAGTCATATGGGGCGATTTCGGTTTGTAAGCCTTGTAAAGACCAATTCCTTTCAAGCGTTTTCTTACGACCCAAACCAAATGGGAAAATGCGATTTATACTCAATCTTAAACAACTAAATAAATTCATAGATACCTCACACTTTAAAATAGAAGACTTTCGTACAACTTTAAAACTTATGTCACGTGACTGCTATATGGCAACAATTGACATTAAAGATGCATACCATTTTATCAAAATTCATCCGGATAGCAAAAAGTATCTAAGGTTTGAATGGAATAATAAATTATACGAGTGCAACGTTTTACCTTTTGGTTTGAGTACAGCACCATACGTTTTTACGAAAATCACAAAGCCTATTGTAAAACTTCTAAGATCCGGTGGTTTTTTGTCCACAATTTACTCAGATGACATAAATTTAATAGGATATTCTTATGAAGAATGTATGGAAAACATTGAAATTACTAAAAAACTATTATGTTCCCTCGGATTTATTATTAATCACGATAAAAGTATACTTACACCATCAAATAAATGTAAATATTTGGGCTACATTCTCGACTCTCAAAGATTTGAAGTTTCACTTCCAAATGAAAAAAGAAAACACATAAAAGAGGAAATAGTTAAGTTTATTGGCACCAAAACGTGTACAATTAGACAGTTTGCGCACCTCATTGGACTGCTGATCTCGGCCTGTCCTGCCATCGAATATGGATGGCTCTACACCAAAAATTTGGAAAGATGTAAATATCTAAACTTAGCTCAGGATCAAAATTATGAAAGGATTATGAATATTTCAAACCGTTTACATGGTGATTTAATATGGTGGCTTAATTCAATCGAGAATTCAGTACACAGAATTTTAGAGGACAGGTACGAAATCGAAATATTTTCTGATGCCTCAACGACGGGATGGGGTGCAGCGTGCGGAAATGAGACAGCCAGTGGTCAGTGGTCCAATGCGGAAGCAAAACAACACATAAATTATTTAGAGTTGCTGGCCGCGTTTATTGCGATAAAAATTTTTGCTAAAAATTACTCAAATTGCCAGATACTTATTCGAGTCGACAATTTGACGGCAGTGTCGTACATTAACAGGATGGGAGGGGTACAGTTTCCACACCTCGCCGATATTACCAAAAATATCTGGCAATGGTGTGAACTGAGAAAAGTATTTATTTACGCTTCCTATATCCGATCTGAAGATAATGTCGTGGCAGACGCAGAATCAAGACGTAACCACCCAGATATTGAGTGGGAGCTAATGGATTCCGCTTTCTACAAAATAGCTGCTACTTTCGGTCATCCACAAGTAGACTTATTTGCTAGCCGAATAAATAGGAAATGCGTAAAATACGTTTCCTGGCACAAAGACCCAGATGCCTTTGCGATAAACGCATTCACTCTTGATTGGTCAAAATTCTTCTTCTATTCTTTTCCGCCCTTATCAGTTATTTTGAAATCCTTGAGGAAAATTATTCAAGATAAAGCCACTGGAATTATTGTAGTCCCCTTATGGGAGACACAGCCCTGGTTTCCACTTTTTCTACGTCTGCTTGTTAGCAATACTATTACGTTTAGTCCCCATGAAAACGTACTAATTTCTCATTCCAGCCGAGACAACATCAAGTCGAGTCTTACCCTGGTTGCCGGGGTGCTCTGCGGACGGCGCTACTGCGACGGGATGTCCCAGCAGATTCCGTAGATATATCTCTTGCATCCCTGTCCGAAAACTCGATCAAACAATATGATGTTTGTCTGAAGCGTTGGTTTGCCTATACGAGGGACAACGATTTAAACTTTTATGATGAATCTATTCCTACAATTTTATCATTTTTCATACACCTATTTAATTGTGGTTCCCAGTACGGATCTCTTAATACATATAGGTCCGCATTATCAATGCTAATGGGCTCACACATATCGATTGACGATAGAGTAAAACGTTTTTATAAAGGAGTGTTTCGGCTGAAACCTCCCACTCCCAAGTATGACGTTACCTGGGATACGTCGGTCGTCCTAGAAGAACTTGCTAAGTGGTACCCAAATGAAACTTTGCGTCTGGAAAAATTAACCAAAAAATGCGCAGTGCTGCTGGCTCTGACAACAGCCCATAGGGTACAAACGTTGTCCAAGATAGACATTCGAAATATAGTAGAAACCGATTCACAAATTACTATAAAAATACCGGAACTTATTAAGACATCACGTGCTGGTAATAATCAACCAACCCTATTCTTACCCTTTTTTAGGCACAAGCCAGAAATTTGTCCCGCGCTTACGTTACTCGCCTACTTAGACAGAACAAGAGAGCTAAGAGGCAATAATAATTATGTTTTTATCAGCCATAGAAAGCCTCACTCGGTTGTCACTTCACAATCACTAAGTCGTTGGATAAAGTCGACTTTAGAAGAATGTGGAATAGATGTATCGATCTTTAGCGCGCACAGCACACGGCACGCGAGCACGTCGCGCGCGCGTCGCACTATGGGACCAAACAGTAATTACCATCTCAAAAATGGTTTTGACGAAAGTCATAAATCCATTGATCCTTTTATGGTTTTATACTCTTAAAGGATGGAACTTGCGTATTAATTACAAAAAATATTAAATAACTTAGTTTTAAGTTTATAAAGTGAACCTCAAACATTAGGCATAACTATTTTCATGCCAATTAAATTACCGTTAAGGAAGTTCAACACAAAATTATTCGGAAGTTTTCCAAGGAAGCATGTTAGTGTTATACATCATTAGATAGCTTAGAATGTACACTTTGCAACCACATTCAGTTTTTGTAAAAAAAAATAATTGCTTTATTTTTTATTTAATTTTGTAGTGAAGGAAAGAAAATTTCGATTTTGTTTATTTCAATTGGAGTTTTCCTTGTTGCCGGAGGCTGCCGGTGTCAAGTTAATCACTCTATTAGAGACCTTACCTATTCAGTAATAAGAGGAATAAAAAAAATCTTTGGCGTTTTTTGCGCAAGTGGTGATTTAGAAGCAATATGTAATTCGGGGGAGAAAAAAAAATCCCGAAAATTACGGTTCTTCTTTTTTTTTACCATGAAATTATTTTATTTTGATGTCTGTCTTGTTTTTTTTTTTTCATTTCTATGATAGAAGCATACATTAATAAATAAATAGACCACAAGAATCTTCCCTTGGCACTTTTGTTAGCGGTGATCACCCTAACCACAAGTATGATAAACTATATTGCTGCGGAAGTTCTATTTGGAAAGTTGCTCAAGTGCAGGTAGCACTGGATGATGTGTTCATTAACACATCATCCAGTGCTACCTGCACTGTTTGTGGAGCAACTCCCAGACAAATGAATGATCTTTTAAAAGTTACAACAAGAGTTGAAAATGAAGATGCATTTAAATACGGATTGTCGACATTACACGCATGGATAAGATTTATGGAGACTATCCTCCATATTTCTTACAACTTGGGTTTTGAGAAGTGGTCAGCAACAACTCCAGAAAACAAGCAACTTAAAGAAGACTTAAAAAAAAAAAAAAAAAGACAAGAAAAAATATGTCCAAAAACGTTCCCGAGAAGTGCTTGGTTTGCACATTGATAAACCACGTCAAGGTTCCGGTAATAGCAATGACGGAAATACGGCAAGGAGATTTTTCCAAAATAACCAATGTTCTGCAGGTATAACCGGAATTGATGAAGAATAATTAATCAAGAGATTATATGTGATTTTCAAACCATGTCATCGGGATTCGCAGAAAAATTTGACTAATATACATCGATAACCGCGCAATTACATGTAAGCAAATATAATTGGTACTACATGCCATCTTCGGTCCATAAAGTACTTATAGGTACATGGTGCTAAAATAATAGAGCATTATGCAGTTTTGCCTATAGGACAATTATCCGAAGATGCCAAGGAAGCCCGAAATAAAAATTACAAGAAATATAGGTTACATCACGCTACTTAGGAAGTGTTCCAGATCAGCAACAAACGAAGACGTTCTGCATATTTTGTTATATACGTCTGATCCTTATATATCTAGTTCAAATAAACCCAGTTTTCTAATATCCAAAGAATTGTTTGACGAAGCTAAACAATTGTTGGAAATAGAAAATGGTGAATAGGATAAGCGCTATTTTTTTTTTATCATGTAATTTTGCAGCATGTTTGTTTAATAATAATAATAATAATTTAGTTTTAAACTTATTTTAAATAAAAGTGTAACTTTTATTGCTATTTTATTATAACTGTATAATTTTTTGTATGTAATTTTGTATAACCTTATGTTTGTCATTTTTTTACGAAAAATATATAATTTCTAAAATGATGATGTTTCATTTCTTTTATTGCCTAGATATTCATTAATACGTGAAAAAAATTTCAAGGAGAAATATCACAAAACAACAGAGTTATCGATTTTTGAGATGAAAAATACCATTTGGTCCCATAGTGCGTCGGCTGGGGCTCAGTGTTGATACGATCCGCAGAACTGCAGGTTGGAGCGGAACATCTTCCACATTCGCTAGGTTCTGAGTATTTCTGCAGTACCTCGGGAATGGGCGGGCGTTTGTTACTCATCTCTTCGAACGAAGCACTTCGTATAATTATGATAGAACTTCACGTACAAGTAAGTTCGTTTAATCATTAATTGTAACCGATGTTCATGGACATTTACTGTGATAGTGAGACATAAACAAACATAACAACTGTGTATGGTGATAACTATAACTCAATACCATCCTATCATTGTCCTTCAGTGCTAAATGATCTATAGAACAAGATTAATGGTGTATAGATAGTTCTCTACACAATAGTATTTAGCTCGAAGTTAATACGTATATCAATCGATAGGATATGTCAGGAATATGTTTTCCCAAGCGACTACAATATGGGGTTCTTCGAGAAGGGCATTAGAAGGTTTCTTCAGGGTCGGCAGCGCGAGTGTGACGCCTCTGGTGTTGCATACGTCCATAGGCCACGGTGACCGCTGACCGCTTCCCATCAGGTGGGCCGTGTGCTTGTCTACCAACTAAGTGGTATAAAAAAAAATGTGTTCGTCCAGTAGCACCCAAACGAGCAACACTGTTGCTGGTTGGGAAAAAAATCCCAACGAGTCACAGGTGTTACTGGATGCAACAATTGATGAGCCTTATCCAATATCCAACTCTGTTTGGATCAAGTATAATTCTAAGCACAAAACGGTGGGTTTTCGATATTTGCCGTGAATTGATAATTTCGTTACATTAATACATCCAGTGTATGAATTTCTTTACTTTACTTACCCACACTCACTCAGGGTGTGGGACCGCTCAGCCTCAGCCCCCCCAGACAAGTGGCAATTTGTTGCTCCACGTATCACGGAATAGAGTGACTAATGTATAGGATTTGACGTTTTTGACATTCGTTGACGTCTGTCATATGCGTCAAATCCTATACATTTGGCATTCTATTCTGCAAAATGCCGGCCGGAGACTTGCCACTTGTCTAGAGAGGCAGGAGTGACTTTGCATCGCTTAACGTGTTTTATCGCCTATACTGTACAATGGTGTATGTTCAGGTGAAATCGTACGACATGATGCCCACGGCTGCATTGTATCAACGCAGCTCTCACCACAGACAGAGAAGTTCCGAGTCGAGTTCCCAGGTTACAAACGTCCTTAGGCCACGATAACCACTTTCCATCAGGAGAGCAGTGTGCTTGTCTGCCCCCTAAGTGGTATAAAAAGCATGTCTGCCACCTAAGTGATATAAAAACTGTAGAAGGGTGGTTACAGAATGGCTATTGAACAAGTCTTATCTGGAAACTGAGGACATGTTTTAAACTTTCAGTACTATAACACACACACACACACACACACACACGTATGGCGTTAACCTGTACGAACTCGTATTGTAATGTGTTCACTAGATTGTAAATATTGGAATAAATGAATTTTGATTTTTTTTTCAATTTGAAAAAAAGGATTATGTCCATAAGCTCCAAATCTATTAATCTCCAATAGGTTTTGTTCTTATTAAGCGCTCCAATGACTTTTCGATGCTTTTCGAAGTTATGTGTGTATTTATCGCAGGTTTATAAGTGCCCGGTTAATGGCAATAGGCTCGCCACCTATTACATTGGGACCTAAACATAAACGGCGAAATGTGGGTGCTAGCACCTCTGCCTACCCCTTCGGGGATAAAGGCGTGAGTTTATGTTATGTTATGTAAGCGCTCCAATGATTTATTAAAACAATAAATTTCCAATTTCTCAATTTAACCCTAACGACGTAAAACTCATAAATAAAAAATCTAAATAAAGGCGCCCGCCATAAGTGACGTTTAAAAAGATAATGTTGGTAGCATTGAACCCTGCCAACATTAGCGATAGAGCCATCTCCTGGAAGTCTCACTTAAGCATAGGAGTCATCAATCAGGTTAGCAACCTCGTCAGCTTTCAGCTTTCGGTATATTTTACTTTGCATCATAATTTACCAGTAAAAGCTTCTAGAAGTCATTTCAAAAGTGAAGCTGTTAAGTGTGCATTGTCATTTTCGATCAGAAATATTTGTGAAGATGAAAAATACATATTTTATATTACAAACGCTACATTTATAGGTGACAATTGCGATGTAATTCAAATTAATTTTTGGTGTACAGATGAATATTAAAGGTTATACATTGATGGCCGGTTTCTTTATTTATTTCAACTCCCTGACCCCAATTCGACAGTGCCGTAAGTGCCGTAACCTAATGTTAACAAACTTATAAACCATGCTTTGACAATAAAGTCACCTCCGACAAATGGGAATAAGCAGCCTTTGTGAACCCATTCAGACTAAACGTTATATATACGTGTAGTCTGAATGGTGTATATGCAGTCGCTGGGACACTGCATGTGTGAGCGTATGCAGCGTCCGCGTCAGTGGTGCGAGTGTGGAGCCCCTCTAGACAAGTGCCAATATGACAGGCGTCAACGAATGTCAAAAACGTCAAATCCTATACATTTGTCATTCTATTCCATCATACGCCGAGCAACGAATTGCCACTTGTCTAGGGGGGCAGGTTAGTGCGCGGCCGGGGTGCGAGGGATATGTTTACGATTACCTCACCTCCGGCAACTGACGGCCCATAGACGCCGTGTGTTTTAGTCGGTTCAAGTCCGGCATAGCCTCTTCCACCGGCTCCGGCGGGGGAAGTATCCGTGGTAATTATTCGCACGCTAAAAAAAAGTTATGCATTGATGGTAAGTAATATTGAAGTGGACCCTTATGTTCATCATTGCTGGCATGTGAGACCACGTACCTAATAGCTATATTTTAACTTCTCTAAATCGTTTACATTTACATAATAAATAGAAATTATGTTATTACATGTCATGCAATGTCTGACTAATCATAGATAATGTCAATCAATAAAATATATAATGTCAGCGTCCATAATATATCAATCTTATCATCGATATATATTATTGCATAATCTATTGTATTGTATCTTTATCATTTCATTTCATAATAGAATTAATTACCGTACATGACCTCATCAGTACCGAACACTTAGGTACACTTCTAGATAATACACTTATATAGTTCTGTTTTTCCCTAAGGGGGCTTTGATGGACCTAGGTCAGCTGAGGCTTAATAGATATGCCAGAGGTAACCTAACACTCGGCAATTGATGACCAAAAATAGCGTGCGTTTTTAGTCGGTTGGAGTCTGACATAACCCCCGTCGGCTCCGACCCGTGCTATCCGAGGGGATTTTCGCACAATAAAAAAGTAGCACAAAATCGCGATAAAATTCATTGCATTTTCTATCCTATTTCTATATCATTTTTTTGGATGGCACAACACTATGAAGTCACTTTACAGTGTGATTTTCACTGCCTACTGTAAAATGCCTTAGTAACTCGTGACAGTCAGTGATCCATAGCTGCATAGTTCTGTGAGAATGGCAAGCATTTCAACCCGACATGGACACGCTTATGTAGAATAGAGTGGGGACTAACGTCGACAATTCAATCTATCCTATCCTATTCTATGTTTTGGTGTGCAATAAAGCGTATTTATCTCATCTTATCTTATCTTATTTTATCTCATCTTATCTTATCCTACCCTATCTTATCTTATCTATCGTATCACAGTATAGTATGGTAACCAAAAAAAGTGATGGCGAAAATTTTTAACTAAACAAATAAAAATGAAACTATAACCAAAATTACTTAATGAAAATTCCTGCAAAAAGTGTCAAGTAGCAAAGTAAGCCTCCGCCGGGTCCAGGTAGAAGGGGTGGGCCTAAGGAGTCCTGGCTTGACGTCGTGGAAGATGACATGCGTGTAAAATGGTCTCACTACCTTGGACGCCTAAGATCGTGCGAAGTGGAGGAGGAAGAGCCAGAAGGCGGACCCTGAGCTCCGAGGTTATCTTGGCCACGGATGCATTCAGGAAAATGAGTCTTTATGATGATGATGATGAAAAAGAACCTGCTTAAAATAAAATTGACTAAGTTGTGTTTGACTGTACGAGTTTTTAAATTTCGAGGGGAATCCAGAACAAATAATGGGAGAATCGATAATAAGCCTGCATACTACCATACCATCATAAAATTCCCAATCGATTCAACATGAAAGTAAAATAAAAGTCTGGAAACTTTTCCTAGCCTAAGTTCTAATAGCTCATTATCAAAACGGATATTGAGTCACCCAAATATCCTGATTCCCACGAAAACTGAATTCTCCTTCAAAATTACATTATATCGCACCCCTCATAAATAAACAATATTCAAATTAACTGAGACATGAAACTTCATATCAAATTCGCAACTAAAATGGAAATAGTGTCGCTACACATATTTCTGTATCGATAATAATAGTTTACATTAATTACTTAGTATTGTTTGACAGCATAATTTATCGAGTCCAAGTGTTGGACAGCACTAGTACACGATGTTTTGACTTTCAAAGCGTCAAAAGCGAATTGCAGATGTGTTAGTAAATATTAGTAAGTGGGCGGTGAAAATATACAGAATAGTTTTTGTTACGTGTTCGTCAATAGCATTTTTTGTGATAAAACAAGCAACATTTTGACACAAAGAATGTTGTTAACGAATATTGGTAATCACGTTGAAAATGCAGTTATGTTTCGTGCACGTTATTTCATTTCGGCGAATGGTCGCATTTTTTAAGCGTACCTATGTATCAAATGTCCAGAATCAGGTTTTTAATTATTCTAGAATGATGTTCAAATTATAATAAAACTTAATTTTGCCTATTAATCTTCACTTTTCCGAATAAAATTACATAAAGTTTAATGGCTTCAATATTATTTTTTTCTATACTATTTATGTCGCAGACAAACAAGCAGGAATTATGTATTAAGTACAAAAATATTTAACCAAATTATAATGATATCAAAAGAAACATGCTTTGAATATTTTTGTATTCCCATTCTTCCTCCATCTTCAAGGATTGCGTCACATACATTAAGCTAATAAACGTATGTATCAGATCAGTACCACCTCTTGATTTGATAATGTCTTCAATGTGTATTTTTTCATACGCACCAGAGACAACCATATTCCTTCTATGCAACAAACCTGCAAACCTGGAAATTAGAACCTCTGCAGTTGCATAGGGACGTTGCCTCTTTGGCCGTAGTCTACCACTCTTACCACGGCGAGTGTTCTGGAGAGCTCTTTCAACAGATCCCAACCTCTCTCTTCCTGTCCAGAAAAATTCGTGCAGGCCTGCGGTGCCACCTACATACCCATCCATTCTGCTTCGCACCAAACTTCTTCGTCTGCTGGACAAAAAAGCTGTAATGCTCTACCCGCGCATTTCTCTTTCTTACAGTACCGGTTTCTTCAAGCAGGTCGTAAAAAGCATCTAGCAAGTTAGGGACTACCACTGTAAGGTCAATAGCATCTGAAATTGATGTTGCATGTTGATGCAATCTTTTGAAGCGTCGGTAGCTTAGTGGTTAAGGAGTCGGCCTTACGATCGAGAGGTCCCGGGTTCGAATCCTGGCCATTACACTACCGACGTGAACCCACTCCTAGCACAAGCAATTTAGCTTAGTTGGAGGGGTTAACGGGAATATTAGTAATTTCGGTTGCTAATATTCTTTTCAAAAAAAAAAAAAAAAAAATTGTGACCCGTATCTTCTGGACTGCACCTCTGCTTTTTACCATCTAGCAGGGTGCTATCAATAGACGGACCAAATGTAAAAAAGAAACGAAGCAATTATAAGCCCCGGTGACCAATCACCATGAGGTAAGCCGTGTACATTTTGCTACAATATTATGTATAAAAATAATAAAGTGATGTTATTTAAATAATGGTCAAAATGTTCAACTAAATTAACAATTTGTACAACATTTAATATTCTGGTTCCCACTTAGATGCCTACCGGTGAAAAAAAATACAAAGTTTTTCATTTCGTACCGCAGAACAAACTAAAACATACCTATTTAAATACTCTAGCAATTAAAATTAACAAAACTCAGTGGTACCGCAGCAAAAGTTTTACCCGTGTGTTTCCAAGCGAAATAGGTCAGAGGTCGCTGGTGTTATTCATAACATTTTTAGTTCGTACTCGTCAAATTATGAAATGAGCTTCGATGGTGCGATGTCTCGATGAAAAATATAACTTAATTATAGTAGCACTAGCTGGTGTAATTTATTTTCAATAACTTCCGTATACTAAAGGAAAGTAGTTCAACAACACATACCTACTTTTATGTTAAGTAGTTTTGCTTATGATGTTGTAAAGTGGAGTAAATTGAAGTTAAGAATTAGTGCATAGTTGTGACTATTTAATTGTACCCGAGGTCAAAAAGGTGCTTCCGGTTTTTCTGTTACGATTTCAAGTAACAGTGTAGAGTGAGAGCAACGATATTATACAGGGCGTCCCACGGTAAGGCCGCATGGAGTGAAAGTACCGTGGAATGGGGTTAGTTTGATTCACGGGGTAACTTTGATAAAAACTTTATAATTTTTAAAAACAGAAATTGTTTAATTTCTAAACGCAACCGAAAGATTTTGTCTTTTGGGTTGGAAGCACTGAATGTAACTCTTTGGCATACTCAAGCGCAAGCACGTACAATCAGATCGCTACCGGAGATTTGCATAAAAACCTGTGAGTATTGTGTTTCAACTATTTTAAGGGGTAAAATAACTTCAAGAGTACCAGATTGGATATGAATGAAGTTAGAAAAAATTATAGTTCATGTTGTTATGTGTTTTATTAGCTTGCATAAAAAGTTTTGTTTTGTATTCTAACCTCAACAATTTTATAATTGGCGGTTTATCTTTTATACGGGGTGTCATTGACCACAGGTATGGGGTTACCTTGGTCATTGATCAATCTCACCCCAAGACCTAGTAACTTTGCTGTTTATGCTTTTTTAACATAAATTAATCAATATATTTGCAAAGATGACTGCTTTATATGCTCTTTTTTACTTTCAGCGAACATACAAGAAACGTTTAGGCGCTCGCGCTTATCGGAATTACAATGAAGACGTGTTAGATCGAGCAATAGTTGCAGTTGTAGAAGGTCGTATGACTTTACGTGCGGCTTCAGAGAAATTTAAAATACCGTATGGTACAATTTCCAACAAATACCATGGAAAATTTATAAAAAAGCCGGGTGCTCGGCCAGTATTCTCTGAAAATGAAGAAAAATCTATATTGAAAGCTTGTGCCAAATGTTCTGAGTAGGGATATCCCCGTACAATCTTAGATTTCCTAATTATGTTTTTACAATTAATATTTCTGATCTCAATTAAACGTTAAAATAAAGTTGATTATCCAAAAAGTATTTTACTGCCATGATCAATGTCACCCCTAAACTTATAAAAAAAATTATATAATTTTTTGTACTTGGCAGATTTTTTTTGTTCTTTCGAAAAAGCATTGTTTTAAGGGGTTACTTTCATTTGCCGTTAAAAAAATAGGGGATATCAAAGTAACCCCACGTACGGTTTAACATTGATCACTCACATTTATATTTTTCATCGACATAATATTTATTTAAAAAAAAATATAATTCATTGTATCGATTGAATAGTAAAAACCGATATTCCATTATTTTTTTCGTGTTCGGTACGTTTGTATTTTAGAAAATACGGCCATTTGAATTTTGAAATTGATCAATGACACCCCATTCCACGGTACCTTAAATCCTTAAGTTGGCTCATTTTACTTAAAGGAGACATCATTTTATTTTTTTAAAGAAACAAAACTGCATTTAAAGATTTTTTAAATTCGCTTGCCACACCCGGTAATCGAACCGACTAAAATCCGAAAAAGTAACATCCTGTATTTTTATGGCATCAATCGATAGTGTCAATCATAAGGATCAAATCTCCCTAAGAAACATGGTAAATTATGCCGTGGGACGCCCTGTATATAAGAGACTTAGAAGATATTTGCTAATCACTCATGCTTAAACAGCTGTGTGGATAGTTGCAGGACTGGATCTGGACTTCGACATGGTCGGCTACAGACTGGTACCTTAAAGCCTACCCACTTTTATTTTTATGAACCATAATGTGCAGTGAGATGACGTACCTATCGTCTTTTTACATACATTACTTGTTAAACTTCAATGGTTCACTATCCATTTGCATAAAAAAAACCATAACCTATTTTGGCATAATTATGGTAATTTAGACTAATGATCTTTTGGCATAATTTTTTGGCACAATTACATAGTAAAATTATACCAAGTATAATTATGCTAAAAAAATTATGTCAACTCCATTATGCCAAAAGGGCATTAGGACAAAACATTTTATATTAACGAAAGGGATCCCAACGTCCCAGGTCTGCAGTTGCTGTATGCAGTCGCCTCCGAATTCGTTTAAAATTTCGCTAACACTGTATTCGCATCCATAATTATATAAATAATTGGAACTCCAGCGTACCACCACAGTTTCACATTATTACATTACTTTGAAGAGCGTTCCTCAAAGGTAAGTTTAGTGTTGTACAATTTGTAGTGAAATATCAAGACTCGCTGTACAGGAGGAGCTATTTTGTTTATTACGAAACAATGATGCTACGGAAACATTATTAGATTCTGTAATATGTTTTTTTTTTGTATCGCAGGTTTATAAGTGCCCGGTTAATGGCAATAGGCTCGCCACCTAATACATTGGGACCTAAACATAAACGGCGAAATGTGGGTGCTAGCACCTCTGCCTACCCCTTCGGGGATATAGGCGTAAGTTTATGTTATGTTATGATGATGTTCTTTTGTAGACTACTATTAACAGAAATTAGTTGTTCTCGTCAACTACTCCAGCTAAAACTAAACAAATCAGCTATAAACAAAGCTTCTCACTCACCAGTAAATACTGAAATAATTTTGAAATCTATGAGATATTACCTACTAGACATTAGCCGTGGTTCCACTACCGTGTATATTTCACGGTCATCTCATTTCTGTAATCCATTGCATATGTTAGCACATACAAACATAGAGCATCGTATGGGGTCAATACCGTCAAGGTTCCAACATACTACGGTTCACTATCCATTTGCATAAAAAAATAACCATAACCTATTTTGGCATAATATGGGCATAATATGGTAATTTAGACTAATGATCTTTTGGCATAATTACATAGTAAAATTATGCCAAGTATATTATGCCAAAAAAATATGCCAAATTTATTATACCAAAACATTTTAGGACAAAACATTTTATGTTAACGGAAGGGATCCCCAACAGACACCCAAAATGGAATACCATTTTTTTCGCTTCGATGCTGAGTAGTTATTTCATCTCTAGTCTTTGGGTTTCCACACGCAAAAAAAGGAAAAAGATGTAAGTGGAAAGTATATTGTGTTATTTATTACTAAAAATACTAATGTTATTTTTGCTTGTTTCAGGTAAGTGCAGATATTTAAAATAAACTTATTTTCAAAACGTCTCGCGTCTTGGGCTTTCAAGGTACCTAGTTATTATTAAGTTCTCATTTGTTTAAAACTTACACACGCATATTTGCAGCCTGTATATCCAAAAAGGGTAGACAAAGTTGTAATAAAACATACATTACTTAAATTTGACTGTTTTTCGAATCTATGTTATGTTATGGACTGTTTTTTACAGCATACTATCCCTAGAGTATCGTATAAGACACAACTGACTGATTACTGTCACAAAAAAGTACTCCATTCTGGGTCACAGGCTCCCCTAACACATGAGAACGAAAAACATCGATGGTGGAACATATTTATTTCTTAACTTTAGTCTACCCTTGAAAAACACAAGCGTAAATGTATGAATGTTCAAAATAAGTGCTTACTGGCATCTATCCGTTATTTATATGACTAAACAAAATAAAAACATTTCTTTCTTTCCTTAATATGTGAGGTGAACTAAGCGAGGCTCAACCGTCTGATCCTCCGACCTCCGTTAATCATCCAAAACGGCTATTTATACCGTACTACCTTATTCCATATTTATATCTACCATCCCTAATATCCTATTTTCCAAACTTACTTGATTTGATTCCCTTTCATACCCGGACAAAAGTATTCCATTTGATTCAGAACCCTCCTTATAGGGTGTAAGAACCCCTGAAATGGCCTATTGAATGTGTTTATGATATCAAACGATACCATCTATTTGTATTCACATTTATGTTTTGCGAAAATGTTGATAATTTTCTTGTAAATAGTGGAGAAGCTAGGTTTCAGATGACACAAGGACAATAATAATGTTACATTTATTTTTCTTGAAAGGAAATATCAAAGGATATTAGAGTTGGTAGTTTCTTAACAACAAAGGGGTGACAGAACGTCGTTTTTTCTTTGAATCTAGATGATTGATTTTAGATTTACCCGCTCCAGCCTCACTAGTAATGCCGTCAGGATTTAGTAACGTGACTCGGGGTTATTAGGTCAGACGGCAGTCTCTCCAGCAAAATCCAAGATAAGCCGAATCGAGGGAAAGTGTCGTAGTCTATGCCTATGCAATCGGGACTAATGCTATGATGATGATCATCCTAGTCTTCCGTTTTTTTTTCGTTTTTTCGACGTTGACTTTCTGCATTTAGTGGTGGCTCTCCGCCGCCGGTAAGGTGTGTGAACCCCACATATGCACCTGCAGTTCCATGACGAAAGGGGATGGCCTGACTTTGGTATCCTGGAAGAACAGCAAGTGCCTGCTGTGGGACACAACTTGTGTCAGTACTGTAGTCTAAAAATCTAATTTTTCAATCTTGAGGTTCTTTTAGGGCAAAAAAGTAGTCAAGTCATATTTTATTACCTATATACATTTATTTTCTATTTAAGTATAAAGTAAATGTACCTATGTATTTATAAATCACTTAAAAGTATGTAAACCTGAGTAAACTATTCGATTGATTTTGTATCAAAACATTATGCAACAGGAGCATCGAATATCTTATATGTGCATGCTACAGAAGACATTTTAGATGAAATTGTAGTAATGGGCAAATAACACCATGAATTCCTTTTGTCCGACGACCCGAATGATTCGGTTGAAACATTCAAACTGGAAACAGTCTCATCCCATTTATTGTTTAAATCTACTAATAGGTATTACTAGTTGTTGCCCGCTCCACTCGCATGGATGTCGGTCACAAATATAATATGCTATTTCTTTTACCAAATTTCAATAAAATCGGTTCAGTGGTTTAGGCGTGACAGATGACAGACAGACAGACAGATAGAAAAACAGGCAGACAGTGACGTAGATGTAGATGATGATGGAAGTAAAGATATATGTGTATGGCAGTGGCGAACGGTGAAAATTGTCAAAAGGGTAGCCAGTTGAAAAAAACAAACCTCGATCTACTATGTCATGCACCATGGGACCCATTGGGAAGCAGGCAGGAATCTGATTATAGGGACCCCTTGCTACTGATATATGAATGGATGTATATAATGTATGTATGTGAGTGTGTCTCTTTTACTCAAAATGGCAGAACAGTGAATAATTCTGGATAATATTTGGTTTAGGTATTACTCGTAATACATTATAGTCTGAAAGAGCATATAGGCAACTTTTTATCTCAGGAATAGGTTATTATGAGAGACATGGGAACATGATCAGTATTTAACGCGAGTAAAACCAGTGTCGACAGCTAGTTTATTATATTCACCACTTGTAGTCTGCAAAGAACGTGACTAGAAAGGTGTATAAAATTATAAAATTCACCAAAATTTAAATTATTCGGCATTCTTGATTTTCGCAACTGTAATTGAGTTTTAACCGTGATTTGGTTTAAACATGGAATTCTCTTGGGGTGACAAAGTTAGAATCGGTCAGGTACAATTCGTCATGCTCCGAGCAATTTCCGTAGATGGATAAATATTATGAATATGACTTTGAAGAATTGCGATCTCGGTAAGCTTTTATGTAAACATCCATCAGTCATCACCTTCATCCTTATGGCTCATAGAGAAATTCCAATTGCATCCAAAGTTTGCACTTTAGAGCCTGAGGTCCGCTGATTTGCCTGGAAATGTCCACCGTCTGCAGATTTTCCTTTCAAGGTTGCGTAAACTTGCGTCAGATCAGACCTACAGTAAATACAGTTTTATTAAAATTAGTACTTAACGCATTAGATGTCAGGTAACTTGAAATTAAAGTAATTCTTTAATCCGTTGAACCTAGTTAGGTTAACTTCCACAATGAGGCAGACCACAGCGTTATTAAGCCCTTCACCGTGTTATTGAAGGCTAAAAAGGTATAACTACATATAGAACATAATACAAACGTATCCATCTGTAGTATAATTTTATCACCAGACCGCAATATGCCATACATACTCATTCAAGAGACTACATCTATTTCAGGCCTCCCAAAAATACGCAGGCATGTAATAAACGAGGTAAAGTTAAATAAAAATAAGAGAAAAACTCCGTCAAGGGGAATATATAAATGTGAGATCAAAAGAAAAGAAAAACTGTCCAACCGAAAGTTTCGCGGAGGGTGGGACACGACTTATAAAGAATTCGGCCGAATTTGGGCGTTCTTGTAGAAACAAATTTTATTAAGTTTGGCCCTGTATAAAAAAACGAATTTGACGCTAACGCTAAGGATGATAGGGCGGAATACTAAGATGTATGAATGCTGACGGTGGGTTGTATGGAAACAATGCGTTCGCTTCTTATTATTTGGAGACGCATTTCATGAATGCGATAGGCAGTTTTTCCACACTTGAAATTGTTCTTATGTTCAGGTAAAAAGGTCCAGGGCAAAATTATATTAAGAAACTAACATGATATTGTCAAAAGTTTACACCAGTACCAGTCATTGAAATAAAACTATTAGCAGCTTTATGGTTTACTACCTCAGCGTTGACCCTTGACTATGGCTAGTGAAAAGTAACCGAAATCTGGAGTGTTTATACTGGAGATTGATGGCACTTGGTGGAACTTGCTACACATATTGAATAAATCACTTGTACTTTTCCACAATTATTTATTTATTTGAACCTTACCGGTTTCACCTTACGGCCGTTTAATGCCGTATTCCAGATTTCATATTTATTCAATATGTAATCTGGAGTGAACAATAATATAAAACAACACAACATAAAAATTAAAACAATCAATCGAAATAGATTTATTTCAGTATTAATTAACGACTACAGAAGATATCCTATCCTACTAATATTATAAATGTGAAAGTTTGTGAGAATGGATGTGTGGATGTGTTGATGTGTGGATGTTTGTTACTCTTTCACGCATAAACGGCTGGACCGATTTGGTTGAAATTTGGTATGTATATAGGTTATACCCTGGATTAACATATAGGCTGCTTTTTATCAACACACCACACGGGCGAAGCTGCGGGCGGAAGCTAGTACTATATAAAATAGTCAATCAGCATTCATATAATGAATGATGATTTGAAAAATTCAAACTCATATCAAATTGTTGACTATAACAATAGACTTCAGTTCAAAACATTCGCCATAACCGTAACTAGATCGGTATCTCTACTTCCTAATAGTACAAAGTAACGGCAAGTATTATCTGCAATCACATTAGTGAGATTAACTATACCTACAGCTGGATGTGTAGTTTAGGGTCCTTCAATTAATTGATCGTTGAACGTGCGGGGGACTGATTGCCATTGAGAGAAAGATATATATTATATAGTTAGATACACATAGTATTATGCCACATGTTATGTATATGTAATAATTCCTTTTCAACTGGAATATAATTTACTGTTAGCCTTTTGTGAGGGATGGCATTAAACGCACTAATTTCAATAGCATCAATACAAATAATTATATCAATATTTTAGCTTCCAAAATAGTGGTTACTTTTACACAAATATACACCACGAAAAGTATTTAAACGAAGATAATATTAACGATAAGACTGAAAATTAGAAATCCATTAAATAGCAAATCGAAATTCTATTCTATTCTAATTATTCAACTTTCTAATGAACACCTCAAATTAAAAGCAAATACTCATAGATAACTTCTGTCACAGAACTCGAAAAAAGAAATTATTTGGATGGTTTTGGGACGTGAGGACAATGGGTGAATTTGGAGAAAACTTTCCGAAATTGGAAGGTCCTGTCTTAATTTGTACATTCAGAAGTTCGAAAGGCCATTTGCTAAAGGAATCGCGTCTTGTTGATTTAGATCAAGTTAAATAAGAGTTGGTGCTGCTAACTCGATACTTGTCTCAATTTGATTGCTTTGAACTTTGTGTGTAGTTTTGTTCAACTCTGGTTGTAAATCACGTGTGATTTGTTCAGTTTGTAACTAGAATAGGATAGCAATGTAGCTGAAAATAAGTTGTAATGATTTAGTTTGTTGCTTGTTTTCTCTTCTCTCGTTGCATTTACAGCTTGTTTGTGATTGTGACTGGAGTTCTTACTTTCACGCTTTGGTTTGACTTATACGGATTTTATAAAAAGACTGATCTGACCTGACCTCTTATCACCGAGAGTCAAGCTTATACAAGAGCCATTTACGTCAATCATCAGGTACCTATAGTAGCCACGGCGGTTGCGCGCATTGCGTGCCTCCCCATACCCGGGGGCGAGTTGGGGACTCTGTGGTCCCCACACCGGAAGAGGGCCAGATCGAGAGATATGGTCCTGGGTCGGCCGGGGTGCGAGGGATATGGCTACGACAATCTCACCTCCGGCAACTGTCGGCCCACAGACGGCGTGCGTTTTAGTCGGTTCGAGTCCGACATCACCTCCTCCTCCGGCTCCGGCGGGGGAGAGGTATCCGTGGGGATTTTTCGCACGATAAAAAAAAAGGCACCTATAGTAGCTTGTAGGTGAGGTTCACTTGATTCCGAAGGTCTTGATGAGGCCGCATACATTATATTTAAACATACACATACTCACACCTGTAAATCCTCGAAGGGGTAGACAGAGGTATATTAGCACCCACATTTCGTCAACTATGATTTCGGTCCCCCATTTTAATACCACTATCATTTTCGTATTTAAATATTCAATCTGAACTAAAAATCTGCAAATATTCGACATGGAATTATGTTTTGCATTTTATAAATGGCTGCGCAAACTAGAATTATGTAGACGCAAACGGGCGTTCCTAACCAAACAGTTTTATATTCACGCGAAGTCAGCGCCTCTCATTTTTACGATTTCCTATATTTTATCCTTCTGTGTCCACAACTTAAAGTTCTTTCCATCTATATTTTCGTGCTGGGAAATTTGGTAACCAAATTTTAATGGAATTTTTATGTATTTTTTACGTAAACTTTGGCCTGTTATAGTTTATTTGAATAATAATAATTACGACTTTGTGGTATTAATGGAAATATGATTTATTTACAGAATACATATAATTATACAGAATACAGAAATGTAGGTATGGTTATGTTCCTAATTATGTTATTTTAGTATGTGCGACATTAAATGCAAATATTTTTTTATTACAATTTTGTAAAAATCATGTCAAAACCCACAAGGCCTTTGAATTTTTGGGAACTTTAATTGTCATAGATGTCCCTGCCATCGCACCACTGTATCAATAACATTTAATATTAATTAATAAATAAACACAAAAACCTTTTAGGTACTTTATTTATAAACTATGAGGTATAATTTCGTACTTAATTTGCTTCAATTAATACCCTCTAATTACCGAAGAGTCATTATTGAATTTATTTCATTAGTCAATACTTTTTATATTCTTCGTTAGTAAATGGCAGAAAAATTTTAAGACCCCTACATAATATACGATTGTTTAAGTGGTTCTTTTAGCAGTGTAGGTATATATTCCAAACAGATGTGATAGTATACATAAACAAAGTTATGGAAATATAACAATTTCAAACCAAACTCGAGGTAAGTCAAAAAGTTTCGACGCAAGCTCCGTTCTCCAACTGCCACAATAATGGCAAGGTGAAAATATGAGAATACAATTCTATCTTACTTCGGCGAAACATCTGGCAGTCGAACAAAAGTCCTCCGAAGACTGTTCAATCAAACATCTGAATAGTTGCAGCTACCAACGTCAAGACGAATTGTATAAGTTTTGCACCTCACCGGTACCAGTAATATCGATATTGGAAAACGGTAAACTTAAATTTCACGGTAACTTAAGAATAATGATGTGAAAAACTATCAACCCAATATAAAATCTGGGCCAGTAAAAAACTGAATGAAAACTATAATAATATTGTGTTTTAATGTTCAACAATAAAAATTTAAAGTGTATATCGGCAATCGTAATTAGGGAAATATGAGTATACGAGTACATTCATTTCTTTAAAAATATAATGGACGTATTCAAAATAACAAGATAAAAGCAAGTTCAATGAACTTGCGAACAATGTGATGTCAGTATTGCAAACATATTAGCTCTTAGGTACTTAAAATGCTAATTTCTTTGTAAGTAATTTAGTTCCGATAGCGTGGCTAATGTTAGCGTAACGTTTCTATTGTTTTCAAAGATAAATGCAAAGTGTTAGAGCAATAGATTTTTTGTTCAAATCAGAATTATTAGATAGATATTAGGTATATTCTTTTTGGATACATAAGATTACAGCTAAAATAATCCATTGATGGAGCCTTAGAGCCCGGGTTCTGCTTTCCTACATTATTTAGCATTCAGGTAGGATTTGGCCCCAAAGATCTATAGCTCCATACATCCAACATAATCTTGCATTTTTACTTATTAAATTTTCTTTTTTTGGTATATTTTATTCATTATTTAAATTAAGACCATTTTAAATTACTCCAATCGTTATAGAACCCATAGCGTCATCAAATTAACGATTCGATCGTTTTTTGTTACTCTAGCTACAAATAGTATCCATGTCAACGTTAACGTACACTAAACTCATCAGTGATGGCTGTCGTACATCACCGTTGCGTGTCTTACGATATTAAGTTCGTGATGACTGGTGAGCCTTTTGCTTCAATAGTCAATTTTATTCGTAGAGTCTTGCATGCGACCACCCTAATGCGTTAAATAGACTGTGATTGTAACAGGTGTTCTGATTTAGAATTAGCTCCATTTATCGCAATTGCAGAAACAAATTTTTCAGATAGAGGTTTAGCATGAATTAGACGACTTGATCAGGAAAATACTTTAATGTCACCTAAGCCTATAAAACTACATTGAAATTAATTCTAATATTCTTTTTCCTGCAACGGTTTTCTGAAGAGTCTACAGCATGGGTTTCTTGAAATAGGGCAAAAAAAATCTGCTAGATTCTGGTATTGCCAGGGTTCATAGACTGACAATGACATCTGCTTGCTCTGGCTGTATTTTTGTTAGCCAGCACTCGCAGTCAAGTGGCCGGTGGCCCTCATATCACATATTGTTTTCTCCAAACTTGCCACTAATCCGAGGCAAAGTTAAATAGACATTTATGTAAAATCAGGCTAAAAAGGTCAGTGAATAGTGAAAATTCATAGAAGTAGATATGTTTTTTATTTTATTATGACTTAAATTTATCTGTGAGAGGTATGTGGATTGCACTAAGAAGTTTTCAGGTAAAATTTTAATTTTATTGTGCGATAAATCAAGTTCTTGTAATGACACTAAACCACTCAATGTATGTTTATTTAGTCTCGCTATATTATTGAAAGATAAATCTAAATCTGTTAAAGACGTCAAATATTTCATTTTTATAAACAACGTCGTCAAGTTATTTCTAGACAAATTCAAATAAATCAAGTTTTTTAAGTATCTAAAAGATTCATCTTTTATTGCCAATAATTTGTTTCCTTGTAGATACAACATGCGCAAGTTGTAAACATTCACAAATATGTGTTCTGGCAAGTGTGTCAATAAATTATACGACAAGTCTAACAAATGTAGTTTTGGTTTATTTTCTGATATCATAAAAGTCTCAGCAGCGATCGTTTCAATCTGATTGCGCGACAGGTTCAAGGAGTCAAGTGCCTCTAAGCCGTTGAAAGCCATACCTATATTATTTATATGGTTGCCTGATAAATCCATGTACTGAATATTCCAGAAATTGCTGAATGCGAAAGAACATACATTTGTCCAAGTATTGTTATTCGCAGTCAGGATTCTAAGCCAGGAATTGAAAGTAGTATTGAAGAAATTAGAAGTGACATTGCTGATGGTAGAATTGGTGACGATAATTGTGACGTAGGGTTCCGTGTACTCGCAAGTTTGAATTTCTTCTATGGGTATTAGGGATAGATTCGTTGAAATCACTGTGTACATGCATTGACCTTCGTCTTTGACTGTCCAGTTGTTTGATGCTGCTATTTTATGAACGATGATGAGACCTGTAAATAAAAAAAAATGTTTGTTATTTGAAAAAGTAATGTAAATTAATAATAAAGACATTTATGCGTATTGTCTTAACTTGTTACTAATGATTTTAAGCATGAAAGTAGGTATATGATATCACCAGAAAGTAATAATAAGAATTGAAAAGGGTATTCTGAGGTAGTCGAATTAAATATACTGAAAGCACTATAATTTTATGAGGCAAATGTAATGACTAGTAGTAATTGTATATTAATAATGTGTCTATCATATTATTTATCTTACTCGTTATCAGCTATCAAAAGAGTAATAAATGAAATTCAAGTAAAGTGTCTAACTCAATATTTTCTCGTAAAGACGGTTTCATAAAATTTATCGAGTTCAATGGTTATCAGTACGATTGTATTGCAGTGTGGGCTATAAAATTATTTAATCTTTATAGAACAATCAATATCAACAGCAGTGGCAAAATTTTGTGCACTTTATTTCCTCTTTTGTGTGAGAAGAGATGAAAGTAATGTTGTAAAAATGGTCCAAAATATGAATGTAGCGGACTTTAGGAGCAGAGTTAGGTTCAAAAATGGATGGATTACTTAAAAGAGGATAATTACGGTAAAGAAGGGAGTGACTTAGGAAATAACATTATATTTAATATGATATGTGTATGTATGTCTATGTAAATGTTATAGAATGTGAATGTAAGTATATAATTAGGTTTATGTAAAATACTACTGAAGTATATAATGTGTGTATTGTATAGTTTAAGTTTATGACTACACAAATAACTACCCAGTTATTTTTGTTTTTAAATATTTTAAATATATCCATCCAAAGTTTGCCTGTAAGAGATCGCTTGTAGCGATAAAGCCTCCATTTGTACATATCTCTTATATTGTCCCTAATGTACTGTAGTTTGTTTGTGTACAATAAAGAAATATCTTATCTTATCTTATCTTAACATCTGACAGGAATGTATGGAGGAGAATGATATATAATATGGAGGACATATTGCACCGACCCTAAATAATACGAACAAGGTGGTTAATTCAAGATGGTTAATATTTATTAAAATAGTTGACAATTTAAAACTAAGTAAAGACGTGGTAAAATATCCGTTCATTGGATAGATTAAAATGGAACTGAATACGCACCAATATTTATTCAACTGTGAAATTAATGACATTGTGGTAATGAATGCGTCGGCTACTATCGTTGGTACAATTTCATTTTAGGAACAATCAGGAGATCTTATTATTATCATAAACAGGAGAATAAAGGGAGGTATATAAAAAGAAGAAAAGAAAGAAAGGTTCTAAATTTAAAAAAATCTATATTTTAATATCACTGAGATAGCAGACAAGCACACGGCCCACCTGATGGGAAGTGGTTACCGTGCGTCACTCGTGCTGCTGACCCTAAAGAAACATACTAATGAATGACACTAATTCTAATTTAATAAATGACAGAACAAAGAAATCATGAAAGACATTAATAATTTAGCCAGGCTAAATAAAAATGTTTCCCTGGTACCTCTTTCTTATTGGGGAAACAAGAAGGAAGTGGAAAGGTGTTCTCCTTGCATTTTACTTCCAATAAGTACCTACCTACTTTCGTAATATTGTGTTCATGAATTTTTATTCTCTATTCAAACTAAGATATTAACGCGAAATCCTAATCTAATCAGAGCAAACCTTGAAAGGAACTAGGATTAGACGCTCTTAGATTATCCTATCACGGCTTAAAAGACACACCTACTTTAAAAACATATTGCACTTTACAAAAATAGTTTGGCGTACTTTTTGGTATTTCAATTAGTGGTTTAGGGTTTAGCCTAATATTGGGAAATTAATAACCAATATCTACACTAAATTATTTTTGTGTAAAATTAGGTTTGAGTTTACTAGATTTTACAACAAGTAATTCAAGGTAAGTTACCGCAACGTTAATGTTCGTTAATGTTACACTGTGTTTTTAATATAGATGTGAAGTAATTACAAATCTTTATTCCGTATATATTATGAATTCATAGAAAAATTAATTGATTTTATTACGTTACGTTGTCTATATCTCAATTATTTAACCTGTTCCGTAAAAGGCGCAGTAGGAGAATGTACTACTAGGTACGTGTAGTATATACTCAGTCATAATAAAAAATTACACATACAACGGGAAAATTTAAGAAACTGAATCAAAATGCTGAAAAGAAAGCAGCAGGCTCTATAACTACCATTTCACCAGATTTGGGAGTTACCTACTTCAGTATATCCCTAAATCCTGGTTCAAAATATCAACTAAAATCTTACGTGCGGACTTTAGAACCTGTTTCCAGAGGCTAAAGGACATTGCTGTTGTTCATTGAGGTCCTGCATCATACAGCGCAGGAAACAAAACCCAGGTCCTACTACTGCTACGTATACGAAATTTCAAATCTATTGTATAAAAAATCTTTTTTCAGGAGTATCTTGTTTCAGGAGTAAGCGAGTTAATAGATAAGCTAAATAAAAGATTTAAGAGAAAATTGCGCCAGTCTGACTACCTTGAATTTCTGATGTAAACGTAACTGATAAGAATCTATAAAAATACGAGTATGTAGTCGAGTCGTTTTGTTTGTTATATAAACTACAAAGTTAATATGTACACAGTTTTACATTTCAAGGTCTACAATGCGTCTATGGACGTGTACTAACAGACTGAATTGGATCAAAAAAATTGGCATCACAGTAGCCATCGACTGACCATTTACTACGCAAGGTAGAGTGTATAACCCGATTCTCGTAATACTGAATTTTGAACATTTCTTATGTTCAAAATTCAGTCATGATCTAATCCCAATCTCTTAAATGTCAAAAATACAATCGATATTTGTTCCACACATATTATTATTATTACGGCCTTCAGTTAATATATCACGAATAACAATATCACAATAATTATGATTATAATATTCAATAATATATTTGCAAGGGAACAGTCTTGTTTATAGTTAAAAAAACAATCCTTTAGCATTTTCTCAAATCATGCTGATGTTCTGAAAAAAATATTAGCAGACACTAGGAACATTGAAAATACACATTTATTTCACAGAAACGTTCCATTCCTATGTCACACGTGTAGAAAATTTGAAAAAGATCTTGAAAAAGATGGTAAAATACTCACATAAATATATTTTAATATTCATTTTTACGTTTCTGCGCACGACATGTATCAACGCGTGCGTTACCGTTTGTCACAGAATGGCAATAAACATGAAACATTGTGGACATATTTCTTTGTTTATGCGAACTAGTATCATTGACAACGCGTGCCGGCTTCAGTTCTTCTAGTATTTACATTGTGGCCTCGTTACGATAATCTAGACTGTTTTATGATACTGTCAGAAGTTAACGTGACTAATCAATCACTCCTTCAATATCCAATGCAAATTATAACAAATAAAACGCGATAAAATCTGCTAAAACTGTTTTTTTTTTTTTTCAATTGATTTTTTACTTTTACAAGCATACGAAGAAATACTGTGAGACGCTAGATGCAGAGATAATCTAACCGCGTGGCATTTAGTTCCCATTCCTACACAAAATTCTAGGGTCCTAGGCTATAATTTATCCTTGTACTATTTTCCAGATCTATCCGGTACAAAACGGAATTCCGGAACAAAAAGGAAAATAACGTATCAAAAGTATTGTTCATATATTTTTCCAACCCCAAACATGTAAATTAGAAACGGGCAAAGTATTTATATCTCATTCGCTATTCAGGGTTCCAATCAATCGGCTTCACACGCAATTTCCCCACAATCAATGAACCGTTGATAAACAATAAATTCGGGGCTGACCTTAAACTTCGTGAGATACGGCCGTATTAGAACTGGCAACTTGCCCAGCTCCGGTTCCCGCAACATAAAGTATGAACATAAACGCTTGTTTGCCTCGATTCACGTGGCCTGATGATATTATACATCGATACTGTGGATTTTTTGCGGTAACTGGGTATGCTTGCGATATAGTGATAACGGGTGCAGTGCATTTTGGTGTAATGCAACTTTTTCCTGACTGGGCAAAGTTGCATGGCACCAAAATTCAACCATGTCTGTTTTATTTTCTGGGTGGCAAAGTATTCGGTCTGTTGTAATCTGGCAAAAGTGTCAGGAGTCCAGAATATGACTCGTTGCTATTATATTGGGCATAATGGAAGAACCACATATTTTTATTAAGTGCCAAACTTACTCATTATGGATAAAATGGCCCGCATACGTCACGAGTTAATCGGCCCACCTTTTATCGATATCCTCGTGGAATATAATAATTAATTTACTCTCGCCTGTAGGTATATTTCTCCAGAGAATAGCTACCATTTTTTACCGTTCCTCTCCTTTGCTGGTTAAGGTTATGGCTTGACCGGATTCCAATTCTGTCCAACCACCGTGATAACTGTTAAGGAAGATTTCTTCCTTGTAACCCAAAATAGGTCTCTTACTTTTACATTCGTCTTAATTACACTTTAATTACTTTTACATTCTCTTATTTTAGAAGTAAGAGGCGAAAATTACGGTTTATGACGTATTAAAAAAAAACTACTTACTTGATCACGTTCAAACCAATTTTCGGTGGAAGTTTGCATGGCAATGTACATCATGTATTTTTTTTAGATTTATCATTCTCTTATTTTTAGAAGTTAGAGAAAAAATGATGTTAGAAACCTCAATAGCATTTTTAAATACCTATTTATGGATACCCCACACGTATGGGCTTGATGAAAAAAAATATTTTGAGTTTCAGTTCTAAGTATGGGGACCCCCAAAAAATTTATGCTTTTTTTTCTACTTTTGTGTAAAATTCTTAATGCGATTCACAACATACATCCACTTACCACGTTTCAACAGCATAGGTGACCATTGTGATGATGATTCCCAGCCGATTTCGGCTACGGCGACTGACGCTGGACTGGTGAATCATTGTAACCATTGTGTCAGGTAACCTAGCTGGGCTCGGACAAACAGCAGCCTGCGTTGAATACTTAGTCCATCTGCCCTACCCTGATGATTTTATTTACAAAGGTTTTACTATTTTCGTAGCCTAAAGAGACACCGTTGCTGTCCGCCACCGGTCAGGGTTGAAATTAATGAAATTAAATGAGATTTTATTTGCTTAAAGTATGGTTTGCATTTTAGTGTGTTGATATAAATATGTAGGTAACTAGTTGGTTTCATATATTCCGCCGAAATGATGACCGACATGCAAAATTTGATATTATCCTACATACATACATAAAATAACTTCATCCCTGAGGGGTTAGGCAGAGGTCCCACTTATTAGGGGTTGAACCTATTGCCGTTTTCCGGGCACTATTGTTAACTCGAGCCATGAGGCTGAGTCTGGGCTGTATATATCTGTCTGATTTTGAACAGCCCTATCCCTTAGTCGCCTTGTACGACACCGCATGGGAGGAGATGGTGTGGCTCCAATTCTAGTTTGCCGGGAACCACGCGGCGATATTATCCTAAATATATAAATTGTAATTCTATACCTGATGATATTATTATAGGTTTGCCCGACAAATCCACCATTCTGTATAAATTCTGAGACAGTGGATACTGTGGAGAAATAGTATGGAGAGGGGCGTGTCAGTCGGCCGAATCCAATCAGAAAGACACAGAGAAATCAAATTACAAGAAAATCGGCAATATCAGAATCTGGCTTGACCTCTAGCCCGGCGCCCAATTCTATTTGCTTTTGCTACAAAGAAACATTAACTCGCACTACAGTAGGTACCTATATAAATCCTACTAAAATTACAAACGCAAAAGTTTGTAAGTAATGGATGTCTGTTATTTTTTCACGTAAAAACTTCTGAATGGATTTTAGTGAAACTTCACAATAATAGAATAACACATAGGCTACGTTTGTTTGCGATAACCGACATCCACGCGGGTGGAGCCGCGGGTAACAGCTAGTTAGATATATTTTTATTTGAACATGCATCCGTAGGTACTCCATACTTATTAATATCATGACTGTTATAGTGACTTTGTCTACCTGTTTATCTGTCTGTTACGCTTTCACACCAATGAACCGATCTGGATAAAATTCGGTCAGAGATGGAGATTTTTATCGCAAAAAGGGCATGAAAGGTTGTATGAAAGATCGTAATTTCTGAAGATAACTTGATATGGGATACATATAGATTAGAGCTTCGGGAAGACTCTTTTTGGTTGCGATACTCGACATCCACACGGGCGGAGCTACGGGCAACAGCTAGTCTATAATATAAAAATGAATCGCTAAAAATCTCGAAAACAGCTGAACCGATTTCGCTAATCCCTACTAATATTATAAATGCGAAAGTAACTCTGTCTGTCTGTCTATCTGTCTCACTTTTACGACTAAACCGCTGAACCGATTTTGATGAAATTTGGTATAGAGGTAGATTAGACCTTGGGAAAGGACATAGGCTATGTTTGGTCGCGATAACCGACATCCACGCGGGCGGAGCCGCGGGCAAAAGCTAGTTCTTTATATAGAATATTCCTTAAAGTATGAGGATGTTTCTTACGGGGAGAAAAATTAAAAAAAAAGAAGAATCGACTGTTAGGCGGTATGAAGTTCGCGGGGTCAGCTAGTCTATAATATAAATATTAATCGCTAAATGTGTTGCTAATCGCAAAACTCGAGAACAGCTGAACGGATTTCGCTAATTATTTTTTTTTAATATTCCTTGAAGTACAAGGATGGTTCTTACGCAGAGAAAAATTACGCTACTACTTAGGGAAGCGGAGCAGTAATCATAAATATGTCAATAAATCCGGCAGATTTCCATACTTTGCCACATACGGGACTTCGAAATCTGCCGCGGGAGAAGCCGGGGCATGTTGGCTAGTTTAGAATAAAAATACTCATCGTAGTAATAATCTTGTACTATTTAATGGAATTAAACAGTTAAACATTAGTAACACAGAGATAAAATCATGGAATTAAAAAGAAATTAGATACTTAGATAGATAAGGTTATAATGCGAATGTTTTGCCATTAGGTGCATTGACCTTGTGCAAATAATATTATTTTATACATCGACGAAATATAAAATTACTAGCGGCCACCCGCGACTTCGTACGCGTGGAGTTCGTTTTACTCCCTTATGGTGGAGGTTCGTATATCCTTTCTTAGCGGGTGTCTACAGCCCATAAAAAACCAACCTGCAAAATTTCAAGTTTACAGGTTTCTGAGATTTCGTGAATAATCACCCTCAACCCAATCCTCGGAAACCTATTTTGGGAAAAAAAATTTATACCACTTAGTTGGCAGACAAGCACACGGCCCACCTGATGGGAAGCGGTCACCGTGGCCTATGGACGTATGCAACACCAGGGGCGTCACACTCGCGCTGCCGACCTTGAAGAAACCTTCTAATGCCCTTCTTGAAGAACCCCATATTGTAGACTTGAGTGTGCGTGGGATGAAGTGCCTTTCAAACCGCACAGTGCGCACCGGTTCCGGACGCAATGTTTGAGAATGAATTCCCTGCCTTTGGCGAGAGGTAACTTAATGTGTTAATAGTTTTTACCGACTATAATATTCTATCAATGTACCAAATTTCAGCCAGATCCATTCAGCCATTTAATGTTAAATTACAAACATCAAAACATCTTCACACACTTTCAGATGCATAATATTAGTAGGATAGGATCACGTCACACAGAGCGTTTATATATAGCCTCATAATGATAACACTTCATTGCATCTATAAAAGAAACGGTATAATAATTATATTACGAAGATAATATTGCAACTAAAAGTATTCTGTATATAAATATATTTGTATTTATATCGGTCTGCAAGGATATTTATATCCGGTCTAGATTGTAAGCAGTGATAGCTCAATTATGGGGACTAATAGCTATAATTTCATTCTTTATATAGCTATAGTTCTGATTCTGATAAGTCGCGTGGTTCCCGGCAGAGTAGAATTTGGACCTCCCTATAGGCAGGTTTACACGTGCAGTTCAGAACGAATGATTTACCACGCGCCAATTCAAAACTATAGGTTCGGACTTCGGAATGAGCGTGTAAATGCTAGCGACGCACCACGAACGACAGTTCGATCTGCCGGTCGGCGCGTACGCATCGCATCACAGTCCACATGTTCATCCGCGGTCACCTGTAAATAAATATTGTAGCGGAATGCCATTACACATTTCATAAACTTGTACTGCCAGCACCCATGTTTATGAAAAATATAAAGCTCTGACTATTCAATTTCTGCGTAATTTTCTCGAAAATCTTTTACTATTGATAATATTAGTATGTCTATTATCTTCGTCTGTATTTCTTTTCCCATATTCGAAGTCTTCTGGTGCTGTTCAAACCGACCACGAACCCAGCCAACGTAACTGTAAGAGGAACGTGAAAGACCTGCCTGCGTCCCGTACTGTGGTCATTTTTATTTTTAGTCGAAAAATATCACCACAATTTGATCCGCAGTCCAAAACCGACAGATCGGAACGGCGCGGCCGGTTTGGAACGCAGTCCCGATGCGCGGTCCAAAACTGCACGTGTAAACGCCGCTTATCTCTTCTCTCTAACTTCTTCTTCATCCTAGCGTTAATTCCCAGTCGCATCCGAAGCTTTCAGCTTGGAGTCTGGGGTCCGCTTTATCAGTCTTAAGTACGGATTTGATATTTTCTGTGGAGCGATTGCCATCTGACCTCCACGACCCAATGGTAACATTAGGTGATATCGAAGCTATGCAGCTAGACCGTTGTTTTTGGACTTCTTAGGGCTCCAACTACCTGTAACGACTGCCATAGATGTTCTTATGGCAACCGGGACCGACGGCTTAACGTGCTCTCCGAGGCACAACCAGACCAATGCAAATACCCATATTGCATGCACACAAATATTTGCACTGAGCGGGGATCGAAACCGCGCCTCCTGCGTAGCGGCCGCGTTCACTACCGCTACGCCACGGAGGTTGCTGTTCTCTTTAACTGCATTAGTTTAAAGTCTAAAATCAAGTAGAATATTTTTGCAGTGTCCGTGGTATAACAGTGGTTTTGCTTTAGCAGAATCGAGAATTCGAGACCCAGTTCTACTCAACCGATTGCAATAAAAATCCCTTCAGGAGTTTTTGCGTTTGTGGTCAAATAGACAAACAGACATTGTTTCAAAACAAAAAAAAATGTATAAAGTTTAGTTAATTAACTGTTAATATTTATACTAACTGTTTTGAGTAGTGCAGATAATTAAAATAACCACATTTTCTTTCTTTCTTTAATACGGCATAACCCAAGTATTTTTTAAATAGCTACAATGTACAGACACGACCACTTTAAAAAATTATTATAATAGCATAGATAGACAGGTGGAATTTATCAAACTTAAAATTAAGAGGCCATAGGTACACTATTGCTTTTTATCACGACACGATATTTTACTTTTGCCTGAAAATTAGCAGAACCCACCGTTTTAGCGATATCTCTGGCCTAGATTACCTTTATCTGCTACTAGGAAATAATCCAGAACATATAAACTGCATTATGCCGTATACACTACAAGTTTTTTACTGATTTAATAAATAGTTATCTCTTGCACTTGATGTTAAAACCACAGTAATGTTATACAACATTATCAATAGTGTTTATACACTATTCACAAGATAATGTTGTATAACATTACTGTTAAGGGTTTTTGGCCACAAAGAGCAAGACAACCTTACCTGTAATGCAATGAAAGCTATTCTAACAGGCATGGGAGGCCAGACGGCAGTCGCTCAAACTAAAAGCCGTATATAAGGCAAAATAAAAGGGGGAGAAGAAATAAGTAGACCTCAGGCTTACAGGTGAAAGGTTATGGAATTTCCTTAGACAAGGCACTCG
Source organism: Eilema depressum (assembly GCA_914767945.1). NCBI lineage: Eukaryota > Metazoa > Arthropoda > Insecta > Lepidoptera > Erebidae > Eilema > Eilema depressum. The sequence goes on along the minus strand of OU612030.1, from coordinate 15,933,512 downwards.
AAGATAGACAAATATTCCAAGAGATTCTACACATCGTAATCAAGAACATACTCGTAGTTTAACTAGCATAGGTATGTTTTATAGGTTCTAGAATTCGAATTAACATACTTTGATACAGTTATTAATTGATTTATATTGTTGCTAAAGCATTTATTTGTAAACACATTCATAGGTATATGAATAAGTATTTAAATAAATAAATAGGTATCTTATTATTCATAAAAACATGTAGAAAGGTAAAGGGGATCTAAGATGGAGAAAGGGATGCTTAGATAGTTCGGACACGTGGAGAGGATGGACTAAAGAAGACTCACGAAACAGATTTATGAAGCGAGGGTGAATGGGCAACCCGGTAGGGGTCGACCTAGACATACGTATGGCAGACAGATCGAAGAAATATTAAAGAAAGGACATGTCAAGAGTACCCGAAACCGGCGAGCATGTATGAAAACAATTATGAAAGTAGAAGAAGCGAAAAATGTATACCAGGATCGTAGCAAGTGGAAAACTGTGGTCTCTGCCTACCTCACTGGGAAAGAGGCGTGACTGTAGGTTTTTTTTTTTTTTAAAGAATATTAGCAACCGAAATTACTAATATTCCCGTTAACCCCTCCTACTAAGCTAATTGCTTGTGCTAGGAGGAGTTCACGTCGGTAGTGTCATGGCCAGGATTCGACCTCTCGATATAAAGATCAATACAAATAGAAACATTCGAGTATACAAATGAGACTTGTATTCATACAGAGTCTAACCCGCGACCCCTGATAGCAGATGAAAACTCGCTTTCTGTTACATCAAAATAGTATTATTTCAGAATGTAAGCCACCTATATACATTCTAAATTACATCATAATCAGTTGAGTAATTTTCACACAATCTTACGCATTTATAATACTAAGATTAGATAGCAGTTCATTTGATCAGCATTTAGATTACTACCACGCGACGTATTTCATCCAACTTACGACAACTGCCGACGCACGCAGCAGTTGCGCGTAATTCGTTGCGGCTTCTCAATGGTCCTCTTTACCCGTATCGGAGTTTAACAAGTAATGGATACGCTGTATGTGTTGCATGTCGTTGTCGTATGCGGTCGGCTTTGGAATCATACCTTAATACCGAATAACGAGTTAAATCACGACATGGACAGTGTGTAATATTGTCTGACCATACATGATCATTCGTCAACCAAAAGAACAACAAGCCAATCGTTAGCTGGCAACATTGGACGTGTTGCGCAACGTTTCTGAATTTGTGGAGCAAACTCGTGTTGCGCGTTATATGTTGCCTAGTGAATAGGTACGAGGCTCAAGCGATTCAATTACAATTCAGCCCTACTAGATAAGTGGCTATTCATTCGCCGGCGTATTGTAAAATAGAATGACGAATGTATGGAATTTGATGTACTTATATGACAGTCGTCAACGTATCCTCCGGTTAACAAATTGCCACTTGTCTGGGAATGGGGGGGGGGGGGGGAGTCAGATTTAGTAGCGTTCAGAGGGAGAGAGACAAAGCTATTCACCCGCATACACCCTCATATAGCTCTTAAACAGCATCCAAACAACAAAATTAAAATTCAATTAAGTTATTCAAATCTTATTTTGTCTACTTGAACATTCGTAGAAGCGAATAAATTAATTCTATCTAAGTTTCCAATGTAAATCGACGAAATCTTTGATATATTATGTTACCTAGAAACGAGAATCGTAATTGAAATTTTCCCGCAGGTCTTCGCCGATTTCGGATCCAATAAAATCAAGTTCGCGTTCTACTGAAATACAAAAATGGTAGAATACTTCATATCGACGACGGCGATGCAACGGTTAAAACATAATAATAGATGGGTATTAGGAGTACATACATTACCGTCTTGTTTCTTTTGCTTGTATTAATTATTATTTATATTACAGCTACTTTTCAGCAGTCATGGTCGCGGGGTGTTCAAATATGCACCTTTATTTAAGTTCATGATATTAAAACAAGTGTTCTCTAATGAGCAGTTTTCCAGTAGGTATAATAATCAGTTGGTTTTTAAGTCATCAGGAGATGGCGCTAGCATAGCTTTTGGTAATTTTAATGTACTCTGTGGTTTATTTGTGCGATGTTGCCAAAGTTTAATTTCATTTACCCATATTACAATAGATGATGAAATATTATAAAACGCTTAATTCTTTTCGCGTCACTGTCTGTAATTTAAAATAATATTATATTTAAAATAATTTTATCAAAAAAAAATGTCAAAACATTTATGTAAAGTAAATCATTACAAAACCGAAGATTTTTTTTTCCATAAATTAGGGAACATTAGATGTGAGACCACACTCTACTTACCAAAAGTGCCGGCTGCGCCATCTAGCTTGTCTTTAGGAACGCTATAAATACCTACTAGAAAACTGCTCATTAGGTCTACTGCTTCTGAATGGATTGTCTACTGATCATTATTCTTTCTAATATTCAGGTGTATGGGGCCTCACCAAGTACTTTTGAGCTATAGGTACATACCGCAACATTAATCATTAAGGCATTGATGATCTTTATTGACAACTAGCTGATGCCCACGGCTTCACTCCAAGGGATTCTGTTCCCGTTCCCGTCGGAACGTTTTTTTTTTCTTTTTTTTTTTTCTTTTTTTTATATACCACTTAGTTGGCAGACAAGCACACGGCCCACCTGATGGGAAGCGGTCACCGTGGCCTATGGACGCATGCAACACCACCTTCTAATGCCCTTCTTGAAGAACCCCATACTGTAGTCGCTTGGGAAAACCACCGCAGGGAGTTCATTCCACAGCCTGAGTGTGCGTGGGATGAAATGCCTTTCAAACCGCACAGTGCGTACCGTTTCCGGACGCAATGTGTGAGGATGAATTCCCTGCCTGTAGCGAGAGGTGCGATGATAGAATGTAGCTGTTGGCATCATGTCAAACAGTTCTTCTGAGCACAAACCATTGTATAGACGGTAAAACACACACAGTGAGGCAAAGTCTCTTCTGAGACTGAGAGGTTCCACATCGCCTGCGAGTATGGGATTGCTGACGAGCCTCAACGCCCGTCTTTGTACCGAGTCAAAGGGGTCAAGCTGGCATGCAGGTGCCCCAGCAAAAAGGTGACAGCAGTACTCCATGTGGGGCCGAACCTGCGCCTTATAAAGGATGAGTCGTTGCCCCGCAGTGAAGTACTGCTTCGCCCTGTTGAGCACCCCAAGCTTCTTTGATGCCAGCTTCACCTTGTCTTCTAAATGACTACGGTATTGGACGTCGCTGGAGATATCGATACCAAGAATCCCGATACTCGAGGAAATGGTAAGCGGTGTGCCCAGGAATTGCGGTGCTATCCTATATCTTCCAATTAGTTCATTCATTCAGTCGAATCGATGGTGCCTCTACTCTCAAATTCTATCTTCCCAGTATGCTGCTACCTGAATCGCATTCTCGGAGGCACTCATTAGGTCCTCCGGAGTACAGGTAGATGGACATGCAGCACACGTCAGCAGGTGGGCCATGGTCTGTGGAGCTACTCCACACTCACACCCCAGGTCCACGTCATCTGAGTAAATTGTTCGAACCTTTCTAGAGTTTTGCGCTTTGTGTTTCTCTCTATTTTTGGTATTCCGTTGTATTTGAGCTACTAATTATAATTTAATTACTGTATTTATTCGAATAATACTGTAGTTTATGACGTATCCAATGTGCTAATTGATCCACACACACAAATTGTATTACTCCAAGATCTTCAAACGATAATTACATTACACGTCGTTATAACTCCTGTCTAAAATATTAAACAGAACACAACAGACCATATCCATCAAGTCTTTGGCAGTGTTATATGGCGGAATTAGCCAACTGTTATAACTAAGTTAGGCTCTCACACAAGTTTGCTTTGAAGTTTGTTGGAGTTACCTCCTTGAGGGAAACCACCCCTTACTTGTCGGGACATGTCACGGCGTTACATCCGATGTTTCATTGTTTGTTGATAGCTGTATATTACGCAGCCATTTAAAAAATTATATAAATATAGAACTGAGTAACAAACTACTGATATTTCATATGAAAATTATATAATTTACTAAAGAATTTTGTTGATTTGTAGCGGTGAATCAGGGCAACCTCCGCTATGATTAGGTACGTTGCCTCCTTCTTAAGACTTCTCGAAAATTTACTCTCGCAGTAAAACAAAAAAAAATCATCAACAAGGTTAAAATTCACTGTGGAGACCGCATCCCATACTGTATTGCGAAGTTAGACGCGGCTTCGCCCAACTGAACTAACCACGAGGATATAATGTCTGCTATCCACGCGCAACTGAACACCCTGGATGAACGTATACAGACTTTTGACCGACTGACAACTTTATTTTCTTTATGAGTTTCTATGTTTACTTAGCGAGGTATTTACTAAAAACGCAGCTTCAATGGATTCTTTTTTATGCTCCACATATAGAATCTAAAACAAGTGTCTGGAAAAAGCATTGCAGTTCCTTATTAATTCTGCGACAAAAAAAGTAGTTCTGAACCATTTAGTTCGAGTCGGAATTGTCTACACTCCTTATCTGTGGCGAGCATGGGCATTATCTCGAACAATACGTTAGAACATACACAGTTATACAAGGCGTATAAAACTTCCACTCCCGTTCCATTTACTAGAACGGGATCATTGAAAATCCTCAAGGCTCGTCTTTGTACAGAGTCAGCCGATTGAAGTTGATTGTTTTTCTGACAGATTGTTTTTATACAAACTGTTGTTCATTCTTTCCTAAGTATGATTAGATTATATTTTAATACAACCGGAAAAAACACCGTGATGATAAATTATTAACTGTAAATGGATATTTTGGGACGATTTTAGTCCCAAAAAAACGAAATTAACTTTTACTAACTAATTTACGCAGCTAGAATAGTTGACTAACCATCTAATATTGACGGCTAAGACCAAAAAGAAAATCCAAACTAAGTACCTGTCTATTAAGACGAAGGGCCCACAAATAATAAATGGAATCGATTAACAATTCTTCACAAGGACAATTTCCCGAATGTAACGAAACGGTCAACTGTTACAGTCAACTTCAACCTCAAAATACCCACGTTCGGTATAACATTTTTCTATTTACCGTTTTTCCGCATTTTATCCGAGGCTATCCAAATATAATATTTCAGACTGAACGTGTACACTGAGGGAATTATTGCGGGCTCGTTTGTTCCAAGCATGATTGATGACTGTACCGAAAGGAATACTTTCCCCGCTATACAATTTTTTACCATAGATAACTTCATATCGCGGGGTTACATCTGTTATTTTTCATGTTTCTACTTAAACTCTGATTTTATTCATACTTTTATGTTTTTTTTGTGTATTTATTTAGCGTAGTAAAGATATTAGGCCCGTATTCTAGAATGACACTCAGTCCTAAATCTCGATTTGTCTGAGGACATATCGTAATGACAGTTTGACAGATTTTATAGATTGTCTAAACTCCTCAGATAAATCGAGATTCAGGATGATTCTCGTTCTAGAATATATACCTAAAGACCACGCTATAAAGACAAACAAATACTTTGACTTGACTAACGAGTTAACCAAAAACGGCTACGTGGTTAAACTCTACGCCGTAGAAGTAGGAGCAAGGGGAATTCCAGCTAAATCCCTGTACAACTTACTTAAAGACCTTGGATTGCCAAGAGCTTCAGTAAGCTCTTTACTAAATCGAATAAAAAGCGGCATTGATAGGATCTTACCAAATTTGGATAGATAGGGGGGGGGGGAACACTACTGACGGTGGAGGTGAGCGCTGATGCATCACCCTTAACCTACATCTGGGTCGCAAGTCCCAGTCGCCGTCACGGTGTTCCTCTCTGTATCACGCTATGGACCCGGCGACCGCACGGTGAATCCATGGAGTGCTGAGAATCGGATCTCTCGGGCCGTAAAGTGTGGATTCCTGAAGGAGTAGAACAGGGCCACCCCATCTCTTCCTGTGGACGTCGTAAAAGGCAACTAAAGGATATAGCTTATTCTACAACCGGGCCACGCCCCATAAACGTTTCAAAATAAAAGAACAAAACTATATTTTCACTATATAATATCACAAAGACTTTTTACATTATATTGTTAAACACAATGATGTATTAAATTTATAGATACGTCATACAAGAAGATGGAGGCATTCAAAAATGGCGCAAACACTAAATATAATAAAAATATAACTGCTTACTAAAAATACGTCAATGTTATTAATTTATATGAATTATATTAATATTTATAACAATAATATTTGATTATTACGAATTTATTATTAAAGACGTTTTTTTGGGTGGCGCATTGCCGTGATTCTGATTGGTGCATACCTAAAAATGATGACCAAAAGTCATCATTTTTTTGTCGCCATTTTTGAGTGTGGACAACATATCTATAGTTTATAGTACATCATTGGTTAAACATAAAATCGTAAGCTTAAATTACAAAATAAATACAAACCACATCTCGAAGTACACTATACTTTATTAAAAAATGTACCAAGCCAACCAAGTTATGTTACCTTGTTGTTACCAACTTGAAGTTGATGATCCCTTAACGTCTACTTACATACAGTACGCAGTACCAGACTTTACATACATAGGTATTGAAGAGACTCAACGTCCATTTCTCATTAGTCATTTCTTGCCATAGTTTTTTATTTAGCTTAATAGATCACTTTGAAACTCTGACCCAGTCAAATCTAATGAATTTCTGAGTTGCATACTGTTATCACTATTTACAACAAAAAATTTAGTTTTATACAATTTCACATAAGCTAACACGCTACATATTATTAAGATTATCGTTAGTAGTGAACACCAAATTAATACAACTGATGTCGTTGAGAACGATGGAGCATTGGCTTTTAGAGTAGTTGACTCCAATGATGCTGTTGTAGGTTTATCTGTAGTACTAAATGTAGAACTTATTATAATATCAATATCGTCACCACACTTTATACCATGAACATTGTCCTCATGATATATTCTATCAATAGCAGTGACTTCAACTTGTCTAATTGCATAAAACGTAGTATTTGCAGATTTTATATTATGTACAATTTCTCTGCATGAAATTGGATTACCACCGATGCTTAGAGTTCTTAATTTTCGGAGAGAAATGATAATAAGTCTTTCTACATCAAACGTTTTTAAACGGTTATAATCAATAATTAAGGTTTTAAGTTCATCACATTCGTGGAAAATATCAACGTCTAATTGTGCTATTTTATTCCTTGATAAATCTAAAATTTCGGTCCTATGTAGCCCTTTTAGGCTTCCGTAGCGTAGTTTGGTTAGAAAGTTAGAGGATAAATTTAACAACTTCAAATTTTTCATAAATTGAAATGTACCAGGCGGTAGTTCGGTAATTTGGTTTCTACTGACGTCCAAAGCTTGTAAATATTCATTTTTCTCGAAAAATGTAACATTAAGGTATGTTAAATTGTTATTACTCAAATCCACTGACATGAGTTCTTTAAAATAACGCAGTTGTATGTCACTTATTTCATTTGATGATAACCCTAAGTCAATTAGTGTTATTAAAGAATTTGTATTTGGATTATTGAAAACTTTTAATTTATTGTTATCGAGAAACAATACTGTTAAATTGGGAAAAATGGTGGCGCTTATTTCTGATACATCTGTTATATTGTTATTAGATAAATCAAGATATGTGATTTTACAAGCACTTGAAAGAAAGTCTGATGTATTCATCAGTTTATTATTGCTCAAGTATAACGCCTTTAGATTTGTTAATTTACTAACATTAAATTTAAAATCAGTTAATTTATTGTGGGATATATCTAAGCTGTATAAGTTATCAACGCCTTTAAAACTATCGGCTTCTATATTCTCTATATAATTATATGAAAGATTCAGTTTAGCCAAAACAGGTAAATCAACAAAAGCTAGACTATCAATTTTACTAATATTAAGGTGACTTAACTCTAAAAATCGTAAGAATTTAGCTGGGCTGAATACATTTTGTTTAATAGCGCCATTCATTTTATTACCTATTAAATGAAGGTATTGCAAATTATTCAAAGGCAATGAATATTCCTCTATAACAAGTATATTATTCATAGAAAGATCTAAAATTCTCATTTGTGTTTGATTTTCAAAAACATATTTTGGTACAATAGTAATATTGTTGTTATTTACATATAATTCAATAATGTTTAGTATACTGTTTTTCATATAGTTTAAATTAGGTATTTTATTGTAAGAAATATCTAAAACAGTGATATTATTTGCGCCAGCAAAACTTAAATTTTCAACAAGAAATATATTATTTCTGCTTAAATTTAAGTGCAGAAGGCTTTCCATATCACTAAAAGCATTTTTTCTGATACCTGTTATATTTTGTTGGGATAAATCTAAATCTGTTAAATTCCGCAAATTAGATAACGTCTTCTCTTTTATGTCACCGGTAATATTATTACCTGTTAAATTGAGATAGTTTAACTGATTATTTAAAAAAGAATTCTCTTCCAAACCTATAACTTTATTGTTAAATAAATTCAAGTACTTCAGATTTTTATTATTTATAAACATACCATTCTCAATAACTATTTTAATGTCATTGAAGCTTAAATCTATGGTTTGCAAATTAATAGCTTGATTAAAGCAGTTGGACTCTATGAATGTCAATTTATTGTGTGATATATTGAGATTTACAATAGCAACTAAATGATTTATTTCGTACCCCGAGATCTTTACCAAATTATTATTAGAAATATCTAGTGTGGTTATATTTTTTAAGTGTATCAAAGATAGATTAAGAGAGGATAGATGATTATGTTGCAAGTATAAAACACTCAAGTTTTTCAAATTCATAAATGCGTCATCAGACAAACTCCACAAATTATTATTTTGCAAATATAATCGTTTCAAATTTGGAACTTCATTTAGTTCACTATCCAAATATTGCAATTCATTGTTCGATAAATCTAATTCTTGGAGGTCATTTTTCCTACTATCTGAAATTACAAATGATTTGGGACGAAATGACTGAATATGATTGCTTGATAAATTTAAATATTGCATGCTTTGTAAGTGTTTAAAAGCGTCTGCACTTATTGTTAATATATTGTTATTGGCTAAATTAACTTTAATGGCTTTAGTATAGTATCTAAGAGCAGAGGTATCAATTGTTTTCCAAGAATTACCTATTCCCCAAATTTCACGAACCCTACTATCAAAATTGGTTGATCCGAAAAACGCTGGTGTCAAATAGTTGTTATTAGAGTTTGTTATGAAAAATATCACGTAGGAATCCGTATTACATGTTGGATTATGGACACCTCCTGCCGTAGTATTGCATAGCACCACATACTTGCAGCTATTGATATAGGTTTTGATTTCACATGAAGATGATGCTGTTGCAATGATAGCTGTCAAGATTATGATACCTGTAATAAAAAAAATACTTTATTCAAAAATAATTATACTACTTTACTTTAGCCAAATGAATATTTATGTCCTAGAATATTTATTTTCTGACTTCTTGGTTACTTTTCAGCGTAATCACGGGGTGGTTAAGATGGTGGTCTTCCCGTGTCATAAAGTGTACGTTCACCTCAAAGTAGGTTCCTGCACCACTAAGATGAATTTAAGAGAAAATGCACTTTTTCTAATTGACATGTCAAGGGTACCCGAATCCGTCTAGCATGCAGGAAAACAATTATGAAACTAAAAGAAGCGAAAGAGTATGAGGGAACATGTGGTCTTTGCCTACCCCACGAGGAAAAAGGCGTGACTAAATGTATGTACATGATGTATGAGATTCGTTTACAGTTAGCACCTAAGCGATATGACTCGACACAATTCAAATTTTGAGCCACCACTGTCTCCAGCACTAAGCCAGTTTTATGGTATCAAATTATTGTTTAGTCACCCGGGTACCACATACTAACATACATATATACGTTATTATCACGCCTTTATCCCCGGAGGGTTAGGCAGATGTGAATTTACATCCACATTTCATTAATCATAGTATTCCGTTCCGTCCCACGTAATAGGGGGTGACTATTGGCGTATTCCGGGCACTATTGTTAACTCAAGTCATGCATCTGAGGCTGAGTCTGGGCTGATGCTAAACAGCCCAATCCCTTCGTCGCCTTTTACGACGCCACATGGGAAAAGATATGCCGGTAACCACGCGACACATACTAACAAAGTTTCAACATTTCAATTTAAAAAATGGACGTAAGTTCGACTGCCAAGATTTGATTACACTGGTTCAATCAAACTTAGTTATAATTAAAACTAATTAGACGTGATAATAAAACAATAATTTTGAAAAAGGAAATATTGCTATGAAAATAACAACCGGTTAATTTTGATTGAAGTGAAACAGTGATCAAGAAGTTAATGCAAAAAATTAGAAATAGTCCAAATTTACTTACTTGCAAATATTTTACGTATAGAAATATTGAAATCCATTATTTTCAATTGTGAAAGCACTTAACAAATTCCAATTTTCAAATTCGATTTAATAAACATTATACAAAACGATGGACGACACAGTTTAAAACAATAATATCAAATTATAACTGGACATTAATACAAGCTTCTGTTTGTTACAACGGACATAAGAATAAAGCGATAACAGATGACGAAGACCACTGTTGGTTTTGTCAATGATTTTGAAGAACAAAAATGAACGGAGTTGCATTTAGACAAATAAAATAATCATATCGTAAGAGACGAAATTTTTAGTCATCCATGGATTTAACGTGTTGGTGCCGGGTCCATCGTGTAGCAGAGAGAGGGAGACCATTGGAGTCTACCTAACACTTGTGACTCGGGTTGTACATAGGTTTAAAATCTTAAACCTATGACATTCGCGTAGGTAAAAACCTACGCGAATGTCTTTGACCATACAAATGCTTAAGGTCATTTGTTCGTATTTGAACCGTATAGAAATCCAATTTTAATAAATAACTTTATAGGCGACGATTACTAACTAAGAATGTCACGTCATGCTAATACACATAATTTAACAAATATAAAAAAAAGAAAAGAAATTTTAGATTATTAAGATGTAAGTATATTGTGGAAAATATTTGGTTTCATAAGAAAGAGTAGAGTGATGTTCAGAGCCTCTTTTCTAATATTTCCTCATTTTTTATTTAATTTATGAAATGGAAAAGTTACTCTGTATTATCCTGTAGTATGCAGGCATGTGAATTGCAGATCTGTAGGTTTTATCCATACTAATATTATAAATGCGAAAGTAACTCTGTCTGTCTGTCTGTCTGTCTGTCTGTCTGTCTGTTACTATTTCACGCCTAAACCACTGAACCGATTTTGATGAAATTCGGTATAGGGGTAGATTAGACTTTGAGGAAGGACATAGGCTATGTTTGGTCGCGATAACCGACATCCACGCGGGCGGAGCCGCGGGCAAAAGCTAGTAGTTAATAAGAGAAACTGTTTCGAAAATACTGATTTTTCGATGCTGACCTGATTAGGGGCCTTAAGGGGCCCCTTACATCCACACGCACTTTTACTAGCTACTTGTATTACTCTTCCTGCATAACCTAATGCGCTATGACGCTTACATGACAGTAAATCATGTATATTACACTGTACACCAAAAGAACATTTTGGTTGTAACCAGGACGCATTTGTTTTATTCTCTGTAACTTTAAACAGTACATCATTATTTTTTACGGGAATATAACCAATATAATATAGTCCATGCAAAGGTTATCTGACCGCACATTGTACAACTAACTACGAGTATAATGTAACAGGTATCCTTTGTTTGGAGCGCAATAAAGAGTGTCGATGTATCTAAAACTAAAAAAATAAATATTGTACACAACGCTATCTAGACCCAAAGTAAGCATAGCTTGACTAGCTTGTGTTATAGCTTCTAGAATGCGGATAAACAAACATAGATACACTTTTTTTTGTAAATATATACATAATTATTAATTATACGTAGAAAACACCCAGACAAAACTAATATAAAATATTCACTACTCGGGTAGCTCAACACCACCACTGTTCACAGGATGTGCTTATCATTCACAATTCAATTGAGATGAAACAACTTTAGTAGTTTATAGCATAAATATATCATTTTACAAATTCAATTCATTTAGAATTAGATCAAATATGGGTTTCCCAATTGTTAAACGTATAAACAAAGGAAAAGTTTTTAGTAATAATAGTGTTTTTGGAAATGATTGGTGATATCGAATAAACGAATAAAGACATTTTGATGAAATCGACTTCTTCTTCTGTCGAGTCGACGGCATATCGTGTCATATTTTGTTTGTCCAGTATGTAATAGTCACTCCGGAGCTACACTGCAGACTATGACCCACCTGCTAACGTGAACTGCCTGCTCAAGCACGTTTACTCCAGAGGAACTCATGAAATCGACTTATTCATATAATCATCATATCATATAATCATAAAATCTTCATAATCATAGCCAATCAAAAACTATCATAGGCCCAAGAAGTGCTGGCTAGACGTCGGTGAAATGTGATGAGATTAGAACTACAAAGTCTTTATAGCAAGCTGATGGTTCTGTAGAATATAACGTTAGAGATATTTCCTGACATTTTACAAAGTAAAGTAAATTCACCTGAAATTCAAATCGATTAAGCATTTCTCACTAAAATTAAGGACGGTATGAGGCGTGCCCTTTAGTTTGATTACTGATGCAAATTGACCTATTAACATTTCTGTGAATCTATTTCATGTTCGTGTTCCACATTGTGAAGGTCATGACCAAAGAAATTAGATTCTCGAAAATATGAAAGTTATGAATGAATGAGCATTAATATTCCAGATATTGATCCGATGCCTCATAAGTTTTGAAGTTATCCACATATTTGATTTTAGTACAGACAAGAGTAAAAATAAATTGTGAACGCCCCTGCTGTGTATCAATCTTGTAAAATGTAGAATATCCAGATGGCATTTAAAATACTTTCTGGAATAGTTTAATCCATTGCCCATCTTATAGATTTATAAAGCACCTTTGCGTATAAGGACATTTTTGTCATTCACGTATCACACTGACGCTGTTGGTAATATATGTGAAATGTATTTAAATGGCAATTATCCTAGCCATACAAGTGTTACATAACAGAGAAAAATAAAGTTGGGGACCTAAATGGAATAAGAAACGATTCCGAGTAGAGCGAGTGTTAAACGTTAAACATTACGATACAATTGTCAGCAAGGGGTGGTTAATAGACTTTTTCGACACTCCACCGCCTTTATGGGTCTTTTGTGGCCAGGCAGTAGTGTACCCAAGAATTTTCGATTTCAGCTAACGCGTTTGTTTGTTTTGTTACTACTTTATCTAATACTATTTATATGGTAAGTAGTAGTAGAGTTACATTTGTATTAGGATCTGGATGGAATTTGGCACAGAGTTTTTAGTCTGGAATAACCTTAGAGTATACATTATTTATATAGAGCGCGCGTGTCACTCAGGTCTTTGGCGCCGAGCGTTATTAGATACTTTGCGATGGTATGGCGCACCTATAGTGACGTTTCATGCATTACCGAAAGTATCAATAGATGCACTTATTAATTTAGTTTGTTGTTATGAAGTTTTTTGTTTAATTTGATATGCATGGATAGAATTAAAGCCAAGATACAAAAAAATGGCGTCATTTTGCGTATTACAAAAACAGTTAAGTATTACTACAAATATACGATGTTGAATAAAATTTTGATTTAACATGTCAAATTAAATATTATTTGTGAAGTCATTTTGATGGGTATTATTTTGCTACTGATTGAGGTTGAGCCAGTAGCATCGGTACTGTTCGTACCCGTGATAAAAGTTCATACTTGTAAGGCGCGCTCTATAGTAATGTATACTCTAAGGGAATAACACATGGTTACATTTTAATCTCGAGAATAAGTTCCTGTGGGTCACAGTCACGAGATCAGTGCCCCTAGCATGAAAAATATTACTATTCGTAACGTAAACGTATGAAGAGAACTGAAATTTCTCGTCGTAGGTACGTCTTGAGAAGATCAGATCATCAGATTTGTCGAAAGCTCTTACAGATTAACAGGCAATGTTATAGTAATTATTAAAGGTTTTTAGATTACTCCACCACATTAAGGCCCGTATTCTAAGACGATACTCAGTGCTGAATCTCAATTTACAACTACATTTGAGGACGGATTGTAATCTATATGACAGATCTAATCTCATTGTGAGAGTCCTAAAATATTAAATTTCCAAAAAGCAGCATTTTAGCAATGATTTCAAAAAACATGGTTACTCTACCCGATGCGGTGGAATTGATAAGACATGGCCGCAAGCACATTAGGTTTTATTTGATAGTTATTTATTAGGGTACCTTAAAAGTGTGGGGGCTGGGCCGCAGATTGCCACAATTGCGGTCCGGTATGGTAATTGCCCCGGAAACGGTTTCCATGTAGGGAATATAGGTTGTGTAAAAAATATTGTAGGCTGTGTTATTGAAAATTATATGATACTAGCTGATGTCCGCCGCTCCGCTCGCATTGTGAGCCCGTTTCTGAACCTCATATTGTAATCGCTTGAAAAAACCATTAGCAGGGAGTTCATTCCATGACTTTGACGTGGAATGTATTAGGCTATTAATGGCAAAATAGTCCTTATAAAGATAGGCATAATTCATTATCGTGTAGTTTGAAAGGAATACATATTACGTTGACTTTAAGCTCTATGCGTCCATTACTCAACTTAATATACCCCTGTGGCGTCGTTTTGGATGATGTAACAGGCTCGCTCCACTATCCGGGAACGTTGCCATGCAAATTTATGAATTTTGATCTGTTTGGACAAGCTTAGGCGGAAGATCGAGTGCTATGGTACACATTGTTCGAACCAAATGTCCAATAGTGGACTGCAATATGCCAATTGAATGAGAGACAGACTTACATGGTTGGTTATAGCTGACGCCTGGATCGATTTGCAAAATTATTTTTTTGTTTGATAGGTTATACTTCCCAAGTGGTCCCATGTAAATTTTATCAAGATCGGTTGAGCAGTTTATCAAATATCAAGAAAAATCGGTTGAAGTCGGTTTTTAATTTTTTTAATTTGGTGATTATTGACATTGTAGTTCTTTCACTTGCAGTAATACTACAATTTTATTAAAATAGTACCTAAAATGCTTGAAATACTCAATAAGAAAAAAACTATCAGGTTTTTAATTCTTTTTTTAATCATCACTTTAAAATGTATAAATATGCAAAAAAAAAAACGTTCACATTTCTGAATAAACCTTCATATACCAAGATAGATACTTCATTAAATTAGATAAGCCTAGTGGTTAAAGAGTTAGCCTTACGATCAAGAGGTCCCGGGTTCGGATCCGACGATAAATCTACCGACGCACTCCTAACAAAAGCTTTAGCTAAGCTGGAGGGTTTAGAGAGAATATTAATAATTTCAATTACCAATAAACTTAAAAAAAAGCCGAATGTCAAACTATTTATATCTTACCAGGGTAAACTGGGAACGTTGTAGTCTTAATTAACAGATCCCGACGGCCCAGTATTAAGCCTAGGGATGAAAGGAATCATTACAATACCATGGCCCTGTCACGTTTCACTTTAAAATCAAACTCTTGATGACTTTTCATAGCCAATCGCACCCACCATAACTTGAGACCGGCCCATCGATAAAACAAGCGGATTATTCAAATAATCAACCCTACAAACGGACCAAGATATTCTGGACTCCCAACAATTGTTAGTTAAGTAAATTAATTAACGAGTATAAAAGCGTGTTTAATTATAATTTGAATATTAATTGATTAGTTCGAGGAATGTGTACATATTATTAAAGGGTAGCAGTACTTCCTACTAATGTTTTGGATAAATCTTTGTTTTCTTGCATAGTTAAAATAAAAATACTAATACTACTGGCCCCAGCAGAAGGGGTAGATCCATTAATTTCAACCTTACCTTTTCTTCTACACTTCATCCGGTCTTTGGCTTCAGTCGGTAACGTCAAGAGTATTGTATTGACGTCATAATATTCGAAAAGCGTGCCAATGGTCTCACTACCAGGGACGCCGAAGACCGGATGAAGTGTAGTTGAAAGAGTGAGGTTTGGGCCCTGAAAATCTTGGTGGGATCCAAATACCTACACCCCACAATTTATTAGAGAATTTATTTATTACCTATTACCTAATGCAAATTAGTATAGAATTGCAGTATGTTACCAAATAAACCTGTTCAATCTTTTAATAATATTTGTTTTGTTCGATTTAGAAAGTGAAAAGAGAATCGACTTCGGGCAGGACTCGAACCTGCGATTTTTCCCTTACAGGGGGAATGCTCTAATCACTAAGCCACCGAAGCCCGCATGAAGCCGATCCAAATTCCTCTATACAACCATCTTTGGGGTGACCGTGGAGTCATCTACTGGTACTCATACGAGTTATCGGAACCAATGAATGATGTTACAATAATTTTTGAACATTGATTTTTGATGACTCCGCCCAAACAAATGAATTTGCAAGTCGATTCTCTTTTCTCTTTCTAATTCTATTTGAATAGTTAGTATGATAAATGCTTCAAAATTTCATTCAATTTGTTATGTTATTTGTATTTTACATTTCCACAACCAAATCACTATTTGCAGAACCTACTTCAAACATAAAAAAATTCACCGTACTCTCGTCAATCCGAACCAAATTCATCCCACAAGGAATAAACATGTGTAAAAAGTTCAACTTTATACAAAATTCACTAAGTAAACCCATCCTCGTTCATTTCCTTAGCGGCCTAAAGTCAGTTCATGATACACTAAGATCCCCGGGGACATTTAGCAAGTTTTTGCAGATGTTCCCTCGATACAGTCCGGCTGAAACTGGTTAGATGCGGAATATCGTCGAAGTTGGCCGAACTTAGCCGAAGTTCTCCGAAGGCAAAGTTTGTTTCGTTACTTCGTTAGTATTGGCACGAGATACTTCTTACCAACATTTACTCACACAACCGGGTTTAATGTCCGAGAATTAGGTTTTATGAGACAGACATTTAATGGATAAAATTTGAGAAGGAAGAAAGTGTATATGTGTGTAACGCTGCAGTATTATCTGATTTGGTTTGATTCTCAAGTTCATATTATTATGGAGGTTTTCAATTTTTAGTAGTAGTACTGTTTGACAGCATTGGACTTAGGTTATCGGTACTTCTAATTAGGTGGGTTCGAAAACAGTTAGTGAAAAGGTCCCGGGTTCGAATCCCGGTCACTACCAATGCAAACGCATTTCTAACCCAAGTTTAGAGATATTTTAGTTTATAATAGTTGAATGATTTATTAGAAATTTCAATTACTGATATTTTTTTCTAACTAAAATATAATAAGTGATCAAACGAACTTCTCAAGTGAAGTTCGATCATTATTATATGAGCCGCTTCATTCGAAGATATAATAATTTACCAGGTAGTCCCCCATATCCGCTAGGCAAGTTCGCACGTTTTTAAGAGATATGACTAAAAATTTACAAGTACCCTCCCTACGGAGCTATGCTCGGTCCGTCACTCGCGACAGTTACTCATTCTTTAGAGAGGTAAGGATTAACGCAAAACTTTCTTGCTTTCTTGCTTTGGGTATAGTATCAAACGTATTAACAATACCGTTTGTGTACTATGGGTGGGAGGGTGATTATATCTTCGAATGAAGCGGCTCATATAATAATGATCGAACTTCACTTGAGAAGTTCGTTTGATCACTTATTATATTTCGCCGCTTCATTCTCGATATAATAATTTACCAGGTAGATATTCAGAGTTAGCACAGAAAGTTTTTAATTCAATGGAACTCTTAATATGAACATGATGTTTATGTTGAGGGCAAAAACATAGTTACTTATCTATTTATTTAAGTTACTAATACAATAGTTATTTTCAATGACATATTATTACCTAATACTAGGTAAGGCATACTAAATTAGCAAAGTTTTCGTCACTGATTACCGTTAGGTTAAAGAATTTTGTAAAGGATGTGCTGGTCCAGCCAGCAGTTTTCCGAAAAGGGTCGACTGAAGGACCGCGCGAGTGCGCGGCGGGCGCGTGCTGTGTGCGTTAGAGACGCTCGTGTCGACGCCGCTTTCTGTCGGCACCTGCTTTATCCAGTGACCAGCTGATTGTGTGGTAGCTGGTCTGTGTGGTGCTTTGTATGTTAACAACAATTGACCCGAACTGGGTCCACGTATTTTTCTTTAGTAATTGACGTAAGATGCCACGACCCAAATATATGTAAGTATTACGTTTTCCGCACCACTGCCTAAATGAACCGAGACGGGTCGTTTAAATGGGAATCGAATTCCGTCCATTCGTTTTTATATAGCTTATGGCTGTCGTATTATCGATGTGAAGTAATACTAGGTACACAGTTGTTTTCTAATCACAAGTTTCGAGAAAGGAGCTCTGCTAAGAACTCTGAACTCTGAACTCTCTTTATGTGTTTTTCGAGTTCAAAAGTTGACCATATTCCGTTAGCTCGACTGTTATTTACGTTATTTTTATGACACACTGCACCCCAGCATGTCGGGGGCATCCGTGTTAGTCTCTAATTTAAAGTGAGTGAAGCGCATATATGATTAATTGTTGAGAATATGTTCTCGCTCCACCAGTCAAGGTCTTTCAATAACTCTGAAGGGAGTCTGATCTTTCTTTCGTAATCTTCGTATTTCGATAACATAGGAAATGTAAATCATTCTAGAATTTTCGAGTATGTCCAACCGTATTTTGCGGCAGGGCACGAAGAAGTTAAAACTCCTATCAGTTGAGCTACGTCAAGTAAAGTGCACTGTGGTAAGGAAGAAACCTTTTGAACTAACTGTGCTATATTACTTCGCTTTTCAATAGGTAACCTTAACGTCAGGTTTCTTGTATTATATACAAGATATTTACATGATTGTTGTGGGTACAATGAAGTTTTATCGAAATTTATAACGAGGCCTAAGCATTAGAAAAATGACAATGTTTCATTTATATTCTTAAGATACTCAGATTAGGTCATCTCCTATGCACGATTAGTCGAGCCATTACACCCTGGACCTAAAGTCGCGATTTTTCTGAAGACTCTTGGTGTTACTGATAACAGTGATAACTGATAAGGATAACCCATATGGTAAAGCTGTGAACTCGGGTGTTTTTTTTTTTTTTTTTTTTTTTTTACCCCGGAGACAGATTGGAATTGAAATCTTACAATTTTTGATCTGAGAGATCAATAGTAGCTAAATGGCCGTCTTTGAATATCAGTTTCATAGCTGTAGGTACGATTTTTTTTTTTTTTTTGTAAAAAGGGTATAATCCTATAAGGGCTGTTGCAGGGCCGATATGTATGTACTCCTCGAAATGAGGTAGGAACGGGATAGGTTGGTCACATCCGGGAGCTGTATTTTTTATCATATCGGTCATCGATATGTGAGTAGGTACCATTGTTTGAAAAAGATATATTTTTGATTTTTATGAAACAAGTGTTTGTACACAAAGAAATAAAATAAATAAATAAAAATGGCTGGCTGGCCTGTGTACAGTGCAAGAATGATTACTATTTTTTAGTGATCTTTTCCAAATTTAAGTTAGTATTGGGATACCGTTGTGAGACGTTGTATTCAAAACCAATTGTGGGCCCCATGTTGTAGTGTTTAGGCATTGACGGTTTCAACCTAAATGCACCTTTCAGCAGACGCTTTGCCCTTTCATCTGAACCGATGTCACCAGGGAATAATGCTGATTGGTGACTATTTAAACTACTGCATGAACATGTTGGTAAACTGTTGACTGAAGAATGATATTTATAGACACGCTAATTTGACTTTGCTTGATGGTAAGCTGGAGGCAAAGTCTCTGAAAACCGCTGTTATTGGCGGTTTGAATGAATTAATATGGTTGTGTTGGCAAAATTGCTACCACTATCTCAGAGTAACATTACTCTGATTAATAGTACTGTCTGCTAAGGAAGCTATTAATAGATTTAGTACGTCGGGAGGAGATCCCCGCTGGATGAAGGCTTGCCACAGAGCCTTGCTGCAGCCAGGGTAAGGTTCTGATGGAGGGGATATTGGTCTCTAAAAGAGATGATATTTCTGAAATTTGACATGGGAAATCACGGCTATGAGGGCCAGTAGCTTCGTTATCAATCACTTTTCTCCTGCATTTTAATGCCAAGAAAAAGGGAGAATCACGTAAAAATAAAATTTCTGATGATTGACGGTAAACGCATCCACTGCTATTGCATCAGGATTTTGTTTCCAAGATACGAACCTATCGCATTTTGTATTAGTGCGAGAGCCGAATAGGTTGATTTCAGGATGACCTAAAAGCCTTGTAATAATTTCGAATGCTTCATTTGATAGCTTATACTCGTACGACCGGTATGAACCTGAACTATGGCTGTGTCGTTGCACGGGACTTGTTCGAAGAAGCGGTCTTCGTGCTGGAGACATGCTGGTTGTTGCGGCGCTATCTTGCAGTCGGCGCCTGGCAACGGTTCCCTCCTCTCCCCCCCCCTACCTTTTTTTGATGGGAAGCGAGGAGCTTGCCAGTTTCCCTGATGTGGGTAGCGATAGGAGCCAGTCTGTTAAGAGGCGCTTGCAATTGGCTTCGGTGAAGTTACTTTTTAATTTGTTTTTCGATGGCCTTTGCGGTCTTAATCTTTACCGCAAGCTTTGTTCTGAACAAGATTTTGTCTCTTTCTGCATCATGGATTACGTTTAACCCGGTTTTATTAAGACTGGGTGTAATGAGCTTAGTACGGCACTGCGTGAGTTCGTAGTGTAAGTTTTGGCAAACGGTACCCATTACCGAGGTGCTTTATTACCTGAGTTTTATGTTCACCTAATAAGATAAGGTCCATGGCCTTATTTATCAATAGCTCAAGTACACCGTGACAAGATTTGAATAAAAAATCGTAATGCAATTATCTCGCAGATAATAAAAAGTGTACGTGTATATCTAGTTTAGATTGCACGTAGATACTATGTTTTAGTTTGTTAAAATTTAACTCGCAGTAAATTTCGTGATTGAAGTTAACTCGCATTTAACCCTGATATATGCTTGCAATAATCTTTATAAAGAAAAGCGGCTATGAGCATAATTTGAATTATAAAAATAGAAAAAACTATTCTTGTGGGTATTTCGAAACTATGATTTAATAGTTTCACCAGCACTAATGGTTCATTATTATGAATAAAGTAACCATGACAACTATCATATATCTAGTGGGTAACTCGCGGCTACCCCGTTCTCAGAAAAGGCTCACAGTCGATCTCGATTGAGTATAATGACCACTACATGTTGTATATTCACTGGTTACTTGCCACGTTATTGCAATTGACTCGCAGTCAATCCCGATTGATTCATGATGAATGTATGTAGGTAACTCGCAGTTATCCACGTTACCGCGATTGACTCGCAGTCAATCTCGATTCAGCTCACTACATGTTGTACTTTGGCGGGTAACTCGCCGTTGTCCATGCTATCGCAATTGACTCGCAATCAATCCCGACTGATTCATGTTGAATGTTCGTAGGTAACTCGCAGTTATCCACGTTATCGCAATTGACTCGCAGTCAATCCCGATTGAGCTCACTACATGTTGTACTTTGGCGGGTAACTCGCCGTTGTCCATGCTATCGCAATTGACTCGCAGTCAATCCCGACTGATTCATGTTGAATGTTCGTAGGTAACTCGCAGTTATCTACGTTATCGCAATTGACTCGCAGTCAATCTCGATTGAGCTCACTACATGTTGTACTTTAGCAGGTAACTCGCAGTTGTCCATGCTATCGCAATTGACTCGCAGTCAATCCCGATTAATTCGTGCTTAATGTTCGTAGGTAACTCGCAGTTATCTACGTTATCGCAATTGACTCGCAGTCAATCTCGATTGAGTTCACTTCATGCTATACCTTCGCAGGTAACTCGCCATTATCCGTGCTATCGTAATTGACTCGTAGACAATCCCGATGAAATATTTTAAGCCACTCGCTTACTGCATTGCTCTCTTGTATTAAATAGTGTCTCGCTATTATGTGTACCTAAATGAAGGTATAAAAATAAAAACATTTTCACCACATAAGTGCATTGTCGCACGGTATTAGTTGATATTATTGTTTCACTATTAATTATTGTTAAACATTCGCAGTGAAGCCCGACAATTAGTATGAATATTAATAATGTGTTGTTATTAGCTCGCGGTTAATTGCTACGAACTAGCGAGTACCGATTGTTTTACGGTTAACATAAAATTAATATCATCGTTTTAGACTCGCAGTCAACCCCCTATGTATATAAGAGGTATTTATTGTATAGGCACTTGTAGCAATATCGTTACATTAGAAGGTAATGTACATGCGCACAATACGATAAAATGTTTTATGTGTGTACTTACATATCACGTTTTCTTCCGCTTCGGCAGAAATAACTTAATAACTATAACTATACGACGATAACTTTCACTTTTATTTTTTCTTCGGCGCTGCGTTTTCGCATTGCTGAAGACGTGCTCACGTTGCCACGCACAAATAAGGAAATGAGTAACTGTCGCGAGTGACGGACCGAGCATAGCTCCGTAGGGAGGGTACTTGTAAATTTTTAGTCATATCTCTTAAAAACGTGCGAACTTGCCTAGCGGATATGGGGGACTACCTGGTAAATTATTATATCGAGAATGAAGCGGCGAAATATAATTAAATTGGGTAAGTATTATTCCGTTTCATAGAGTCCCAAATTGAGCAATTTCTATTCTTATGACCACGTGCGTGTTGCACGTATAATAAAGTAATGTTATATATCTATCTACTTTTACTTAGCAAGTATAATTTCGATTCTACCCTTAAAATACCCTTCGGTGTGATAGATTAAGATAGGATTTTAAATTTATCTAATAGAGGTTCAAATCGATACCTCATTTTCTAAGAACGAATAAATTAATGAAAGGATTCTATCCAGACTAGTACCCATATTTTATTTTCCGAAAAATGTTACGTTGTTAAAATTTTGCATATAAATTATTGAAGATAACCTGGCTAAGTAATATATCAATATTGAAGACGGTAATAAAGCCTCTGGAAATAACAATACAAGAACTAATTCAACACATTAATCAGCGTATTATGGTCCAGCCTATTGTTAAGACACGAACGTAATAATAAATAATAAATAAATATTCTACAACATTCTACACAACGCTATCTAGACCCATGGTAAGCTTAATTAGCTTGTGTTATGGAATCTAGAATGTAATCTAAACGTAACTTAATAAGATTAAGGAAATACATGATAACGTACGAGAGATTAGTCGTAAATACCACTAAGATGGGTCATCATCATTCATCATTTCAGCCATAGGAAGTCCACTGCTGGACATAGGCCTCCCCTATAGATCTCCAATAGGACCGGTTGGAAGCGGCTCGCATCCAACGCGTTCCCGCGGCCTTAATGAGGTCGTCTGTCCACCTTGTGGGTGGATGTCCTACGCTGCGCTTGCCGATACGTGGCCTCCACTCGAGGACTTTTCGACCCCATCGGTCATCAGTCCTCCGTGCTATGTGCCCTGCCCACTGCCATTTCAACTGGGCTAATCCGCTGGGCTATGTCGGTAACCTTGGTTCTTCTACGGATCTCCTCATTTCTGATTTCTAACTAACTAAGATGGGTATATCTATGAAATTATTTATATCCTTGAAGTACATTTCAAATGTATTGAAAATCAATCAAATAACCTATAGCAGTCCACTGCTGGACATGGCCCACTCCCAATGTGCGTCATACTTCATGTTGTCAGTCCATTTGACTAGAGGGCGTCTCATCCCAACTTCTGTTTGCCTTCTTGCGGTCTTCGCTCTAGGACTTGTTTGCTCAGACAGATGTGGCAAGACCACTGCCACTTCAGCCTGCCTATTCTGTGAGCTATGTTAGATACTTTTTTTCTTTGTTGGATGACCTCGTTACGAATTCTATCCTTCAACTCTTTGAAGCGGGGTGACTCCAACCATAGCTCGCTTCATAACCCGCTGCCCGACTAGGTCGTGAAGTAACTAATGAAAATATAAAACGAATAAAAACAAAGAAAAGCCAATGGGATGAAAGAAAAAAGCAGCAGTAAAATCACACAATCAAAATCCTAACACATAATATTAATATGCTTACAGTCCACTCAGACATTCTGTGTTATGAGCAAATATCCAGCTGATATATACCCGATTTATACTTAAATTTTAATTTTAAAAGTCAACCGACGGTGATGTCTGTTTAACTTAATGAAGCTTAATCAAAACAAAGTAAATAAAGGCACCCAATTAATTAACACTTTTCTTTAAAATTTACTTTGTAAACTCAATAAAAGTTTATTGACATTAAAAAGTAACAGCTTCATTAATAAATTATGGTGTTTTTGTTAATTTTCACTTCAAATTTCTGTTGAGTGTTGAGTTTTAAAATAAATATAAACGGTATGTATGTAGGTATGTAAAAAATATTACTTTTCTGTTTTGTTACTCTGTTCTGTTTGTCATCACATTTTTAGTCATTTGAAACAATATTTCTAGTCTATTTGACTAATATTGTTATAGTTTTCTTTTTCGTAAAGAATTTTAGCAACTGAAATTACTAATTTTCCCTATAACCCCTCCAGCTAAGCTAAATTTCTTGTTTTAGGAGTGGGTTCACGTCGGTAGTGTAACCCGGATTCGAACCCGGGACCTCTCGGTCGTAAGGCCGACGCCTTAACCACTAAGCTACCCCGAATTAATGGCATCTTGACCCCAAACATGTAATAAAATGTTAGAATACATTTGAATGAGCGGGATGCGATTTTTGAGTATCTTTTGAGGATAGAACGGGGTACCTAAGCAGTGAAAGAGCTCAAACCCAAATCATAATATTTAACCAATCCGCGCGCGTCAGGTTTCGTTTCTCTAGCGATTTGGGTTTATGATATATGCCGGTAACTATAGTAAAAGTATTATCCGGACGGTTATGCTCGAAGTCGTTAACCCAAAAGGCTAGAAGCATACCCACTGAAATCAGTCAACCAGTTTTACCCACATTTATCAACCGTTTGGTTATTTATTTATTTATTTATTTATTCCTCATACTACCATTATTACAGGTTGTCCCCAATGCAATGGTAGTAGACCACAATTATTACAATTCCTATTACATATAATAATACAATGGTTTTACAATAATTAGACTTCAATCCAATATACTACCCATACCCCCTTAGTTGAAATCAAAAATTAATATAATCAAGATAAGAATAACATAATTAATCAATTATAATATCATGCGTACTTGATCAGCGTGGTTGCCTGTACAAATATTGATCCAAGTAAAAAATATGGGTTATACCTAAACTATAAAGATATCAAATGTGTGCCTACTTGCTACCCGAATCTGAAACCACACATAGGGTTTATTTCGCTAGACCAAAAAAGGGCCGATTATATTACACAGAGCGGCCAATTTGGGACATAATTCGAGCAAAACCTTTGAGTGGTTTTAGACAATGGTATTTACTCTGTACCTTTATTTTTTTAACGTGCGAAAAATCTCCCCACGGATACCTCCCCCGCCGGAGCCGGAGGAGGAGGTTATGTCGGACTCGAACCGACTAAAACGCACGCCGTCTGTGGGCCGTCGTCGGTTGCCGGAGGTGAGGTTGTCGTAGTCATATCCCTCGCACCCCGGCCGACCCAGGGCCAAATCTCTCGATCTGGCCCTCATCCGGGGTATTTACTATATACAGTCGAATTCAAAAGTGCAGTAGCAATCCTACGTAACAATAGCGTCAACATTCTAGCGCTACTTGAGACCTTTTTCTTTTAAGACAATTTACACACACACACATAAATTGTTCTTCCGTAGGAATACTATCGATAATTTCGTTGTCACTACGTAAGCAACCCGTGGCCGAGTGGTTAAAGCATTAAGTTTTTTGGAAATGCAAAGGTTGATGGTTCAAATCCTACGATCTTGCAATAACACTTTTTGTGTTTCATTTATAAATTAATGTCATTGTATTATTTGTTAAATTTTAGCAAATATCAACAAAAAATGTAAAAAGAATGCCAACTTCATGCAAAATTACTTTATCAATTTTAAAAATTATATTTTTGTCATAAATATAAAAAATCGTTATAAGCTGGAATCGAACCTGGAACCTCTTATCATTGCACATCTATAGTATCTTGCTTAACCCACTTAGCTATCAGTTAATTTACTAAGTTGGTAAATTACTGTATTAGTATCTAATGACACACACACACATAAATGTAAACACAAAACCGGGCCGGCGCGCGGCCGCACGCCACGCCATTTTGAGCCTTGTTGTGCTAATGCACTTATGAACTCTGACTGTACCTATAGTTGAAACCATTTCTATAATCCATACTAATATTATAAATGCGAAAGTAACTCTGTCTGTCTGTCTGTCTCTATCTGTCGGTCTGTCTATCTGTCTGTTACACTTTCACGCTTAAGCCACTGAACCGAATTTGATGAAAATTGGTATAGAGATAGTTTAGACCTAGGACATAGGCTATGTATGGCCGCGATAACCGACATCCACGCGGGTGGAGCTGCGGACAACAGCTAGTACCCTATATAAATAAGAAATGAAACCCCCTAATTGTATCTACGCGCTTATCTTCCGAACGACTGCGTTAAATCGGATAGTATTTTTTTATGTTCTTTCGTTATCGTCAGGATAAGGTTTGTCTACAAGAAAAAAAAAATCGGAAGATGCACCGGGAACAGAATCTAAATTCACCATGGCTTATTAAAGAAAAGTAAAATATATAATATTTATCGAATTGAAAATAAAAATTAAAAAAAGAAACAGAAGCTGCAGCGGGAACGGGATCTGAATTCTACGCGATTCGCGGGCGGGCAAGGTAAAGAAATATGATATTACGAATCAGCTTGTAAAAGATAAGTAAATAGATACCGGTACCTATGTAATACTTTCAGGTATTATCACATCAGTAATCGTTTTAATCCCTATGTTTGTACATGAAATTCTGATTAGAACGTATTGTTTGTCGACTATACTATATTATTACATACATAATAACCCTTCAACGAAATTAGATTATTGATAGGTACCTACTATGAAAACTCACATCGTTTTCGCTTTGTTTTCAATTAATTTAGAAGGTGGCGAAGTATATTGGACTTTGTTTATGTCTGACTAGAAAAATACGATTTTCTGGTCACAAATTTATAAACACTACTTGGGGCTGGTAAAATTGACTGATAAGACATGTATCTTTCCCACAGGAACTTTTTACTACCTTTTAGTAACTTTTTTTTTTTTATCGTGCGAAAAATCCCCATGGATACCTCCCCCACCGAGGCCGGAGGAGGAGGTTATGTCGGACTCGAACCGACTAAAACGCACGCCTTCTGTGGGCCGTCAGTTGCCGGAGGTGAGATTGTCATAGCCATATCCCTCGCACCCTGGCTGACCCAGGGCCATATCTCTCGATCTGGCCCTCTTCCGGTGGGGGACCACGGAGTCCCCAACTCGCCCCCGGGTATGGGGAGGCACACAATGTGCGCCGCCGCCGAGGCCTGCTGCAAGGTCTGCGATTCTCCTTCGCTCCCGCTTCGCCGCCTCCTTCACGAGCATTACTTGCTCGCAGAAGGAGGCGCCGGCGGCCCACGCATCCGCGCAGCGAACCATCGCTGCGAGCAAAGTGGCGAGCGTGAGAGCTCTCACTCCAGGGTTGCCACCAGCTCCCGTCTCGGTATCTTTTAGTAACTAGAGTTGACGTTGACAATGGTCTTTGAGGAGGGTAGTATCTTTTCCTCTTCCGAATCTTATCCCAAAATCGTTGCGGTCGGTTTTCATCTAGCTGTGAAACGGCTACTGGAAACCACCACAACCTACTGGAGATATTATGATATCTCCAGTAGGTTGTGGTGGTTTCCAGTAGCCATGGTTCAATCAGTACAATTCTCTATTCTGAGATTCTATAGTCAAATACAGAATCACTGGTTCAAACCAGTCGCACTTTTTTACGATGGCTGTGGTACGACAATATGTTTGCTTTAGCAGAATCGAGGTCCAGGACTGATGATGACAGCTCAATGTGCTCTCCAAGGTACCGAGGGGGAGTCACTCAATGTGCTAAAAATGATCATCTGTTCTACGACTGACCTGCCCCCTCCTAGACAAAATGAAATGACAGGAAATTTGGACTTGACGTATATGACAGTCGTTGTCGTATTTGTCAACGAATTACCACTTGTCTAGGAAGGATGGCTAGTATTACTAAATCCCTTGGGGAGAGTCAACGAATGATACTTTTGATTTATCGATTTTTATAGTCATCAGTTTTAGGTAAAACAAAAAGCAAGTGTACCAATGTCAATCCTATCTTAACAACTCGAATCAATATCCTTTGTTTGAAACGTGACAATGGTACTCTTCGATTACACATTGTTTACATCTCTCGCTGTCTATATAACAAATAAGGTTCTATTTGCCCGGGATTAGTCCGAAAACTATGTGATAATTTGGCATGATACGTCTGTCGCAGTCATCTTCTCATAATACGAATAAGATGATATAGGTTTTTGGGAGATATCGTTGAGAATGTGAGCTGTTAGAGTTATAAAATTTCGTATATTATGCTGCCGTCGTAATTAAAAAGGGCACAACTAACATTTTGTAAATATTGAGAAAATAGAGATTAAATTTTTTTTTTGTTTTTGTTGAAAAATACCCCACTAAACTATATTTTCCAAAATTCTGCGAATGGTAATACTTGCATTTGTATAGTACGTATATGACCATAGCAAATTTTTATTATAATTTTAATGCATATAATTGATAATTAGCATAATTCGTTTCATCTTAACATAAAAAATAGGATAAAATCAATCATGTTACGTTTAAAAGGCATATACAAGGAAATATGCCTTTTCAATGTAAAATTTTGAGGAACATTTTTGAATTTTACAATGAAAAGGCACTTTTATTAAATTGTGCCTTTTCATCGTATTATTATCAGTTACGATGAAAAGTAAAATATTAGAAAATACTAAACTTCTCTACGAATAAAATAAAGTAGTTATATATAATTGAGTTCTCTGAGTTTCTTGCTGGTATCTTCTCAGTAGAACCAACTACCGAACCAGCGAAAGAATCATTTTCAAATGGTTTACTTTAATTTATTTAATATTTTATTTTTTGTTCACATACTTCTTGACACAATTGTTATATTTTGACGTTCATATGTGCTCTATATGTGCCTAAATTGAATAAACGAAATTGATTCTTTGATTGATTCTTTGATTGATATAAGAAAATCAACGTTTATTTCAAAAAAGTTTACAAAAATAATATATCTTGATTCTTAATTCATCATTTTCATCATTTCAGCCATAGGAAGTCCACTGCTGGACATAGGCGTCCCCTATTAGATCTCCAATAAGACCGGTTGGAAGCGGCTCGCATCCAGCGCGTTCCCGCGGCCTTGATAAGGTCGTCTGTCCACCTTGTGGGTGGATGTCCTACGCTGCGTTTGCCGATACGTGGCCTCCACTCGAGAACTTTTCGACCCCATCGGTCATCAGTCCTCCGAGCTATGTGCCCTGCCCACTGCCATTTCAAGTTGCTGATCCTCTGGGCTATGTCGGTAATCTTGGTTCTTCTACGGATCTCCTCGTTTCTGATTCGATCTCGCAGAGAGACTCCGAGCATAGCCCTCTCCATAGCTCGTTGGGCTACTTTGAGCCCACTCATAAGCCCATAGTGAGAGACCACGTTTTAGTGCCATAAGTCATCACTGGTAACACACACTGGTCGAAAACTTTCGACTTGAGACACTGAGGTATGTCGGACGAGAAGATATTACGCAATTTTCCGAACGCTGCCCAGCCGAGTTGGATTCGGCGACTGACCTCTTTCTTGAAGTCGGACCTACCTAACTGGACTACTTGTCCTAGGTAGACGTACGAGTCAACAACTTCAAGAACCGAGCTCTCAACAGATATTGGGGTGGGTACAACATGGGCATTACACATAACCTTCGTCTTGTCCATGTTCATTTTAGGACCCACCTGTTGAGAAACTCGGTTGAGGCCATCGAGCATTGTGTTGAGATCTTCCATCGATTCTGCCATGACTACAATATCGTCGGCAAACCGGAGGTGAGTGATGTATTCGCCATTAATATTGATGCCGAATCCTTTCCATTCCAGGAGCTTGAAGGCGTTCTCCAAAGTGGCCGTAAACAGTTTCGGAGATATCACGTCTCTCTGTCTTACTCCTCTTTTCAAAGGGATCGCCTTCGAACTCTGTTCCTGTACTCGGACCGACATGGTGGCGTTATTATACAAACACTTCAACACTTCGATGTACCGATAGTCAATACGGCACCGCTGGAGAGACTCAAGCACAGCCCATGTCTCGACCGAATCAAAGGCTTTCTCATAGTCCACGAACGCTAACCAAAGTGGCAAATTATACTCTTCGGTCTTCTGTATAACTTGCCGCAGCGTATGGATGTGGTCTATGGTACTGTAGCCTCTTCGGAAACCGGCTTGTTCGGAAGGCTGGAAGTCATCAAGCCTGCGCTCGAGACGGTTCGTAATGACCCTTGAAAACAGCTTGTAAACATGACTCAGAAGCGAGATGGGCCTGTACAATAGAACAAGGTAGTTAGAAATAAGTAACAAAATACAATCTTACCAGAGCGTCGCGCCGACAGGCGTGGACTCGTCTTGACACGTCAGGCACAACTGGCGCAATCCTACGCATACTTCGCCCCCTTCACTTCAGCACTCTCTTCACAGATGTTAAGTAGGAAAGGCATTTCCGCTACTGTGTATATTTTCATATGAAATTATAATGTGTGGAGTAAATAGTAAAGGCATAACTGCCAGTTGTGCCTTTTCTTTTACGTTTCTTGCTACGGTATTGGTAAAAAAATTAGCACAAATACCACATAAGCCCTTTCTATTTGAAATGCATCGATTATGCCTTGTCAATTAGAAATGTTAAAACCATAATTATAAAATAGAGGACATATGTCACAATGTGATCTTTTTCCTTACAAAAACTTGAAAAATGGTGCATTTGTGCCCTATAAACTTATGCTATCTCTGTTTATTTTGTTGCTAAAAATACACAAAAAATTGGGCAGATAGACCTTTTTTTCCTGATTCCGAATATGTATATAACTCAATTTGGCATAAAATGTTAGTTGTGCCCTTTTTAATTACGACGGCAGTATGTTAGATGGATAATTTTACGTCCAGTATTTTAAATTATTGTTGACGTCATCTTTATAGAATAAAATGCTTATTTGATTTTCGCATATATTCATCATGATTCGCGTACTATGAGATAACTTAAACTGTGTGACAACTACCATCTTAAGTCAACCCACGACCATTGATGCTGAAAAGTAGGCGAAACTTGGGGTAAAACATTAAGTCCGCCTTTGTACATTCTACTGTGCATAAAGTTAAATAAATATGTTTTTTCTAATAAAAATAACAATATTTAAAAAAGTTACTTTAAACTTGTTGTTCACAACTGCACTAAATCAACGGATTTTATGTAAAAAATATAGCTGTTGGTGTATGATGGGACCTATGGGCACCTGAATAGGGGTCGAATCTATTAATTAAAATTTATTTTATTCCAGAGGACGAATGGGTGCCTTAAAAATTAATTAATATTATTGGTCTGTTTATACTTGAGATTGATGGCACTTGGTGGAACTTGCTACACATATTGAATAAATCACTTGTACTTTTCCACAATTATTTATTTATTTGAACCTTACCGGTTTCACCTTACGGCATTATCAAAGGTTTACAATGTTTTAAACTAAAAAACTACAATATTTTATGTGTGGGTACTTTTAAAAAAGAGTATACCAGATTCAACTTTTTTCCCCAAAATTTGGGGAAATTTAAATTTTCATAAACGTAATTATGTTTTGTAAAATAATTTATACATTATAAAATTAATTGTATTACAGTGAAATGTCAAATATAAAATGTCAAGGAATTATAATTAAATTAAATTAAAGTAATTGTCAAATCAATGATGTCAAATGGATTAGATACTTAGATTACAATATATAAAAATGTCAGTTACAACAATAAATTAAGATTACAACGAATTAATAACAAATAAATAGGTATGTATATGTCATTATTATTGTAATAGAGGTGAACGGCTCAGATCTAACTGTTGGTTAATTATATTGTTTCTGTCCGTGTTTGTCAGTCTGTTTATTTCCAATGCTTCTAGGGCGTTCATTTTCCTGCCTTTGTCACATAGACGCAGAGCTTTAAAACCAACTTTTGGGTCAAAAGTGTGGTTTCCAGAAGCAGGTGTTCTGCAAAATTGGACTCTGTTTTTTTGAGTCTCCAGCCTCTAACGTGTTCAGCGACTCTAATTTCGAAGGATCGTCCAGTTTGGCCAACGTATTTTCTGTTGCAGGTGGAACATGTCAACTCGTATATACCACTCCTCTGTGGAATTGGGGTTGCATCCTTATTGTTACAGATTAGGTTTTTTAAATTGTGAGTGGTATAAAAAGCTGCTTTGCATTCAGAAAGATTTCTGGCACATTTGTACGAAATATGACCAATATACGGTCTCCTACCGAAGGACCAATGGGCACCTAAAAAGGGGTCGAATTTACAACTTTTATGCTAGGGGTCGAGTTTTAGAGGACCAATGGGTGCTGACCCATAGAATCCGTTGAAAAGTAATGTTATTTCAATGTGTGAGATTTGCGTAAACTTCAGACTGTATCATACTTATTTGAATCAGGTACTACTTTTTTATAAATTCAATTTCATGGAACAAAATATTATTATATTTTGTTTCATGAAATTAAATTATATAAAAGTCTTTAAAAGAAAACAAGTCAATTCCACTTCAAGGGAAAACAAATTGAGAGGAAACTCGTGGGCTGTCTTTTGATGTTTTCAAATTAAGGTCACTGGGTTTATAAGTATCAACCCGTTATTAGACCTGAGAACCTTTCAGTAAAATTACGTAAGTATTTAAAACGTGTGATTTCAAAATGTATAAAATTAAAGTTTAAAAATAAAAAATTGAAAATAAATCAAATTATGAATGATTCTGAAGGTGCAATAACCTCACGAAAAATAATGTATGTTTTGACAGATGATATGAAATTTACAGTCAGTTTTTTTTACGTTTTCCTTTTTAATCGAATTGAAATCACGCGTTTTGAAAATGTGACGTTACTGAATCGTGTCTCTGATCGGCATTCACTTATTATATCGATGTAGAAGCCCTCGCAATAGGGTCACGCGGCTGCAAACGGGCGCCCTAAGGAGCGTTATTGATGAGTAGTCTAGCCTAGACGTCTAGCGCACGGTAATCGAGCGGCCAGTAGGAAGTTTTCATGAAATGGTGGAAGCTTTTCCAATTTATTCCTCCCTCTCCTTTCCTATACAGGACAACAGGTGCAGGACTTACTTGTCCCCCGCATATGGAGCAAACAATTCCATCAAGAATTAAGCGGTTCGAGCATTTTTTTCTTTACCGCACCATCAAGTCGTGAAACTCTTTACCAGCATACGTGTTTGGCCACCCCATCTCTTCCCATACTGTTTCGTATCTATTTTTTATCGTGCGACAAGTTCCCACGGATACCTCCCCCGCCGGAGCCGGAGGAAGAGGTTATGTCGGACTCGAACCGACTAAAACGCACGCCGTCTGTGGGCCGACAGTTGCCGGAGGTGAGATTGTCGTAGCCATATCTCTTCCGGCGTGGGGACCACAGAGTCCCCGACTCGCCCCGAGTATGGGGAGGCACGCAATGCGTGCCGTCGCCGCGGC
This sequence comes from Eilema depressum, assembly GCA_914767945.1. Classification (NCBI taxonomy): domain Eukaryota; kingdom Metazoa; phylum Arthropoda; class Insecta; order Lepidoptera; family Erebidae; genus Eilema; species Eilema depressum. Next base: position 15,899,643 of record OU612030.1, on the reverse strand, counting down.
CTGCTTCTGCTAGGGTGACAGGTGGCTCCACCCGTCACCCCCAGGCCCGCGCTCATGGGGGACGGAGGTCATTCTGCGACCTCCGACGTCCAAGTTGCCGCCGCTCGTCGCGGGCCGCGTGGTTTGCGATTCTCCTCTGCTCCTCGCGGGGACTGTTTCGTATCAGAAACTGAGATCAGATAGATATATACTATACAGGCCAGATTCAGCCTCAGATGCATGGCTAAAGTCAACAATAGTGCCCAGAATACGGCAATAGGCTCACCCCCTATTACATGGAAATACAATGATTGGTGAAGTGTGGCTGTTATTTCACCTCTGCAAAACCCTCCGGAGTTAACAAAGGCGTGATTGGATTGGCATGATGTATGTATGGTATGTTTTTTCACTGAAAAACTAAAATCTGGGGGCTACCACGAAACTTGTACCTGAAATTTTTTCAGATACAAAGTTTCATGATGGTAGCCCTCAGATTTTACTAAGTATACTGTGGAACTTTTACGTTGTGTTGCCATACCAATCGACACTGTTTGGCTTACTTTCAAGGGCACATTTATGATAAGGATCAGTTATACACATAAAAGTCACACTTAAGTTTGATGCAGGGGTATGAAGTAACAATAGGGTGATATCGAGCACGTTAATCAAAAGGAAATACGTTACGTACCACGTTTAATATTCTACATAATAACAGCGTATTTTATATAATAACTAGCATATATCCGCGGTACTGCCTGCCTGGATGTTGGTTATTGCGAATTTTAGTCAAAATCTCCGGTTCTACTCAATCAATTGCGATCAAGGAAACTTAAGATTTTAAGTCTGACCAGGATATTTCAACCAAAAAACCGCATGCAAATCCGTTTGCTAAATCCAAATATATTTGTATGTTCAATCTTCTTCTTCGTCTTCTTCCATCCCTTATTCCCATATCTATCTGGGGTCTGTTTGTGTTCAGTTCTGAGATTACTATAGACATAACCCTTTTATAGTGCGGAAATCCCTTCAGATACCTCCCTGTTGAAGCCGGCGGGGGTGGTTATATCTGACTCTAACCGACCAATAAATATAACAAAACTACATTTTTTACTACATTAATGTACAGACACGACCACTTTACAATTATGTAATAGTAGTTAGAAATGTTAACGGGAATTAACGTAAATCATGGTATTATCGGTATTCACATACCTTTGAATTGCGTGATATTTCGACCATGTATTGTTACACTGACCGTGTTCACAGGTTGAGTGGTTCAGCGGTGCACGCTCTCCGTCATACATACAAACATACATATAATCAAGCCTTTATCCCCGGAGAGTTAGGTTAGGCAGAGGTGATTTAACACCCACATTTCACCAATCATTCTTTTCGGTGCCATGTAATAGAGGGTGAGTCCGGGCACTATTGTTGGCTCGAGCCATGCGTGTGCGTCTGAGGCTGAGTCTGGGCTACAAGGCGACCAAGAGATAGGGCGATATCCGACAGCTATATATCGGATATTGCCCTATCCCTTGGTCGCCTTGTACGACACGGCATGGAAAGAGATGGGTTGGCCCAAATTCTAGTCTCCCCGGAACCGCCATAAAAATCAACAAAAATTTGTTCATAAAATTAGAACGTGTTTACTTAATAAATACTTTCCTTGATACCGTCATCTCGTTTTAACCTCGTTACTACAAAGTTAGTGTAAGGTAAACAATTGAATATAAGAAGAGTAATAATATTCTCCCAATAGACCACCTGCGGTTTGACAGGCCGCCATGATCTTCCGGGCTTCTGAACACTTGGGAAGGCAGTAAGAAATTTCCTCTTACGAAATGCTATGGTATTTTTGTGTGTTTAATACTGTTATGTTCACTTCTCCGTTATCCAACTCTACCTAGCCTAACCCTAGCCTTTACTTTCCTACTTCTTATCCTATCCCACTAATTAGGAGTTAGCTAGTTTGTGAAGTTTTTTGAACGGTCGGATATTATTATGTTATGTCGGGACCATGAAAATGTCTAGGATTCCCAAACCCTAGTTATTTTCCTCCAACACCCCGTAACAACAACGGTCGTCACCTAGTACGTCAGTCAATAAAGGGCTTTTTCCTTATTGACCTTATAATAAGAAAAGATGACTCAATAACAAGTCGTTTACCTGGGTCATCCTGGCAATGACCAAATATCGTCTTAAGCAGTGTTTCTCAAAGTTGAGCATGGGTACCAGTTGGGCTACCTGGCAAATTGTACGAAGAGGTGGCAGTCTTTAGTTGATTTCAGTCTTTCGCATAATATAGCAAATACTTTCCTGAAGACTTACTTGTCTGATGGGTGTAATTTCACGTTTCTAGTCACGATAAAAACAACATTTAAGCATCATATAGGTATTTAAACTTTCATGGTCGTTCACATTACTATTAGAACTATCGGGATATTTACCATGTATTGTTTGGAGTTTCCGATATTTCGGCGCTGTTGCAAGCACTATGATCACGGAGGAACTGATCTCTGACTTCCTCCGTGACGGTGCTTGCAACAGCGCCGAAATATCGGAAACTCCAAACAATACATGGTAAATATCCCGATAGTTCTAATAGTAATTTAAGCATCATAATGTTATCACTGAATTTCAATTTACATTTAAACTGAGCAAATTTTCTCTGGTGATCGACTCTATTTGAAATGCAGCAAGAAAAATAATCACATTAATAAATAAAACTACCTTTTGACTACATGTTTTTAGGAAAGCATCTTATTTCTTTTGTAATTCCATGGTTTTATCTATAGAAAGTTTCATTAAACAGCTTGCCACTGTCTTGAAAATATATAAGGAATACGCAAAGCTTTGAGAAACCCTGGCCTAAGATACACAGGACGCAAAACAAATCTCATCACGCAAGTTCGATAATATTGTTATTAATGGATGACTGGCCAAAGATGAGAAAATATACTATTACCGTACCCCGTATTCTTAATGAGCTACTTAGAAAGATAAATGCTACAAACCACTGTTAGTGTGGCCCAGAGAAATTATAATATTTGTGTAAGCTGAACAAAAATATTGGCTAACAGACTTATAATATTATAAGAAGTTTCAATGCAAAATGTTATTAGAAAATAGGTTTTTGTCTTGGAAACTTATGAAAATGTATAATGTCATTCACATTATACATTTTAATACGTTGATTATATGTTTTAGTTAATGAAACTGTGGAAGTTTGTAAAAATGCTTGAGTGTATCTAACTCAATCAAACAAAACGGCTAGTCTAGATATTATGACATCAATTATATAAATTTAAATAGGTATTTTAATAACACATTATAAGATAGCAGTACACATAATTATATGACCACGCCTTCTACATACAACATACAAAAACGCAAACACTCTGTCAGTTCTCAGTAGCATAAAAAACATACAATTCATTACTTCAGAGTCTGAAGTAATGAATTGTATGTTTTTTATGCTACTGAGAACTTCAGACTTCAATGTTAGTGTCACTGAATAGTTTCAAAGAGTCTGTAGAAATCTTATCCTCGGAAATAATTACACAATAACCATTTTACTTTGAATTCGTTTCAAAGGAAAAATATTTTTTCTTCAGTAAACATTTTAACACAAATATAAATAAAACTGTTACAATTACGACGCTTCATGAAGCGTCTAAGGAACATCTTGCATCTACATTTTATTACGTAAATGAATTTCTTTCATACAATTAGATACCCTTTTAAAATGATGATGTTTTTTTTTTTACTTTAATAAGTTATACAATATGGATACGACATATAGGCAATAATTGAAACCATATACTTGGTACCCCCTAAGCTTCAAGCAGGAAAAGTTTGAACAAAATTGGTCCAGTATTAAGGGCAGAAACTAGAGTTTTAATTTTATAGAATTTGAACAACTTTGAGCACTCTGTAGAATCGCATGTTGCCGCTTAGCTGTTCAAGTAAGTTACCTACTATGCCTATTGTTGTGTGTGTGTGTGAAGTTGTTGTGTGTGTGTGAAGGTGTGTGCGTATTTATTAATGACTTATGACACAGTCAATGACTTTAAAGCAATGGATGAAACTATTTAATGACTTATACAAGTGGTTGCATTTTCTACATTTATTTTAATAATTATTTTGTTAGAAAATTTCGGATTTTATAAATCAGGGAATTTAAGTTTAAATTTAATTTGGTTCTATTCCTACGGACCAGGATGCTTCGCGGTTTCAGTATTTGCACATATGTCGTATCCATATCGTATATTTTAAGCATTAGCATCGCTACTATGACGCGCTTTTGCACCATCTACCACTATTGAAAGGTAGACGGACGGAGCTAAATACGAGTAGTATGTAGCTTCATCTTTCTCCTTATGGGCTTGTATTGGATTGTTCAATCTTAGTAGAACTATCTCTCTCTTTGCCGGATATGTACTGTGTTTAACTTCACATCAGTAGATGCTCACAGGAATTGTGTGATAAAATGAAACTATTTAAAAATTCTATCGCGATTTTATGTGATGCTGATTTATTATTTACGCTTATCCCGATGTTTCAGTTGCTTTTCAGCTGCTGAACAGCAATTTCCAATTACCGACAAAAGTTTGGGTTGTTAATTTTTTGTCAAAAATCATGTCATTTCATTTCATTAATTTATCGTGTAAACATCTTATTCTTGAGTTTAAATTAATTCCTGACGATTTTTGCAACACACAACAATGCCACACAATGTCTTTTGTTTCGCCGTTTAATATATTATGGTGAATGTGGGCTCCGGATTAGAGGGACTTAAACTCCAGCTTCGAGCTCGTCAGCTGTTTATCTACCTTTTGTTGTCTTTCCGATCCTCCTCAAGATATTTTGTGAAACTCTGCAATATTGTTAAGAGCAGTATTTCTTCAGAAAATACAAATGTGACAAATGTACATAGAATAGATTATGCGGCTACTGTAATTACGACGTCACTGTTTCGCCTTGGACCATTTAAATTTCGAATGTGATAAATAAAAGAATAAAAGAATCACCACCTCATCTGTATTATGTACCAACCCGTCTGGCCAGCGTGGAAACAGTAGGCCAAAACCTTCAAACATTGGGAGAGACCTATAAATACAATAGGCTAATTGATTGATTCATCATCATCATCATCATTTCAGCCATAGGAAGTCCACTGCTGGACATAGGCCTCCCCTATAGATCTCCAATAAGACCGGTTGGAAGCGGCTCGCATCCAGCATGTTCCCGCGGCCTTAATGAGGTCGTCTGTCCACCTTGTGGGTGGACGTCCTACGCTGCGCTTGCCGATACGTGGCCTCCACTCGAGAACTTTTCGACCTCATTGATTAATTGATTAAATAATATTGCTAACCATCACGCGTGGTGAAGTCTGATGACGAGACCATTATATGGCTTCTTCATGAGATCAGTTTGTTTGCGTGAGATGCTTTTGCAAGCCCCGCTTATAGGACCCGAGACTGTAGAAAGAGGGAACCATTTTGAATCTCCATCTTTATAATTTAAAGCTAATGCAATTACTGAATATAAAAAAAAATCCCTTATTAAATCTATTAGTTAACTCACCAATTTTTTTTTGGGTTTATCAGAGTAATAAGAGCGATACAAAAACAGGTCTTAAGCAACTTTAAACTGTCGGTATAAGCTCTTAATGATCCAATTTGCAAAGCATTATGCTGGCAAGCACTGCCTTTTAAGTGTGGCCATTAGAACAGCGACTTTGTGTAAAATCATTCTTTCAAGTTTCGTTTTAGTTTTATTTATCTTAGTCACAGTTTATAGAAATTACTAAAGATATTTGCTGAAGCTAGACTTCTAGAGAAAGAATTGAAATCTTTTTCCTTCAAAGGTAGCTTAGAAAATATGACAATGTTTCATGAACGAAGCAGCGCGTTCATGTTTAGTCAGAATAATTCTGTTAAAAGCGTATATTTTAGTCACTTCTTCATCCTAGCGTAAATCCCAGTCGCATCCGAAGCTTTCACCTCGGAGTCTGGGGTCCGCTTTTTCCAGTTTAACTGCAGGTTTGGCTGAACTTCAATATTTTCCGTGAAGCGACTGACAACTGACCTTCACAACCCATTGACGATATTGAAGCATTGCATTTAGGCCAGTTGTTGGACTTTTTAAGGCTCCAATTACCCATAACAACTGCCATAGACGGCTTAACGTGTTCTCCGAGGCACGACACAGACGAGTGTAAATACGCACATTCTTGTCAGTATACATATAAATATTTGCATTGACAGGGATCGAACCCGCGCCTCCTGCATTCGCTACCACCACGCCACAGAGGCTGTCACTAGCTGTGCCTGTAACTTTATCCATGTGGACTAACATTACATGTTTTAAATATCCTTCAATGTGCATACTATCCAAAATATGAGAAATATACTCTTTGTAAATACTAAGTAAAGTTTAACCTAATAATAAATTCGGCATCACAGTTCGAGTAAATTTAATATAATATTGAATTTCAGCCTTCGTCTTGAGTCAATTATTCAGACTAGAGCGCCACAATCTGATATGTTCCTTGTTTGCTATGCATAGTTAAACTTTCTTAAGATGAATTCATCAAGCATAACCCGAATTTAGTAAATATAAAGGATTCTTGATATCTTTGTTCATATTGACTCATAGATCATGCATATACTCACGCCTTTAAAACCCCGAAGGGGAAGATAGAGTAGTATCAGCACCCACATTTCGTCAACTATGGTATAATATATTCATATCAATAATTCATCCGGTTTCACATTATGTATATTTAATCAACGCAATTATAATTCAATAACATGTATGTTTGTTCATGAATTGCACGCAGATTGTAGCGTCATCTATTAGATGAGAGAAAACGGCATTTACCTAAGTAATATTTTAACGTAATTGCCACTATTTGATAACGAATGGCTCTGCCTCAGACTAAAAGAAAATCATGAGCTAGCAAAATTCTAGCAGATTATTAAGATGAAATGATTATTCAGAACATTATCGATGTGTTAGGAAATTCTAGGTTGACATTCCTCCGGCAACTGACGGCCCACAGAACGCGTGCGTTTTAGTCGGTTCGAGTCCGACATAACCTCCTCCTCCGACCCCGGCGGGGGAGGTATCCGTGGGGATTTTTCGCACGATAAAAAAAAAGGTTGACATTCACTGATAAGTAATGTTTTTGCGATTGAGTTGGTTCTATACTATAAGTTCTTTAGTATCTTAACACAATCAAAGTACCATCAAACATAACTAGAGGACAAACTTTCCACAGAGACGTATGATCACCTACTCCATTATTTGAGTTCGTTTTTCGTTTAAGAACTCAAAGAACTAATAAGCAATTCACTAACTTTCTTAACAAAACTAGATCTTTTCAACTTCAGTAAAATGTCGGCTACTTAACGCTTCATCAGACATTGAGAATAAATTCTGCTAACAGCGTATAAGTTACAAGTCTTCTTGAGTAAAATTGTGACAACTTAGATAACTTTACTTCGCGAAGTTGAATTTATATTTCTTGTGGAGTTACGTTAAACTCGATATGGAACAAAAAAAACTCATTTTACATTAATTTTGTTGAATTTCTTTTAGAGAAAATGTTTTAGAGGAGGTCCCTTCCGTCCCGCATAGTCCGCAATGCGCGAGGGCGACTTGGGCGTTGGAGGTCTTTAAACGACCTTTACCTTTTTTATATTCGCCTCGCCTGATGGTAAGTTGAAGGCAAAGTCTCTCGTCTCTATGAGCGCGGGCCTGGCGGTAATAGGTGGAGCCGCCTGTCACCCTAGCAGAAGTGGGCCGAGACGACGTTTTTTGGCGGGTGATGTTTGAGGAGATTTTCACACATCCTCCTGCCCTTAGGTATACCATATTTATTTGAGGTCGGCTCAATATTATAATGTGCTTTTTCCATTCATCACTGGTTGCAGTCATCTCAATATTCAGTCCCTTCCTAGCTATAATAAAATTTGTTACGGCCGGGTGTACAGTCGCCATCGATATTAGTTTAACATATTTTTTTTATTTATACCACTTAGTTGGCAGACAAGCACACGGCCCACCTGAAGGGAAGCGGTCACCGTGGCCTATGGACGTATGCAACACCAGGGGCGACACACTCGCGCTGCCGACCCTGAAGAAACCTTCTAATGCCCTTCTTGAAGAACCCCATATTGTAGTCGCTTGGGAAAACCACCGCAGGGAGTTCATTCCACAGCTTGAGTGTGCGTGGGATGAAGTGCCTTTGAAACCGCACAGTGCGCACCATTTCCGGACGCAATGTGTGAGGATGAATTCCCTGCCTGTGGCGAGAGGTGCGATGATAGAATGTAGCTGTTGGCATAATCATATTAAAGGTAACCAACTAAAAATATGGAGAAATACTAAATTCGTCCTCAGAAAATTACACAACTGTGTTATTCGCCAATGTACCTATTACTTTATTTATTTTAATGTAAAGATCTTATGTTTTATAGTGTTCAGCAACTTCTGAGGGCGACTGTACCAACAATGTAACTTCATAACCATAACAGATTAGATGGTTGGTGTTTCCAGGAAATCCTGTAACACTTTTCCTAGTCCTCCCTATTTTATAATTAAAGGTCCAGAACCTTTACTGCGGTAAGCTATATTAAGTTAACCCTATTGACCTTCTGAGTTAGGGTACTCTATCAATTACGCTATTGAAAAGGTTCTGGGAATAAATTATTTGAAATCGAATTTCTATTGAAATTTGAATATAAATATACCCGTGATTGATACTGATGTACGTAGGAATTGAGATATTAGATCATGTAAAGAAGGTTAGTTGCCTTTGCAGTTCACGATTAGACATAATATCTCTTTTAACATAATACAGTCAGCGTCAAAGCGATCTTGACTGCAAAGTCTCAAAATGATCTTAATAATAAGAGCAAATCAAACTTTTTTATTGATTTAAATTGTATTATAGTCCGAATTGAAAGTGTGTACCAAATATCAGAACAATAAGTCAACGGGAAGGGGAGAATACAAGGCAATAAAATCATTTTGAGTACTTTGTTCGTCAAGATTTGATCTGAAGCTGACGTTACTGGATATCAATCTAGTCTCAACGTTGTGCGCGCTTACAGAATTGCATTGCTGAAGCTTTCACCTCGGATTCTGGGGTCCGCTTTATCAGTCTAACTGCGGATTTGGCTGGACTTTTTCGTAAAGCAACTGCTATCTGACCTCCACAACCCTATAACTATATTGGGTGATATCGAAGCAGCTACTAGACCAGTCAACCACGAGCCTACCCGCTAGTTTCATGGCCCAAACTAAGGATTATTCAGTCGTCGCCATCTCGTTCACGGAAAATTCGTTTAATGCTCCTTTTTCTCTTGAAACTTAATCCCAGTAATATCGCGGGTGTAGGCACTGGCACCTATTTAACGGCGGTCATAATGCCGGCCGCGTCGCCTGCAAAATTAATTTTAATGAGTCCAAGTTAGGGGCCTAAGGAGAGGCAAGTGTACAAAAACTTAACATTTTTGAAATTTAATGTTCACAGTTTATTTTCAAGTACACACATAGAAATTGTTATTTCATTGCTGCGTAATTTTTTTAGGGATATTTGGCTGTTTATGTAGTAATTTTGGATATTCTTATATATTCTTCAGAACGCTGTTTAGATATAGCTTAACTAGCTTGTATTATAGGCTCTAGTATGCAGATAAGCATACTTTATTCATAAATAGAAGCAGGAATCGAACCCGCTACCTCTGATTTAAAAATCGAATGCTCTAAAGTTAATAGGACTATAGTTTTATTTTAATTCGAATACGATTCTTATAAAATGACATTGATGGATACTTTAACAAGCGAACTAGCCTCCTTACTATATAGAACTGTAAGAACTGGTTCTAAATTCAATTTTAGTGCGTATTGCTTGTAAAAATATGGAAGTTTGCCGACTTTGAAAATATGAACCAGCAATAGACAGCAAATTTTTCGATACTTCATGTTCCTAGCCCCATATTCCCAAGCTACTGCACTACCGGCCAAGCCCCCCTAGACAAGTGGCAATGCGTTAGCCAGCGTATTGCATCTTGGCCACGGATGCAATTAGGAAAATGCATCTCCATGAAGATGATGATGATTACTTTACTTTAATTAAACTTTTTATCTCCAGACAATTTCACAGTTATGGTAAAAAAAAGTTATATTTAACGTCCAGAACGTTCCATGGTTTTATAAGCTATTAAAAAGCGTCTTCGCCATTTTGAAAGAATTACTATCTAATGCACCTATTAATATGTCAACTTCGTCCAGCCTGCACAATTAACTGCATTAAATTATTTTGTTGAAAAAAGGAAAGATCCACTCAAATATACCGTTTCAGGGTAATTTCGGGAAATGACCGGCTATTCGCCGCAAAAATTCAACCCGCTTAACTTATTGTACCCGGCAGCCAATGCCCTATTTAACCGAATTAATTGCGGCCAATGAAATGAACGTAAAAAGGGGGATATTTTCATTACCACCACAGAAAAAAATAAACTTTATGACTTTAACTAAGAGGCTTCTGCCAAAGGTATTAATTTAAAAAAAAAAAGCTTTTGAAGTTGCTGCCTTTCATCGTTAACAATGAGGTTTAAAAATGAATTTATTTGTTTTTTTTTTTAACATGCCGTACCCATCTTATTCTATTTTCAAACGAAGAAAGGAAAATATAAGTCTTACTAAGCCTTCTATAAATTTTAAACGTTATAATGAAACGATTTTCATTGTTTTAATTTCCTATTTTGTGCTTACAATTTATTTTAAAAATGTTAATTTATTTATTACTTTATGAATGAAAAACTTTACAGTTACGTTAGCTTCGGTCTACTTTTGAATCTTCTATTTCAAAGCTGATTCTGAATGATTGAACATCTGATTGAAAGTGGTTACCGTATGGACATGTACAATACTAGAAAAGTCTTACTGGTGCTGCCGACATTGTAAGATCAGAGTGTTCCTAGGATTTCAGTTCAAAAGACAAAGCAGGTCAAGCCTTTGGTCTTCCCGCTGACAGCACAAAAAGTCTCCAGTAAGCTCTTGAGGCACTAACCACGGTCTCGTGATTACAGCTTACCTTTTCTTATTTATCCTGTGACCACGGCTAGGTAATTTAAATATTGTAAATAAATAAAATAAATATTGTAGGACATTCTACACAACGCAATCTAGACCCAAAGTAAGCATAGCTTAAATAGCTTGTGTTACGGGTTTTAGAATGCGGATAAAAATACTTAGATACATTTATTTTTTGTAAATACATACATTATTATACATAGAAAACACCCAGACCAATTCAAATATTCATATTCATGCATATAAATATTTGCACTGAGCGGGGATCGAACCCGCGCCTCGTGCGTAGCAGCCGCGTTCACTACCGCTACGCCACAGAGGCTGGCAAGGTAAGGCAAGGTATATTTATTCCTGTTGCAATAATTCCCTAAACACATTTTCATATTTGAACATACTGAGATTCTCTTAAGTCTAAGAAATAACTGTGAGAGAAAATGAATGATAAAATGATTAAGTACTCGTAATTAAGAAAAACCATGACCTTGTGAATTGGTTGTGGGTTAAAACTACAGTTAATCACTAGATATTATAAAACAAAGTCGCTGTCGCTGTCTGTCCGTCCCTATGTATGCTTAAATCTTCAAAACTACACAACGGATTTTGAAGCGGTTTTTATTTTAATAGATAGAGTGATTCAAGAGGAAGGTTTTTATGTATAATACATGCATAATATTGTAAAGAAACACTGATAAATTTAGAGATAATACCACGCGGGTGGAAAATATGGCGATACGAAGTTCGCCGGGTCAGCTAGTTTTTATATAAATATAATATATCTGCACTATAATTGGATCTGTATGGTGACGGGGAAAGAATACAAGTATAACAACCCCATATCATTCGAAGGGTGTCGTAAGAGGCGACTAACAGAAAAATACGCAGACGATATCACTGCGAGAGAAGGAAAACTTGAAATGAAACCCTGTACCAACCTGTCTGGTCAGCGTAGAATAAGTAGGCCAAAGCCTCCCAATATTGGCAGAGGCCTATGTCCAGTAGTGGACTGCGATAGGCTAATTGATTGATTGATAATATAATTGGTTGTCATGGAACGTGAAAGTTCAAAAACTTATCTACATCTACACTAATATCCCTACTAATATTATAAATGTGAAAGTAACTCTGTCTGTCTGTCTGTCTGTCTGTCTGTCTGTCTGTCTCGCTTTCACGCCCAAACCACTGAACCGATTTTGATGAAATTTGGTATAGGGGTAGATTAGACCCTGAGAAAGGACATAGGCTATATTTGGTCGCGATAACCGACATCCACGCGGGCGGAGCCGCGGGCAAAAGCTAGTATACTAATAAAGAGTAAAGATTTGTACCTATTTTTGTATGTTTGTATGTTTGTAATGAATAGGCTCCGGAACTACTGTACCGATTTCAATAATTCTTTCACCTATAGAAAGCTACACTATCTGGGAGTAACATAGGCTATATAACATCACGCTACTACTAAAGGGAGCGGAGCAGTGAGCATAAATGTCAATAAATCGGGCAGATTTCCATACATTAATGTTGGACTGGAATCCGAATTCCACGCGGGCGGAGCCGCGGGCAACAGCTAGTAAAAATATAAAAAAGTAACAGGTACTTACTCGATTTTTTTATCAAAAAAAGATAAGCTGTAAAAGAGAGAGTTAACAATAAAGTCGTGCTTGAAACGAGATGCAAGTTTTTCCACTTTAGCTCACGATTACGTTCCATGAATAGCAAGTGTTGCGAATAGAGGAATACTGTTAACAACGTGTAACAGCCGGACCGGAGGAGAAAATTCTTTATTAGTTTGTACTGTACACTATGTTGGAAGTTAGTACACATGTTGGAGATTATTATGAGCTAGAGGGATGTGGGAACTTTGTGTTCGATAGACAGTTGATAATGTTATATTACAAGGATAAAGTTGTTATCAGGATAGGGCTGTTTGTCATCCAATAGTAGATACAGTCTTCTCCAGTCATTTCCTTTCGTGACATCAACCCGCTACCGAAAACATGAATGTTATAATAACACAACTCTGGACTTCTAATTGTCAACTACTGTCATTCCACTGACACTGTCAAAAATTCCATTACATTTTAGACTTTATTAACATAGAATCAAAGTCCAAAATATATAGAAAAAGAGTTCACTACATTTTTTCAGCCGCTCTACAAGATGCCATTTAAATTTAGACTTTAAAAACATAACAGTATAGTCTAAATTTAAATTTTGATAATTTTTTTTACAGTGTCTAGTATAACAGTAGTAGAATTAGCAGAATTGGAGTCCTGTGATATAAATTTACTTGAGATACAACTGTGAGGTACGAGTATACTCATGTATCAATCAATCAATAATTACTAATAACATACTAATTACACTGCTGGACATAGGGTTCTCCCGATGTTGGGAGGATTATCCCTACTGTTTAAACGCTGGCCAGACGAATTGGTACAGGGTTATAATTCAAGTTTTTATTCTCTCACAGTGATATCTTCTGCGTATTATTCTTTCTTCGTTACCACACTGATAATACTCATGTATGTGTGTACAGTCGACAAAGAATGGTTGCACCTTAATATAAAGTCGTATGAGAAGGTGCATCCGTATCTCCTTGGTCTACTGTACATTCCTTTTTAAATGGTTATAGCCATTCTAAGTTACCTGGTTAGTGTTACGTTGTAAGATCCTTGAAAAGAATTGCTTAGTTACTCATAAAAATGCATAGTCTTTTATCTCCCACTGCATTTAAAACTAAGGGAGAATTATTCAAATTTATGTTCCCCAGCCCCGTTTCCTTTCATACGTCTCTTCAAGCGGCAGTCGAGAGCTCAGTCGTGATTCTTTCTTTGTCTGCTATGCTGTTGGTCTAAGTCTTTTGAGAGCCTCAGAAATATATTTCGTAGACTCTTCTTTCCTTCGCGGCTTCAAAAAAGGAAGATATCATTAATCAAAAAACAAAATGGGTGTAGATTTATACCTCTGCCTATGGGTGGGCGGCCTAACCAACCTCTCTTACAAGTCAAAGGTGCACCTGCTGATTGAAGAAAAAAGGTCAACTCAAAACAGAGGAAGAAGAGGATCAACTCCAAACTGGCCATAAAAGTCGCATAAAGGTAATAAATGACGCCAAAGGTGACCGCATACGATAACTACAGACGACGCACGCAGAAGATACGCGTAATTCATTGCGGCTTTTCAATGGTCCCCTTTATCCGTATAAGAGTTTAACAAGGAATGGTTACGCTGTATTTGCTGCATGCGTTGGCAGTTGCCGTATGCGGTTGGCTTTGGAATTATACCTTAAGTCAAATGTAAATAGGAGTAAATTGACCTCGGTTTCTGAAACGAGGACCTTACTTGCAACTGCAATTAAGGTGAAGTGAAGGATTATGATAACCATTGGTTGTAGTTGTTTTTTTTTATGCCACTTAAGTGGCAGACAAGTACACGGCCCACCTGATGTAAAGTGGCCTAGTAGTACCTTAACCTATGGATGAGTGCAACACCAGGGGAGTCACACACGTGCTGCCGACTCTGTAAGAACAAAGTTTCTTGTGCTGTCAGTGTAGAAGACAAAGCAGGACAAGCCTTTGGTCTTCACACTGACGACGCTCTCCAGCTCGACAGCTGACGAGCTCTAGCTACTCTACTCACCGCCGGAAACACAACACGAGTTTATGGCTGCGATATTCTACAGAATACAGGACGTTGAGGTATTTCCCTAGCCACACCGCTCCATTAAGATCAAAATATTTTCGTGTCCTACCTTCGAAATATGATTATCCGATGACCGCGTTATTATCTAGAAATATAACCGTAATTATGAAACACACAACTTTTGAAATACCTCCACCAAACAATTTAGTTAGAAATTAGGCACAAGTCTAAGTAAACAATTCCCTCAAAAAGGTATTATGGCTGCCTACCCTCCACCAGAAACCACACACCATTAAAAAGCGAGCCTAAAAAGAAACTTTTTACCGCATCTCACTGAACAACCCTTTGCATACCACCCCCACATTAAATAAATAATTTAGACCTACAAAAGGGTACAACCCAAAATAAGCTTTAAAATTAAAGGTCTCGTGGCTCGCACTTTATGTATATGTTCTTAGAAATGGCCTCTTTGCCAACGATTTAGTATAAGAATTTTGTCTTTTATAGCTACACAGCCTGTCGTAATTTTTCGCATGACAGATCACTCACTTTATTATATCGTCAAGGGGAATAACTATAGTATTTATTTGAACCCTTACAAGGCTGTGGGGGAAAAAATGTAATGAAAAAACCTTCGGAGACTTAAGTTTATTATTATCTGGATGGGTAGAGATGTTTTAAAATTGATTTGAGTTTGTCAGCCGAATGAGCTTGACGGATTTTGATAGAATCGGGCCGAAATGGTAGTAAAAGCTACCTTAAAGACAGATAATATACTTTTTTCTGTACAATATACAGATATACGTCGATTATTATACCAATGATGTGAGATTAAAAAGAAATCTTATTAATATTATAAATGTGAAAGTTTGTGAAGATATTCGTATTTATAATGTAATGAATGTATATTTGTAGGTTTTCAATACAAAAAATAAAATCACGCTCTAATAGTTGAATGGATCTGGCTGAAATTTGGTACAGGAATAGATAGTAATAGATAGTCTAGTTTTTTTATATCACTTAGGTTGCAGACAAATAAACGACCCCCTTGATGGAAAGTGGTTATCGTTGTCGTGTCGTCTATGGACGAGTACCACACCAGGGGAGTCACACTCGTGCTGCCGACCCTCTAAGAGAGAGGTTCACACGCAGGTAAAGCCTTTGATCTTCCCACTGACAGCACAAAACCTGTCCAGTGAGCTCTGACTACCCTACTTACCGCCGGGAACGGAACACGAGGTTATTATAGCCGCGGTATTCTGTAGGGCCCACTACTACGCTACTTCCCCAGTCGGACAGCTCGACACCACATCGGGTACCCTTTCTCGGGAATAGGTTCTCGGGATAAAGTACCCGGGGTGCTTGGGTTACGGTAACGAGATCAAAATCCGGCAACAGCTAGATAAATTTAATATTTAAGAGAGTGTAGGTACTAAACGAATATAGGGATAAAAGAATATTAAATAATTAAGTAATTTGACATATCACCGCAGGGGTACTTAAGGAAAATATTAGGTCAATACTTAAAGAGACCAGGGAAATTGCAACGAAATTTGTGTTGCATGAACAAAGTTTCAACACCGAAACTAGGTGCCGCAGAGGAAAACAGAACTCCTTCATTTTTTAATTCGGACAGTTTCGCGTACGATAGCATATTTTGTACGGAGAATATTTTTTAGAGCAATTTCAACTGCGAGCGTTGTAATTATAATGATAATTACACTTTGTAATATTTAAAAACGTTGCGTCGATTCAGTATAACGAGTTTAATAATTATATTTTCATCATCCTCTCGTCCTTTTTTTCTTCTTGGAGTGTTGGACTCGAACCGACTAAAACCGCACTCTTGGGTTATCAATTGCAGAGTGTAAAGTTGCCTCTAACTTATCCCTTACGCATCATCCTTCTTTCCTTATCCCATATTTATTTGGGATCGGCGCAACATGTGAGTTTCCATTCATCTCTGGTTGCAGTCATCTCAACATTCATTCCCTTCATAGTCATATCATCAGTTCCTTCACCTCCTTTGAGGTCTTCCTCTCCCCTTCTTCTCATTCTTCTTCATCCTAGCGTTAAACCCAATTCGCATCCAAAGCTTAGACCACAGGAGTCTCTGGTTCGCTTTTTTCAGTCTAACTGTAGATTTGGCTGAACTTCGATATTTTCTGTGAAGCGACTGTCATCTGACCTCCACAACCTCCACACTCCTTACGACATTGCCTTCATCCCTAAATCTTGATGTATCTCTTATCTTAACAAAAATTGTCATTACAATCACATAATGTGGCACAGAATTATCTATCAACAAAAAAAATATTCTGGAAAAATTATAACCACCTCTTTCTCTGTAGTCGGTTAACAAATAAATGTAAAATGTAGTACAACGTTTCATTTTGGTTGATTTGGTGCCTAATGCGTGTTTCATTTACGGAGCTCTGCTTACGTAATGGGGTAAATATCAGACGAGACGGGAACGAGACGTGATGCGCGTACAAAGATCACGTACCACGACCCGCACCCTTGACATCCTTTCTTTTGTATATCTGTAATAGATTCTTTACACATGATTTCGTCTATCTTTAATTAAAATAATAAGAGGAATGTCGAAATAATGTGTAGAAATGTTTAATCATAGGTATATTGATCGTGACATAAATTATATCTAGGGCCTGAAATGGGCAGTACATGTTTCTTGGGTGTCTTTTGAGGATAGCACGGGGTGCTACTGCGGTCGAGCTCAAATTCAAGAAGCATTATAGATTATTGCACCAGGATTTCGTTTGTCATCCGATTTAAGTCCAAGATACGTGTTCCTAGGTATACTCCTATAAGCAACGAGGATTGACAGTAAGAAATGGGGAATACAAGTCTATGAAAGAAAGAAGAAAGAAAAATATTTTATTGAAACGCATCACAGTACAAAGAATATCTTGTAAACTTGTTCTATTACCTAAACTAAATTTCTCGTAACTTAAATTATTAAATAGAAAAGGCATAAAGTATAAGCCTTTAGTTTTTAATATTTGAGTGCACCCCGCTAAATGGTAGAAAGATACGGAAATTGTGTCCTACACCTTATGCCTATCTGAATAATTTATGCCTATGATTCCTTAACACAGATTCAAATAGAGTCGTCAATAATAATAATTATAAATCATTTTTATTCATACCTGAAAATAGTAAAATTTCACGAATAAAAACGATTTATTTTTGTTCGATTTCATTTCAAAAACAATTGCTTGTGTCGTGGGAAAGAATTTTATTTACAGCTGCTTTTCATATCAGCTGGCTTGTTTGTCAACCAAATATTGGGCCGTGGGGAAGGATTTTACAGCGACATTCCCTATTGATTAGTTCATTTTGTCATCCAAGTACCTAAAGGTTTAAAAGATCTCTTTTTTCTGTTTCAGGTAAGAATATACACATTTTGAATTTTGGAATAGAAGAGAAGGGGTATAAATGGGTACATAGAATACATCATACATCAGCGAGGAGTATAAGTAAGTATATTTGTTATGTATCAAAAAAAATTTTAGTTACTTTACTGCTGAATGATGAGGTAGAAAATAGTACATTATGGTACAAGTGAGCAACGTTGGTGATTACCGCCGAGGCGCCATTGACTTAAGACAGCCGAGGACGGTAATCATCATGCTCACACGTGCCATACGACGTTTTACAACACACTTGCGAATAAAATAATACTACAAATACTAAATAAACAATACTACAAATTAATTCGTTTTCCTATGCGCGCGCATTTAACAATGGCGGCCGACCATATTTAAAAAAAAATTAGGTTTGAATATAACTTTTTTTACTCTGTTTTTTTTTCTGTACTTAGAGAAAAAAAAAAGTTAAATTTGAGTGAAAATTTTGTTTATTACACAAGTATTACAAGTTGAAATTATTTATTTAAATACGAAAATGCATCAAATGACCATACAATAGGCGTATTAATTTATTCGTACTATTAAACACGTTATTTTTTGTATCAAAACTTTTTTAAGAACATAGACAATTATAGACACTTTCTATAAAATTTAAAAAAGAATCTATAACTCACTTTTGTGAATAATAGTAATGAAAAAGTCACAGTTTTATAATAGGTGTCATTCCGTGCTTAATTGCGGTAAAATAATATCACTGTTATGAGCAGGTGTGTTGTAAAGTTTATTTTTAGTTAAGTACCTACATAACGTACAGTTCAACAAATAACGAGCAATATCAGCGAAATAAATAAAAAGATATCGTATCAATATCGTTCATCTTCCTTGTGGCAACCATTACGAGCAGCAATAGGAAAATTCTACTCTTATTAAAATTCTCCCGAAAAGATTCCTCGGGGAATATTAAAATATTTCGTACGTCCACGCATTGATAAAATGGAGGGATAAAAAACCAATTGCGCGCAAGAATTGCTGTTACGGTTCTGCATTATTTTTAAATTATGTATGTAACGCCGCCGGCTGAATCACATTATGCCAATTCAGTATCCGTGACCAGGGATTTGGTGCTTGCATCAGGCAACGTGCCCCTACGACTTCCTTCCTATTTCGTGAACTCTATCACATCTTCGTTTTAGACCATTTGGATCTTTTTCAAAATAAGATCAATACGCCATTGGATCAATTTTTATGGACATTTTGAACCTCACAAATTATAACAACTAAAAATGAAAAGCTTGGATCTCTTTTTTTGGTATCTTTGGACCTTCAAAAAGTATGCTCATGTACTAGTGTACATGAGCATACTGTTCTTCTGTTGCCTCTTGGCTAGAAGGTACAGAAGAACAGTTTCAACTTATTTTACTCTGAGAACCTTTGCTGTGATGTCATTATACAATCATTCTATCGATCAATCAATTAGCCTACTGCAGTCCACTGCTAGACATAGGCATCTCCCAATGTGTGCTATTGTTCCTGATCCTCCACCTCCTGCATTCAGTCTATCCCTATCACCTTTTTCAAATCGTCAGTCCATCTGGCTAGGGGGTATCCCACCTTTCGTTTGCCTTCTCGCGGTCTCCACTCTAGGACTCTTTTGCTCCAACGGTTCTTCAGTCCTTCGACAGATGTGGCCAGCCCACTGCCACTTCAGCTTGCTTATTCTTTAGGTCTATATCGAATGACTTCATTAAAATACAATCTATTCTACAGTTTTTACAACACTGAATTATTTTCTGATTAATGTTTTATTCACTTTGAATATTAAAAAACAACGGAAATGAATCCATCCATATAACGAAACGCTGAAAATGGGGTCGTATGTAAATTCTCCTTTAAAATTATTGAATTCATTTTTTGCATATTAATGAGACTTTCAAGTCGGGAATAATTCATTTTTATGCCCATGCAAATGTGGATTCTCATAGGATTTTAAAGACAACGAGAATATCCCTTTTTCGAAATAAAACATTTTTAATTACAGAATTTCGATCTCATCATTGTGTAAGTTCAAATTGTAACTAGTCGCTTCTCGGAAGAAAATATCGAAGTATCTAGGTCTGAACATCATAATGCAATGTTGCTGCTAATACGAGGGGTATTAGCAGCAACATTGCATTATGATGTTCAGACCTACAGAAATATTATTATGATAATAAGCAGGCTCCACTTTTTTCACTTCAATATGTAATCGTTTGAATAACACTTCACTAGTGTTTTTCCAATCTTAATCGAATTATAAGGAAAGTAATTTTGTTGTTGTCTTTTTCAACCCAAAAACACATTGATGAATTTAACCTTAAAGTCGAGAAGCTTAACCCTTCGCTAACTCTTATCAATTAATCCGTAATAAACCAAGATTAATTCCTTAGAACAACTCCCTTGTAGTTAACAACAACATGCCTTAGTCGACCGAAATAAACGCCTCGGATTCAACTACTCAAACTTAAGTATAACGCACTTTAACAACTCACCCTTCATAAAGTTCCACAAGTAATATAACAGAGTACTCACCTACCATCCCGTGATCAACGCTCAAATCTCAGAATCCCGGGAAATAATCCCGGATCACGGGATTACCTTGGTATCGGATTTTATTGTTCTTTTGCACAATTAGGTGTAGGATTATTTCGACTTGAAGTTGTATTGTTTTAATTACTATCATCAGTCCCTGAACCGTTTCGTCTTTGGGTTCAGCCTTAGAGTATACATTATTATAATATAGAGCGCGCCTATCGCTCAGGTCTTTGGCGCCAAGTGTTAGCAGATACTTTGCGATGGTATAGCGCACCTATAGTGACGTTTCATGCATTACCGAAAATATCAATAGATGCACTTATTAATGTAGTTTGTTGTTATAAAGTTTTTTGTTCGATTTGATATACATGGATAAAATTAAAGCCAAAATACAAAAAAATAGCGTCATTTTGCGATATTTTTGCGTCATTATTACTACAAATATACGATGTTGTGTAAAATTTTGATTTAACATATCGAATTAAATATTATTTGCCAAGTTATTTTGATTGTATTGTTTTGCTACTGATTGAGGTTGAGCCAGGAGCCTCGGGTACTGTTCATACCCGTGATAGCAGTTCATACTTGTAAGGCGCGCTCTATTAGCAATGTATACTCTAAGGGTTCAGCTTTGCAGTCTAACTGTGATGCGACTGAATTTTGATATTTTCCGTGAAGCGACTGCCATCAAAGCTCCACAACCAATTGGCGAAACCGAAATTCTGTAGTTAGACCAGTTGGACTTTTGAGGGCTCCAACTACCCGTAACGACTGCTATAAATAGACTAGACTGCTATAGGCAACCAGGACCGACGACGGCTTGACGTTTTAATTTCTAGTGTACTATTAATAGTGGTCTAATAGACGTCGCGCGTCGGAAGTTCAATTCTCGTAACAGTCTATTCAAAATTTAGTATCGATCTAATCTCAATCTCTTAAATGTCCAAACGGTATTCTAGTAACACCATTTTCATTGAAATCGTGATCATTTTCCTCTACTCTCTCTCTGGTTCGTATTATTGCTACATACGCACTATAGTCAAAGATAATGAAATGATACGGGGTTTCAAAATAATATGCCACGGGGGAAGCCAGGGGTGGGTTGACCAGTATATTTTGTAAAGGATAAAATCATGTAGTCAAATTAAAATAAAGTATGCAAAACCGTCTAATACAGTTGGTGACTTCATGAAAACTAACTAGTTTGGTGCTGATTTAAATTTCGTATTCCGTAAATATCAAGGTGCGAAATTAAGTAAAGCTTATCCGGATCTTTTTATTCGCTCCGTAACTAAATGAGTTCAGTTAGAAGTAGCCACGGACTTAACTTCGGAACATTCATCGCCACGCTCTGTTGCTTCGTTGATCGTCGCGGTCGCATTCAAACGATCTTTTCAGACTACACTTCTAATTTTGTTAGTACTCAGCATGAATTATCCTTGTGTTGGATGCTTCTCGTTCCAGGAACATCGAATTTAAATGTAATCTGCTTTCCTATCCATACTTCGGTAATGTTTGGAACATCCAAATTGAGAGCCGTAAATCTACATCAATGATTTTAGACGATTTTTTCGTTATGTCATGTTTTCGTCAAGTTCCCAGTAGAACAGGACCACCGCATTTCTTTCTGGGGTGTTGTAGAAAACGACTAAGGGATAGGGATTTTCCACATGAGACAGTAAACATACAATCTGACAAAGTGCCCGCTTGATGACAATAAATTAGCCCTCTATAACGAAGGATCGAAAAGCATAGTTGCCGAAATATCGATGTTAATACGCCTCTGCTTACCCTTTCAGAGATTTATAAGCGTCAATATTGTGTATGGATTTGTGGCAAAAACTGATTTGGAATTTGAGGTCACGTTATAACTGCTCTGGTTTTCTGTTTCAGAGTTATTCCCGATATTTCTGAACTTTGGAATCATTTATGTGACGTTTCTGATGAAGGTCTTACCTCTGTCAATATTGGTCGTTTAGGCCAGGGGCAACTCATTATAAAATTCCAAGAACATTATTTTTGGGGTGTTTGAAGAATTTTGCTAATATAATGTATAACACACAGTCAGAACTCATTGAAAATGTGTAATTAAATCGGATATTTCTCTCTGCTTCACTACACACAACCACTACCCAAGGAATACTTATTTACTGGTGTACTGTAATTCTTTTCTATTATACTTGGATTCGATATACTGCCCGTTTGGTGACGTAGCAAGAATACGAGTATCACCACCCCATCTCATCCGAATGATGTCTGCAAGAGAAGGCAAAATTCGAAATAAAACCTTGTACCAACCTATCTGACCAGCATGGAAACAGTGGGTGAAAGACTCCTAACATTAGGAGAGGCCATTGACTACGTTTATTTGATCGAGGAGATCATTTTATTTTATAACGGTTTCAGTTCAATTTATATAGTATCTAGCTTTATAACTCATACTTTTGCCATCGTAGTTCGATTAAGTCTATTCTCAATTTTATCCTCACTGCATTTTTCAAATTTTCCTCTCATCGTAATAACTCTTTTATAAAAGTTTCCTTTAACCCAATCTGTGGAGAGCTAAACTTTCAAACAATGTCACTTGAAACTTCAGAACTATCTATTACAGTGGCTTCAGCGGTTCAGTCAATATTAAAGTGATGAAAGAAAGGAGAACTGTGAGCATATTTGGGATCGAACTGGTCTCTTATAAGGCACACTAATATTATGTAATAGGAAAACATTGATTTTCGTAGCATAATTATTTTATTTTTCAAAATTTTTGGTATTAGGAAATCGCAAAGTATTTAATCACTTTATGTATGCGTGCGTATGTGCGTGCGTGCCTGCGTGCGTGTGTGTTTGTCTCTTCACTTTATATTTTCGAACATAATATATTGTAACGTTGTGGATTTTATTCAAAATTTTATTTAATTAGTTCCACAACTTACTCAATTAATTCTAGTATTTCGATACTAAATCGACTAATTGTCTATGGTAGCGCGAGCGAGACTAGACATCACTAGTACACTACCTCAAGTGTCAAAACTATGGCACTTGATCGTCCCTTTCTTTTGGCGAACTCCGCCAAGGCAGGTCGCATTTGACCCCGGGCCTACTGCTGTCGGCTACGGGTAAGTCCTTGAGATCAACATTTCCAACTTCTTCCTACAGGTGAAGCCTTCTCAGCGGTCCAGCTTATTGCCTGCTAAAATGCATGGCCTTATTATTTTAATTTAATATTTTTTGTATGTGCTTTTACAGCCTACCCTACTTAGCGCCACGAGCCGATGACCTCTACGGTCAGAGGTCGCGTCGCCTGCTTGCACTCTGCTGCATTATTTTTCTTTTATTATAGCTTTAGCTACTGCTGTCTTGCCGCTGAGGAGAATCTCTTCACCTGCTTTATTTTAGCGGGTCACTTGGACGAAATTACCTAGTGACAAACTGACCCGCACTTTATTCGTTTTCCAGGGTCTTCGCACCGGGCTTCACGCCATCATTCGGTCGTGAGGCACACCAGCGAGGACCCTGGCACGCCGTCAACAACACCAGCTCCGGTGTCACCAGCTAAGTGCTACTACCATCTTGCACAACGGATCAAGCAACGCCACGGCAGAATATTTTTATACCGAACCTACCCCTGAGGTTCCCTTCTTAATTACCTTCATACAAATTCATGTAACGCCCTTTTTATCATCAAGATTATAATTATTTAATTGTAATCATATTTTATTTATCTCTTGCGTCTCCAGCTAGCCAGGTTAGACCAAATTACATTCACCTTATATAATTAATTTTTAGGCTCATATAGCCACTTTTTTAATTACATTATTTAGGTTTCATACTAAACTAAACAAACACATTTTTTTTCGTTACAATATGTAAAATTCGTACAAAACGTATATATGTATAAACTCTAAACAGAATTCTTACATAAAATGACTAGAAAAAGTTAAATTAGATCAATCACACTTAAGTTGAACAACAGTATTGTTTGCCAATGTTACTGTTTCTTTAGAAGCAAAGTACGTTCAGATTTAATATAGTTAATATGTTCGTCATATACCTACCTACTTAAACAGATACTATTAATATATTATGTAGTATAAGATCTAGGCTTATGAGTTATTAAGACACAGAACGAGAAGCTTTCTTATATGCCTGATACTAATTTAGTTAAAGCAGTGCTTAAATCTCCGTCATTCTCAAGCTGCAACCTTATCCCAGAGTCAACCACATCGTAAACCCATATTGGCGTATAAAAACGTAGTAAAACTTTAACAATCGGCCCAACAATGTCCTCGTTAACTGCTCATTTTAACTGTCTATTAGGGCTAACTATTCTTCTTGATTAGATACTTGACTTACTTTTATAGTTGCCGTTAAAGATATTTGCTAGTTATGTGCCGGATATGTGGGTAGATTTACTGTTTATGATAAAGATTGCTTTTTGATTACCAACAAAATATGTTTGTAACTTGTAATTGATGAGTCTATTGGAAGAAATCAAAAATTTAGATTTTATTAGTCATAAAATTATTAGATTATAGAAATATTAGACATAGCGCTTTATTTTTTAACATAATTGTATTGGTTGTACAGATAATAGCTAAATCAATCATAAGCTCAGCCAAACCCGCAGTTAGTCTGGAAAAAGCGGACCCCAGACTCTGAGGTGAAAGCTTCGAATGCGACTGGGATTAACGCTAAGATGAAGAAGAATGTAAATCAACCTTAACAGAATTCAAGTTCAGAATTCATGTTATATCTTATTATATATTTGGATTTATATCATTTATATCAGCATACGAAGTAAAACTAATTAACTCAACAAAATATCATTTATCTCAGTAATAGCTTCCGATTAATAAACTCTTCTGACATTTTAAATAAGTACCCATAAGTTCATGAATTAGTCAAATAACTACATAATGCGATTTAGCTTTGATGGCAATAAATTATATTATTTAAAATAATCTTTAGACAGTGTGTTAGACAGTACATAATGAAATTAGATAACGAAACTCAAGTGAAAGAAATATTCTTCAACAATAAAACACGAAACGATATTACAGAGAATCCGATTTAACCGTCCAACAATCGACATTAACAAATATCCCCCAAACTTTTCAAATCTCAAGGAAAAATGTCATGACGTCATTATCAAGATCGTCACATCAAGCCTGGAGCACGAAGCGAACGAAATATATAAAAAAAAGATATAACATCAACTCGGTAACGTCCGAATATGACATTTTTGTAATCTAACTTTTTGCGTGATCAATCACCTTGTAAAAAGTTACGTCGTAAAGCCGCGGGGATTATTAAAAATACCTCGGACACAACTGGAATTTGCTTCACGGGGTTAGGATGCATGACTACTGAATTGAACTCATGTCATCCTGAAACAGAAAAATGTTTTAATCTAAGATTAATGACTGTACAAGCAATCAACAGTAATATCAGTAACTAATATTATTAGGTGGTTCACAAAATAGTGTTTTTGTGGTCTTAGTAAAAGTGGTCAATGAGCATTTACTTGGAAACATTAGTGTACTATATGCTTATAATATAACAGATATCAATATTTTCTTACTCTCTACAGATTTCAGTAGTCCTACGCGAAAGACTTCAATTGCAAATGGTTACTAAATATAGTTACGATGGCAGCTGAAATCACAAACGCTGTTGAAATTATAAATTTAATCAAAGACAACCTCAAAATAAGTATTGAATTTTTTTACAAAAATATTGTGTTCATTATGAAGTCGAAGCTTTCTTCTCTTGTCAATCTCCGATACAATAAATATTAAATTTGATCGTCAGTTATGATACAGAAACAAACTCAGATGGTAGAAATAAAATGTGCTGTGAAGTATGTGCCCAAAAATATATTAACTTCAGCAAAAAAGCGGCGTTATACTCGTAACTTCAAAAAACTTTCATGATTTCATAAAACATACTTATAAAGTATACGAAGTTCGTGTTATGTATTGATAAAGTTTCTGAATTCATTTGATACTTGATAACGAAATACGACAGTAAAGTATAATGCCCAGGGTTCGTGTTCACTGAATCGTAGCATTTGGAGATTCTTGCTTTTTTTTCTTTTGTAACTTTTTCTTTCTTAATTACGTTACGAGGGACGTTTATCTCAAAAAATTTAACGATATTCTAGTCTTTTCATAAGTTATATGGGTGAATTTCCCGGGGCCAAAAATTGCGTGGCATCGATGAAATCGGTACTAAAAATCATTTTTACAATACCCTAACATTTTTTTCTGGTTAGGCGATATAGTGATCTATGTGGAGCACTAAATATTTTATTAAATAGGATTATAGATTCGCCAAAAAAAAAATTTAAACCTCGAAATTTTTCATTGCCGTGTTTGTCCACACATCACCTATTGTGTTGTGATACCTCATTGATAAAAATCTATTGGTTTTTTTAATTAAAACCTAGTTTTATTTGATACGTGAATAGTTAAAGTATTGTTACGAAATACATTTATTCAAATATTTAGACAATACGACGAATGGTTAATAAAAGTTCATTTGTCCTAGAGTTACCTTTAATCGCCATGTTCTAAACATATTTTAGAATATCGTTTTATCTAACGACTTGTATCCTCCCTCATATCCGCTAAACGTTGCATATTGGTGCCGCCTAAGTGCTCGACATGGAAGGACGTACACACGTACCTGCGTTTTGGCACCATAAATAAAAGTATATCATTTTTATGTTACTGGACATTTTTCCTTTCATTACTGTGGATAGGTATAACTGTCTATTCCAATAAGTTTATCCTCTTGATTATACATTCAATAGAACGAAATTTATCTTGTTTATTTTAGTGAAGTGTTTATTACTTCGAATAATTAATAGATTTTTTCTTATATTATATTTTTGGCTCGTTTTTCACCACCGTGTTTTCATTTCCATGGTTTCCGTGGTCAAAATTTGCTATGGTAATGAGGAAAAAAACGCAGCAATGAAAAAAAAATCATTGCCATGCCTTGTAAAACAATTTAGTCTCATTGCCATGACCAGATGTTTCATTTCCGTAACTTATGTTCTCATCGCCATAGCATATTGACAAAAGTGTATCATATTAATTTGTTAATTTCCCATTTCTTTTTCGTGTAAAAGAATTGGCGTCGTTTTGGAATTGAGCAGCCATGAATGAAAATGGTATAATATGAAAGTACCTGCAGTTTACCAGGTTTCTTAGAGAGATTCGAGTCTTATAATTAATCCTATCGATTAAAGCAATAAAAATACTGGCTGTTATTTTTTCCGATTTTAGTCGGTTCAATTACAGGATGTGGCAAACGATTTTTCAGCATTCGTTAAACGCAGTTTTGTTTTCTTTTTAAAAATGAGGAAATGTTTCTTCTGAATGAAATTAGCTATCTTCAGTATTTAGAGTACTTTCCTTCCACATCTCCAATGCAAACGCGGTATCGTTTATCTAATACTAGCTGACCCAGCGAACTTCGTACCGCCATATTTTCTGATCCCATTCCCGCTGCATATCTCTAATTTTATCAATATTTCTCTACAATATTATGCATGTATTATGCATGTATTATGCATATAAATCTTCCTCTTGAATTACTCTATCTATTAAAAAAATCGATTCTAAATCCGTTGCGTAATTTTGAAGATTTAAGCATACACAGGGACAGACAGACAGCCATCGATGGGGTTACACTCGAAGTTGTTCAAGAAAAAATCTGCCTGGGATAAGTTATCCAGCTTGGTAAAAACAACTCCTAGAAAAAACTAGCCAGGATCCACCTAGGTTGGGCAGCAGCAAAGGAAACACTCTCTTAATCTTAAAAAATACACTGCGTTTAAGGATTTCCAAAAAAACCCATAAAAGAGAAGGTATAGGAAGATTTTAGGCGGTTCGATCATCAGGTGTGTTATTTTTAGAAATCTTTGAATGCAGGTTTGTTTCCCTTTAAAAATAAGGTTATGTTTAATTTAAGTAAAATTCGCTATCTCTAGTATGAGGGCACTTTCCCTCCAGGTAAAGTCGAAATGTTCCACCCTGTATATCGCAGCTCCGATATTACTTACAATAAAAATAACGACCCTCATACGCGTGTTTAACACAGTGCCACTGAAAAAATAAATGACGCCAATGTCCATACACAATTGCCTAATCCCTTTTGTATTTTTATTGTATGTAAGTATAATTTCTCATGTAAGTAGGTACATAAAATATTATGTTTTATATTATGTATTTTCATTTCCATGGTTGATTTTTTCATTCCCTTGGTATATTTATTTCATGCCCGTGGATGCTTGTTTCATTGCCGCGCACGCATGTGTCATCGCCGTGGCGCGTAATTTTTGATCTTGTATATCTCGTTAGCTTTTTTATTTATCTGCTAGATATTAAGCAAGAATACATATAGTATCAAAACCTATAATAAACGCGATTTGTTTTAACTACAAAACTTAAGGTAAAAAAAATCCACGGAATGAAGATTTTAATGGACCTGTTGAAATTCACCCATATAAGGTACTTGTAATCTGCATTGTAAATTTTGACCTAATTTTATTGAGTGTTTATTTATAAATGTATCTAGTTTTAAGAATCCTGTCGTCACTTAATTGCAGTTTAGTGTGAAAATTTTCATTTGCTTTTAGTATTATGTATATAAAATCTGTCATTTCAATCCCACCTCATAATTCATTACGTGTAACAATATGGTGAATCAATTAGTGCCATGATTTTAAACAAATTGTGTTATGAGATTAAAGATTATTTATTTTTTATAAGTGAAAACAAAAGTACGTGCCTGTGTTGAAGATTGACGTCCAAAAACCACGAAAATGATAATGATTGTAATCAGTAGTTACAAAACCAACAGAAGAAGTCGCAGCCAGCTACGAGCTCCGCATCGAAGGCGTTTGAATATTACGACTTCGATGCGGAGTTCAAGGTTGTCTGCGAAAAGCATCGTCCTAAGAGCAAGACCTATTCAAGAACCGCAACATGAAGACAAACAAAAACGATGTTATCAACTGCCAGTTCCAGGGAGGAAAATAGAAGCAGTTACTTTAATTGCAGAAGATGTAGTCGCAAGAGAAGCCGCAGCAGCGAGGTCTACAATATACATACAATTACAAATAGGTACATTTAAGAGCTGTTGAAACGAAATTGAATCTCACAACGCGGCAGCCTGTCTTCTACTTCTTTGGTATGCAATTAATATAAATTAAATTACACGTCGACATTTAATAAATGTAATCTAATTAATCATTCTGTTTGTAATTAAGTAAAATTAGAAATAGTATTTTTATATTAAAGCGAGGCATTTACAGTCCCGATGAAGCTTGGGTGGAGATAATGGTAAAGTTTTTACCATTTTCTTTGCCATGAGAATTCGGTGATACTATTACTTCATATCTGACCTTCAGCTCCCTTGAAAATTAATTATAACTGGTACCAGAACTTTATTAAAATGCTACAACTGAACATAGATCAAAACTCGAGGATAATAAACAATTAGTTTATAATACATATGTCATATTTTCGCGAATAATAAACATTTACCCTTGGCCATGGCTGCTTAAGAGCAATCGAACATCCGAATTAGATAATTAATAAAATAACATAAAATAAATTGAAACATTCCATTTCAGGTCAGACGGGTAATCGCTGCCATAAAAGCCATATGACTCAAACCACAGTATAAATGGACCCTAACCGTTGAGGTAAAAGTCTCGGATGAACCTGCTAAGATTACGATGAATCAATATTATCCCATACTTAAATTTTCACCAATTATAGTTTCAAGCATCCTAGAACATTTGAAGACAACATGCGTCGTCTAGGTCCTGATTGGACCTTGACGACGCATGTTGTCTTCTTCTTCTGTCTGTATATTCTTGTTTAAGAAGTATTTGCATTAATATTAACACTTATTATTGAACCACTCTTTATCGAATTCTATTTGCCATTTATTTGTTACTAGCTGACCCGGCGAACTTCGTACCGCCATATTTTCCGCCCGCGTGGTATTCTGATCCCGATTTATCAGTGTTTCTCTACAATATTATGCATGTATTGTACATATAAACCTTCCTCTTGAATCATTCTATCTATTAAAAAAACCGCTTCAAAATCCGTTGCGTAGTTTTGAAGATTCAAGCATACATAGGGATGGACAGACAGCGACTGCGACTTTGTTTTATAATATGTAGTGATATGTAGTGATAGTGATTATTTACTTTTAGTTCGACGTTTCGGCTACTTTTCAGCAGCCATGGTCGCGGGGTATCCCCGTGAGTTTTTTAGTCTAGAAGTTTTATTTCAATGAGTGATATTCGCGTAAATTTCATTACTCTAATATGCTTCTGAAAAATGCCACGATTTAGTATGACCTGAAGATATACTTATGGTACAAATACAAGCCCTCAATAGTGACCTTCATTCCTTTAGCATACATTCAGGCGAGGTAAAGTCATCGTGCCCTAAATAAAAAAAATATTGTTACTGACACAATAAAATGCTATATGAACTTGATTTTGTAGTTCGCAGACTTTGGTGAAGAGCGTAGATGGTCCAACAATAAACTTGATGGAGTTGTGCGGTGAGATAAAATATATTATATTTACTCAGAGTTTTAAAATATAATTTCTGAAGAAGTTATTGAATATCGATCTCGTCTGGGAGTACTCTTTAGAGATACAATGGTTGAATTTCTGACATTTCGGCTCGAAGGACCAAAATCTGATGATAAATTAAAGTATTTATTTATGAAACTTAATACAAAAATAGTTACTTTAATAGCC
The DNA here is from genome assembly GCA_914767945.1 of Eilema depressum. NCBI lineage: Eukaryota > Metazoa > Arthropoda > Insecta > Lepidoptera > Erebidae > Eilema > Eilema depressum. The sequence goes on along the minus strand of OU612030.1, from coordinate 15,868,152 downwards.
ATCTTTGTATATATCAGCCATCATACTGTACTGCACTATATAAAATTATAATTGTATGAATCTATATAAATAAAAATTACGCCCATAATTTCTAAATGGCTGCACCCTTACACCTGCACAATAAAATTGTTGAAATGAATGAAGCGACTGAAAAATCGGTCAATATTGCCGAGCTTTGGGCTGGACGCATCTACTTGTTTCTTTTTATGTATACTCGATTAAAATAATTGAATAAAACCACGAAGATATCAGTAATAAAAACGAGTACAGCCAAACTTATTCTACTCGATTTACAAATCCCCTGAAATTGCTTTTCAAGGCAAAATATTCCGATAAATCAAAGACATTTTGAAATCGACTGGGACCAATATTTAACATTATTGAGGCATTTGGTAGACACTGGGAGTTCAGGGAATTCTTATCAATGGAATAGATCACGGTGAAGGTTATTCGAAACAGGTTTCAGACAGTTCCTTTTTTTGTTCATTTTAGCTCCGAATGAATTCATTATTTTACCGATCCAACAGTTTGCTTTCAGTCACTTTCATTCCGAATTAATGTGAAATGAGCAGTCTAGCAACTGAAGTTTCGATTCCTGCGAGTCATTCCTTCTAAGATGTGTGATTATAGAATGAAAGGAAAATGAAGCATTCATATGAGAGAATAAATTACTCAAGTGAACCGTCTAATATAATATATCAGCTTTAGATAGGTTTTGTTTCGATGACGATTGGTCTCTATTATATATTATCTGTACTTTAAAAAGAAGAAAAAATACAACAGCAAGCACTCTAACTGAGCATTCCACATTGAAGATTATATTCTAGAATATTTATTTAATAACCGATGGAAGAAGGAGTGACGACGCACGCATCTACGAGTATAATGTTCGTTGCTACAGAATTCTTTACGAATGACCCTATGCCACTCTCGGTTCGTCGTTCAGACAGAGAACGTAAACACTCGCAGTAACATAATAATTATTATAGACTTTTGTGGAAGGGTTTACTGTGTAACATTGTATATTTTATTTTATTTGGTCTTCCTTTCTTTGTTGCTCATTATTTCGTGTACCAAGTCTTCAACCTTTCTCCTTCTGTGACTTCACTTACTCTAGTTTATGTGCCTCTAATGCCTCTTTTTTGTATTTGTGTTGTGTGTGAATAATTACATGAACCTATAATAACTGTAAGTAGATTTTTTTTTATTTTGGTCGCCCGGACTATTCTAGTTTAGGAGTCAGGGTTTATCCAATTGATGTATATAGTCACGTGCAATGAAATGTATACATGGACAGAATTTTGAATAAATGTTCACTCTGAAAATTTCAGAAATAAATAGTCACATTATCAATATTATATTCTTTGTAATCATCGGGATTTCTCGCAATAATGTACATTTTTGTCATTTTGCATTTTTGCATTTTGCAATTTTTTCGCAAATTTATCACTGTATTTTATATAATTATATCAGTGCACGTGACTGTACTACTCTCTCTCTCTCTCTCTCGATTCTACTACCTCTTGATTCTGGATTGCATCATAACTATACTATAAGGCTGAAGGGTTCGTTTGTTTGTTTTGGTTGTTCGCGCTAATCTCAGAAACTACTGTTAAATAGCCCGTTTATCGAGGAAGGTTATAAGCTAAATATCGTCACGGGGACCGAAAATCATAGTTGACAAGATATGGGCGTTAATGCGTCTCTGTCTACCCCTTTGGGGAGTTACAGGCATGAGTATAATATATGTATGCAGGTATATATAATAATATATGTATTATTGATGATTATTAATAAGTAGTTATGTACCCCAGAACACTACTATACATTATACTGAATGACATTCTGTTCGCTCATTTGGACTGCCGAATAGTTTGAATTTCGAACACGTATCTACCGATAGCAATTTTGTGCTGATTGTTAGGATATCTAACCTAAAACCTGTTTTTGAACACGTATCACTAATAAATTGTGATATTAGTGGTTAGGTTCGCTATTAAGGACTCGTCCCCACACGTTGACCTCATTGGTTGATTTATCTCCCTAGTGTTATAAATCACCGTGAGTTATAATACCACCTGCTGATAACATTTCTAGAATATTGTAGAATTGTATATTATTATGTACAGTCAGCATCAGATTGATGTTTACTAGGGTTAGGCAGAGGTGAATTAACACCCACATTTCACCAATAATTTTGTCCCACGTAATAGAGGACGAGCCTATCGCCGTATACCGGGCACTACTGTTGACTCGAGCCAAGTATCTGAGGCTGAGTCTGAGCTGTAATTCACCATGTTTGTTAGAGAGATTTGATTTTTATGATTGACACTATCGATTGATGCTAAAAAAATACAGGGTGTTACTTTTTCGGATTTTAGTAGGCTCGATTACTGGGTGTGACAAACTAGTTTTCGAAAATCTTTAAATGCAGTTCTGTTTCTTTAAAAAAATAAAGGAATGCCTCGTTTTAGTAAAATGATCCAACTTAAGGATTTAAGGTAGTTTTTCTCCAGAGCCCGACTTATTTTTTCACCCCGTATATATGTCTGATGTTAAACAGCCCTATCCCTTAGTCGCCTTGTACGACACGGCATGGGAAGAGATGGGGTGACCGAAATTCTACTCTCTATTAAATAGCTACATCATTACGTAAGTATTGATATTGATATGTTTTAACAGTTCGCTCAATGGTATCTAAGCTACAGTTGTAATAATTTAATAGGTGCAGACAGATGTCAAGAGTCATAGAAGAATTAGATCGAAACATAAAACTATTATATACTAAGATATTTAATTTGTAAATACGTCATAACTTATAACCGTTATATATTTCAGTTTAAATTACTAAAATGAATTTAAGAATTGCTAAAAGTCATTTAAACTACGACGCGATTCTTCATTTTTGCGATATCTCGTATGACAGCTACGTTATATCGTCCTTGTTTTGTAATTTTAGTGTTGTTCCTGTATTATCTTTGGTTGTTACATTTTAATCGTATGGAGTTCTCTACTCGTTAAATTAATGGTCAGCGTTGCCAGAATGTAACTTTTGTAACATTCTTACATGTTAGAGAACTCAGCCAGCGAAAGTATCACAGAAAGTAAATAAATAACAATTATATTATTCTGAATCATCAGTCAAACTACTAGTTTCATTACTTAAACCGTTTATCCTAATTAATATGAATTAGTTCAATTTATACCTGAGTTCTAAGCTAGTTACTGACACGATTAGGGCCATAATAATATGCTAATTTTACTTAAAATGTACTTTATTATTCCTAAACGAGTGTTTATTAAATCGTACTGTTAACGTGGCCGTAAAGCGGGTGATTAAACGCGTTATAATATAATATTTTATTGCCTTGTTTATTTATAACCCGATAATTTCTATTATCGGGCAGTTCTGTTGATAAAGGTTGGCGTCCACGCAATTCTGTAAGTACCTATATTGCTCTTATAACGGTTAACGTTTTGTTTTATTTTATTTATTTACTTGTTTATTTAGAGAACAATGCAAGCTGACAGATTTTTTAACTTGTATTGTTCTATTCATAAATAAAAAAGGCGTGTGGCACTCGGGGACTGCCGCGGTAAAGCTATTGCATAGCATTCGGATTTTCGGAATTCAACTTCCTGTTCCTGGAGGGAAGCAGCTAGTCTCGATTCGTGCGAGCTCGGAGTGTTAGGTTTTTTTTCGTTACGGAATTTCTGGATTCGGTCTCCACGCTCAAGGCCCGCGATAGAAGCTATGCAATAGCTTAATTTATTAAAATAATTGTGTTACAGTCACCAGCAATTTTGTTATTATAATTGGATAGTGTTATAGCTATCTCGAGGCAAAGATGACTGTCCAAGAAATATAAATAAAATAATAAAGACTCTATAATAGTACATGTGCACACAGAAGACTAATTCTCATACAAAAATCTATTAAAAATCAGTCTCGATCCAAATTTCAAAAATTTTACGATTTTTCATTGACGATCATTTTTTGACATTTGAGAGATTGACGTTAGGTAGATCAAGACTGAATTTTAAACATATTTTTATCAGGAGATTTTGCCTTTAAGGCTCATTTAGACGGGAGAGTTTCTCGCATGTTGCGGTCTGAAAACTCGTACACGACTATCTCTAGGAATAATCGCCATCGTTTCAAAGTGTTCACAGACAGGCAAACACTAAATTCTCGCCTACGATCGTATCATACTGTGAAAATTCTGTGCAGACGGGCAAATTAATATTGAACGAGCGAGCGGCTATTGTTTCTGCGAATGTTTAGGCGAAGCAACTTTTCTGGGTGAATTTCAACAGGTCCATTAAAATCTTCATTCCGTGGATTTTTTTTACCTTAAGTTTTGTAGTTAAAACAAATCGCGTTTATTATAGGTTTTGATACTATATGTATTCTTGCTTAATATCTAGCAGATAAATAAAAAAGCTAGCGAGATATACAAGATCAAAAATTACGCGCCACGGCGATGACACATGCGTGCGCGGCAATGAAACAAGCATCCACGGGCATGAAATAAATATACCAAGGGAATGAAAAAATTAACCATGGAAATGAAAATACATAATAATAAAACATAATATTTTATGTACCTACTTCCATGAGAAATTATACTTACATACAATAAAAATACAAAGGGGATTAGGCAATTGTGTATGGACATTGGCGTCATTTATTTTTTCAGTGGCACTGTGTTAAACACGCGTATGAGTGTCGTTATTTTTATTGTAAGTAATATCGGAGCTGCGATATACAGGGTGGAACATTTCGACTTTACCTGGAGGGAAAGTACCCTCATACTAGAGATAGCGAATTTTACTTAAATTAAACATAACCTTATTTTTAAAGGGAAACAAACCTGCATTCAAAGATTTCTAAAAATAACACACCTGATGATCAAACCGCCTAAAATCTTCCTATACCTTCTCTTTTATGGGTTTCCTTTTACTTATTTTACCAAGTTTGTTAGAGATATTTGATCCCTAAGATTGACCCTATCGATTGATGCAATTAAAATATAGCTTCATCCGGATTTTATTCGGTTCGATTACCGGGTGTGGCAAGCGATTTTTTTGGAAATCCTTAAACCCAGTGTATTTTTTAAGATTAATAGAGTGTTTCCTTTGCTGCTGCCCAACCTAGGTGGATCCTGGCTAGTTTTTTCTAGGAGTTGTTTTTACCAAGCTGGATAACTTATCCCAGGCAGATTTTTTCTTGAACAACTTCGAGTGTAACCCCATCGATGGCTGTCTGTCTGTCCCTTTTTTTTTAATAGATAGAGTAATTCAAGAGGAAGATTTATATGCATAATACATGCATAATAATGTAGAGAAATATTGATAAATTTAGAGATATGCAGCGGGAATGGGATCAGAAAATATGGCGGTACGAAGTTCGCTGGGTCAGCTAGTAATAGATAAACGATACCGCGTTTGCATTGGAGATGTGGAGGGAAAGTACTCTAAATACTGGAGATAGCTAATTTCATTCAGAAGAAACATTTCCTCATTTTTAAAAAGAAAAAAAAAACTGCGTTTAACGAATGCTGAAAAATCGCTTGCCACATCCTGTAATTGAACCGACTAAAATCGGAAAAAATAACAGCCAGTATTTTTATTGCTTTAATCGATAGGATTAATTATAAGACTCGAATCTCTCTAAGAAACCTGGTAAACTGCAGGTACTTTCATAATTATTATACCATTTTCATTCATGGCTGCTCAATTCCAAAACGACGCCAATTCTTTTACACGAAAAAGAAATGGGAAATTAACAAATTAATATGATATACTTTTGTCAATATGCTATGGCGATGAGAATATAAGTTACGGAAATGAAACATTTGGTCATGGCAATGAGACTAAATTGTTTTACAAGGCATGGCAATGATTTTTTTTCATTGCCGCGTTTTTTTCTTCATTACCATAGCAAATTTTGACCACGGAAACCATGGAAATGAAAGCACGGTGGTGAAAAACGAGCCAAAAATATAATATAAGAAAAAATCTATTAATTATTCGAAGTAATAAACACTTCACTAAAATAAACAAGATAAATTTCGTTATATTGAATGTATAATCAAGAGGATAAACTTATTGGAATAGACAGTTATACCTATCCACAGTAATGAAAGAAAAAATGTCCAGTAACATAAAAATGATATACTTTTATTTATGGTGCCAAAACGCAGGTACGTGTGTACGTCCTTCCATGTCGAGCACTTAGGCGGCACCAATATGCAACGTTTAGCGGATATGAGGGAGGATACAAGTCGTTAGATAAAACGATATTCTAAAATATGTTTAGAACATGGCGATTAAAGGTGACTCTAGGACAAATGAACTTTTATTAACCATTCGTTGTATTGTCTAAATATTTGAATAAATGTATTTCGTAACAATACTTTAACTATTCACGTATCAAATAAAACTAGGTTTTAATTAAAAAAACCAATAGATTTTTATCAATGAGGTATCACAACACAATAGGTGATGTGTGGACAAACACGGCAATGAAAAATTTCGAGGTTTAAATTTTTTTTTTGGCGAATCTATAATTCTATTTAATAAAATATTTAGTGCTCCACATAGATCACTATATCGCCTAACCAGAAAAAAATGTTAGAGTATTGTAAAAGTGATTTTTAGTACCGATTTCATCGATGCCACGCAATTTTTGGCCCCGGGAAATTCACCCTTCTCTGTCCTTTTGATAATCGTATCTTGCGGGTGAGAAAATCTCCTCGTCTAAATAATGCCTTAGAATGTCATCTCAGTTTTGTAATATTTCATTCTCTGATATAATTAGTTTAGTTCGTAATTTACTTTTGTTAATCATATTTGGCTCGCACCTCATAAATAACTGAATGATTTATGACCCGCTAACACTATATTAAAAGTTTCACTTTTCATTTTCATGTTATGAATAAATTAGTCACAAAATAATTAATAGTTTGAATAATTGAAATAAACTTGATTACATTAGCATCTATTTATAAAATTAGTCATGAAGCTTACAATAGTGTGCTTATTTTGGTCTTTAGTAGTTTAAAATAAATTGGATGTTACCAACACATTAATCTACATATGCTCACGCCTATTTCTCTTGGGGGTAGGTAGGAACAACACTTCTATCCTTACATACTTTAACGAGCTTACTCTTCTGTCATTAAACCATTCTCGCAGGCCCACCACTTTCCTAACTAAAAATAAAAACACTAAAAAAGGAAAGCCTCTCTAGAAAAGTGACAATTCGTTGGCCATCGAATTGTAGAATAGAATAGTGAATGTATGGGATTTGGCGTATGTGACAGCCGTCAACGTATGTCATATACGTCAAAATACGTGTCATATAGGTACGTCAAATCCCATACATTCATTATTCCATTCTACAATAGGCTGGCTATCGAATTGCCAAGAGGTTGAGGGTGAGGGGTTCAACCAAGAGCTTGAAGCCAAGCCAGCCTTACAAGCAAGCTAATACACTTGCTAAAGACTCTGGCGCAGGCTTTTTATCACGCTTGGAAGGTCAGAAGGCAGTGCAGTGAAGTGCTTTCATAAAAACCGCCTGAGTCTATTCTAAAGGAGGAGAAGGTGTAAGCGGGTTAGGATCCGAGGTGAAAGCCACGGAAGCAACCGGAAACCGCAGATGATACTGACGATGTCTAAAATTTTCTACAAATTATACATATTATGCTACCATCTTTTCCCCTTGAGAATAGGCAGACATAAAAACCCACCATCTGATTCTACCATTACATTCTTCATGAGCTTCAAATTAAAACTTCACCCACACTTAAGACTGTATCTTAAAATAAAAGTACCTACAGTATAATCCCTACAAATTAAAAATACACCGTCAGTAAATCTAAATGGGTAATATAAAAGTGTATTTAAAGGAATTTGCGAGTCGCATCCGAGATTACGTTAGACTTTCATAATATTAGTCGGATAATCTACATTTTGAGAAGGCTTAATGCCATGGCTGGAATAAGCCCGGATGCCGAGCGGGGCCTTTACAAGAGCTACTAAGGAAATGCGCATCGTAGCTTTAATAGCTTTTAAAGACGAACATTTCGATTTTCAACTTCAAGTTCGCAGACTCAAAGTTCGTTGCAAAACGCAATTTGGTGTTTCGGAATAATGTTGTTTTAAATTTTACTATGGGTGAAGTGTTATGGCGTTGTTTTGTGAGGCAATTTTGAGTAGATGGTCAGTTTAGGGACTCGTTACTTGGCATCGAAAATGTTATTGCCGAAATATTAATATTAATATTTAAGTAATCTAGTTACGCCAATGGAGAGTTACAAAAAAGGGTTATTCTTATTTCCCCCCATTCTCGATTCACCCCGGATTTTCTTGCCTTATAATAGCGTAATGAAACTATATTCTGAAACCGAAAAAAGTCTACTAGGCATTACTCACCGTAAATCGTTATAGTAATCTCGGTTGCTAATATTCTTTATAAAAAATTGTCAGTCCGAAAATCCGAGAGTCGAAAAACATACCAAAAAAAAATCAAATAGACTAAAAGAGATCCTACAAACTGTCCTGATTTGAAAAACGAATATTTATAAAGATCAAAACCTGAATAACTTTGAAATCGACGAGAAAAGGTCTTAATAAAAATTGTAGGCCAACCAACTTATTACATCTCAAATATTGGACCCAACCTTAATATTGGCATTGGGTATATAATATTCCAGCAAGCAATTTTATTTTCTTTATTGAACTTCTTTTAACGTAAGTCAACATATCCATTACACGTTGATAGATTCTAGAATCATACTTTTAGAAGTGCGAATGGATTGGCAAGACCAGGATAGTGCCACATTGTATTATGCAGGAGAATTACACAATACATGTTACGCTGATTCGTAAATGGGACCATATCAATGGGCCCTCGATTCTGATAAAGTAAAACCATTGTCATTACCACAGATACCACCGTAATTTTTCTATAGCAGAATCGAGGCTCAGGTAGGCCCAGGATGATCACATAATGACGTAATAAATATGAGATCAGTCCCAGTATCAGCAAAATCAAATAAATTAGTACCTAGTCTAATCATTGAATAATCTATCAAAAAAGAACAAAAAAAAATAGGTTCAAACCATTGGTTTCAACAGTAAATTGACACTCATAAACCTATATCTAGGGTTAAATTGCCAGAACCTACCATGATCTAGTTAAATCTAAACTGGCAACTGAAATTTACTGATTAACACTCTTTGGCATTGGCAGAAACTTCGTATTGGGCATCAATCCAAGAACCAAGGAGTCAATGTACGCACTTGTGGTTACTTAATAAACATAATGCAATAAATGGGACAAAAATAATAATGTACCTAATCTCTTATCTTGTTCATCCAATACTTGGGATCATAAATTACTTTTTTCTGACTGTATAACTACGAGTACGTAACCAAGAAATAGATATTTATGGGTGTCGAATTGACTTCAACCACAGAGTGTCTTATCAGACTCATTGCTAACAGAAGCCTAACGCATGTAAAGGCTGGTGAAAGTTAGAACTTTTATCGAAGGAAATATCATAAGGACCACCTTTTATTCCGGTAACTAAAGACCCGAGTCAGCGTGCGATTTAAGTCGGTTCTGCAGTCGGTCGGACGGTATACAGTAAACTAGACACGTCCTGGAAAGTCAACTTTGAGCAACTTTTGCGTTAGCATATTAATTGCATTAAAATTTCATTAATTCTGTAGTTGACTCTAATCTGTGGCACAGCACTGCCCTCGCCATTTTTTTTCTCTGAAAACTAGGTCATTTTCGACTCCCTATAACTTCGTTGTGGATAAAATATGTTTAGTTGTCAAACATGTACTGTATAAGCTTGGTTTTTCTACAAGTTTTGTTTTTGATGGCATTTTCACTTAACGATACCTAAAGGCCTGGTTAAAGAGACATGAATATACCTAAGTAAAGCAATACGTATACCCAAGTCTCTTTAACCATACCTTATGTATCAAACACTTATCCCTCACGTATCCTTGAGACATGTAACGTTGTAAACATCAACACAACATAATGAATTCCAACAAAGACAAATTACAACACAAACATTCCTAAGCTAACAAAATGAATTATCAAACAGCGAACAAACCCTCACTTTATAATATTACACAAGTTAAATACAATACTAACTATTGCCGCAGGCTTTGCTCGTAGTAATGAACGACCCACGGTTTGAAATTAATTTTAAATGGTCTTTTTCTATACCCCTGAAAATGTGAACGCAAATATTTTATACTATACTTAATGGTAGCGGAGAAAGAATTATATTCTTATAAGAAAGAAAGAAAGAAAGAAAAAATGTTTATTGTGAAACACAGCATGGGATTATTCACAGTACAAAGTAAAAAGACACAGAACGCAAAAAGAAAAAAAAGAAAAATAAAAACAAAAAAAACATAATTTTATATACTGTGGCGGGCGAGGCGCCACGCCACCCCGATGACACTGACAAATATGACACTTGACAAGTAAATGTCACATCTGTCAGGCCCAGCAGGGACGCGACGTGTCACACGGCACACCGCTACGTGGCAGATTTTGCACGTGATCTTGCACTGCAATAAAAACTTGTACGAATACGCTGTGTCCACAAAGGATGGGCACTCAGCATACACTGCGACGGGTATTTACCATCACAGCACTGGTTTTCAGTGCCACCCTTAACCTAAATAACTAAGTCACCTAAATAAGTATATCACCACCTCATCTCATCCGAAAGGTGTCGTAAGAGGCGACTAACGGAAAAATACGCAGACGATATCACTGCGAGAGAAGGAAAACTTGAAATAAAACCCTGTAACAACCCGTCTGGCCAGCGTGGAAACAGTAGACCGAAGCCTTCCAACATTGGGAGAGGCCTATGTCCAGTAGTGGACTGCGATAGGCTAATTGATGATTAAGTTTTGATGAGAAAACAGGTGGCAGTCGCTCACATAAAAGCCAACATAAGCCAAATCAAGAGGAATAGAGGACTCCAGGCTCCAAATTTCAAGCTATGAATGATATGACATAATAGGTTTTAGGACGCGGGTTTATAAATATACCATAAATGAATACTTTTTATAAAGAAACCCTAATGCACTTCTTGAAGAAGGGCATTAGGAAGGTTTCTTCAGGGTTAGCAGCGCGAGTGTGACGCCCCTGGTATTGCATACATCCATAGGCCACGGTAACCACTTCCCATTAGGTGGGCCGTGCGCTTGTCTGCCACCGTTTTTTGCAAAAATTTTGCACTTAACGAGAACCGGGTAGGTACGGTTCGACTTTTGACATTGCTCATCGAACACTACCACCACGACCCAGTTTTTTTTTTTTTTTTATATTGGACACTTCGCCTCGCCTGATTGAAGCTGAAGGCAAAGTCTCTGAAAAGAGTCTGTGTTAGAACAACACAGGGAAAGTCTTATTAAAACTCATAACGAACTTAATCAGAATAAAAGTGTAGTTAAGAAAAGACAATTTGTAACTTCCGCTGCCAATAAAGGGACTCCCCTTTATTGTTAGCGGAAACTAAGTGAGGCGTCCGGAAACAGGGTACAATGCCGAATATAAATTCTTTATTTAAATACACATGCCGGGTATTTACCTGAAAGTTAGGCAGAGGTTTCAACAACTCTAATTTTTACCTGGTATATTTTCTGGGTCATTTATTTGGTAAGATATAAGACAAACGGGTGTAGATGTTACTTTGATAATATCTTATACATTTTCTTTTGATTAGAGTTTTTACCAGCACTCGTGTTTCCTTCTTTTTAACGTTCCTGGCTTTTAAGCAGGCCTTGTTGGTACCTGCAATGCAATGATCCTTTTTCCTGAGACTTAGCCTTAAGGTAACAAGCTAGCTAGCCAGCTGAAGTTAGTGAAGAGAATTTATTTTGAAGAGTTTTATTGAAAAAGATATGGATGGATGTTCATCACGAGCACCCGCACTTGGTTTTACCGCGAATAAGATCGTGTAGAGGGTGAACTGCATTTGCTGTATGCAGTGATCCGCAGCTGACTGCCGCCCAATGCAGAGAAGCTCCTTAGGTAGGTAAGTCACAGCGCAAGTGCTTGGTTGATCATAATAAGCACTTATCATAATGAGAAGAGCCTATTACCCTTCAATTTAAGTGACTGCTGAAGAAAATCCTTTCCAAACCACACAGTTCGAGATCTTTCTGCTTGTGAATTATGAGGGTTGAATAGCATATATAGAGTAGATGGGCATCATTTCAAACTATTTCCTCCGAATATAAATCCATTATATAAGACGCAAGGAAGCGCTCTCTCTGAAGGCTAATATCTCGATATCACTTGGGAGGGTTTTCTGCATGAGGATGAAAAAGCAATTGAATTTCTTAAAAATTTCCAAGGTTCTTTTTTCTTTCAAAGCTCGGTTAATTTAATTTCGGGTGTATATTTTTAATACAGTTAGAAATAACTGAATGAATATTCAACATCTTCTTTAATTAATACTTTTTGCATTACATTTTGACATTTTGTGCGTTCATATACTGGTGCTTATGTGGTATATTCAATTAGTGAGTACCTTTTTTCTTTAAATCATAGTTAATTGTATTCCAGACTATTCATTATTACTTTAAAGTAAACCAAACTTTGATGAAATTACCGCATTTGTGAATCCACCTGCGATGATCCAATCGGCTTGATCAAACTAAGAGAAATGAAAAAATAATTCCACGTGTCGTGCAAACCATGTTTTTTCGCTTGATTTTGTGCCAAAAACAATTTACTCGGTAACTTTTTTTGTGACCACCCCCAGTGCTTTCTAGTCACTAGGCCTGGCGTAAACGTCGCACAATTCACAGCTATATTACCTATAAAGTAAAAGCGTTAATTCCCATTAACTTAATTGTACAATTAGTCATTCCCCCAATCGCAGAAAGCGTAGGTTTACTTCACCCTAATTCCGCGAGCAATATTTTTTTAGCCTACGCAACACGGGCTAGTTTAAAACCAATTCAACTTTAATTAAATTCACAGAACTAATAACTACGATTAGCGAAATGTCTGCAAAATAACAACTTGAAGCAATTAACTTTGAAATGTTATATTTATGTCATCTTGATTACATCAGTGTAAATGGATATTTCATGTTTGTTATGACGAATAGGGTGACGCCTGAGTGACTCAGCGTTTCGTGAAAAATATCGAATAATAACGTATTTGTTTACGTGTCAGTCCCACAAATCGATGGTCGGAAAACATATCAACCCCCCTAGAGACGTGGCAATTCGTTGTGTTGTAGAATAGAATAATGAATTGACACGTATTTAGACTATTATTACGTTTATGACTGTCGTGAATGTACTTATGTCAAAACAGACATTATTACTATTCTACACGTATTGCTACTTGTTTAAGGGGCAGTTAGGTTATATGAAAATAGGTGAAAGTTTTTGGTACCTTGATTAATGATTATGATAGGAAGAAGCGAAATCAAGCTCAGGCGGGACTCGATCCCCGTGACCTTTCCCTTACAGGGGAATGCTCTAACGACTGAGCCACCGAGCCTCGCTCGATGCTGATCCAATCCTATCTTATTCAAATCGATTTGCAAAGAGCAAAGAGAATCGACTTTGGACGGGATTCAAACCCGTGATCTTTTCCTTACAGGGCTCTGACCGCACGATGCCGATTCAAATTCCTCTATACTTTCCGTCTTTGGGGCTTTGGGTCTTCAAAATTTCATTCAACTATCTTATTCAATTTGAATATTTAGCATACTAAATGCTTTATAAATTTCATTCAATTTTTGTTATCTTCGTCCGCACTACTATTTCTCCTTTCCATATTTGGTTTCTTTTGACATCTGAACTCAGCCTACACCCATCAATCAGCGGATATACCAACTTTCAAGTGAGTTTGGCTTGGGCTCGAAGCACCCATTCTTATAAATTCAGTATTAATAGAAATACAGAAATATTTCAAACTAGCTTTTGCCCGCGGCTCCGCCCGCGTGGGTGTCCGTTATCGCGACCAAACATAGCCTATGTCCTTTCTCAAGGTCTAACCTACCTCTATACCAAATTTCTTTAAAATCGGTTCAGCGGTTTAGTCGTAAAAGTAAGACAGACAGACAGACAGAGTTACTTTCGCATTTATAATATTAGTAGGGATAATATTAGTAGGGATAGTAGGGATAAGTTTAAGAAACTTGTAGCTTCTTAAAGCAATTATTGAAGAAAGAATCTTGGCATTAGTTCACATTTAAACTCTCTTAGCGTCAACAGACCTCAATTTCTTTATCGGTGACACCATCAACCGTCATTTTTGCACTATACCTTCTTGGCCTTTTTTTTCAATTACTTATTTTTATCACACCTTGGACATACGAAGCGAACGAAGGCCAATGGTGGTTAATGAACTACTGTGTAGATAACACCAGGATTGCAAGTAAATCGAATTCCTTCCTACAGTCCCGGAGGCCGCTAAGCTGAGTGCCACCATTGTAGCATAGTACGTGTCTGTAATGGTGACCCTCTTACCTGAGACTTTGTTTTCAGCTTACCATCAGGTGAGATGAAATTAAACGGACGTGTCCTTCTTAAAAAAAATCAATACTTGGCGCTTGCTAGATTCAGTATGAAGTACTGATTGACCAATCGCACTCATTTGCATTCGTTTGCCTTTGTTTGATCGGTGTGTACCAGCATTAAAATATAATAACTCATTAAAAAGAATGTAAACCACAGCAATAGTATTTCACCGAAATCGCTCGCGTGTGTCCATTAATAATAGCTTAAAAATGTTTACTATTGAAAAGTCATTTATTCAAATTATACCCCGTAATGATTTTGATAATACTGGTGATAGCTTATATAATTATAATGGCGTATTTATTGTCAAGCAATATTAAACTTCAATTTCCTGGTTTTAATGTTCTTTTTCGAACTGTTGTTCTGTTATTGGGAACGGCTTTTAATACTTACATTGATCAGATTGTTTAAACTGAATTAGTTTTGCCATTTTGAGCGCTAAGTAGATCATCGTCCTCATAAAGAGATCCCAGTTGCATCCAAAGTATGCACTTTGGAGCCTGAAGTTCACTTATTATTGATTACTGGTACGTCCTACCTACTGTTTTCTATAACATTGAGACCCCTCCATGCCTCGAAGAGTACGTTAAGCCATCAGTCACCATTGCCATACGACCACCTGTTCCATTTGCTACAGGGAGCTGTCCTATAAAATCCGCAAAGTGGTCTAACTGGTAGTTAGACCAGGTTTGTCGAGGACTCCACCGATTCCTGCTGGCTTCTCTTTGCAGAGATGGTAAAGATATTTAAATTAGGCAAACTAAATCAAGGTAAGTCTAGAAAGTTTTGTAAAAGAACTTTTTTCCCCTACACCAGGGAACTGTGAAAGTCAGATGGCAGATGCTTCACGGAAAATATCTAAGTTGGCCATTTCATCATAATTACGTTGAAAGCTGAATTGAGAAAAGAATCGGCGGATGATGAGTTATAAAATTACAAAAAAATATGTGCTCAGAATTCATTCATCAACCTACCCTCAGTCCATAAATCACCTAGGCCTACAGAATAGTACCTATAATAAATAAATCCTTGAAATTTCGAGGCCGTGGCCCAGAATGTTCCAGAATTGTCTGACTTCCTAAATTACCTCGACATTAACTTAATGTATTATAGGTTAGTGGAAACGAATGTACCATTAATTTTGTATGTAGGGGTGAAATTACAGCTATTATACTGAACCGATTTTTACAACTAATGCTGGTTTTACAAGGTACACCTAGGTTCAACTTTTTTTTCTATTAAGTAATCAGATTCGCTGACGCGGTCAGCATAAGAGGGGAGACGTTTGAGTCAATAGACGTTGAGACAAGTCAATGAAGGGCATTGACGTGAGCGACAAGCGCGTCAACGCGACACGTTGCGATGCGGCGCGTAAATATCAAATAGTTGCTTTATTGTGTCCTACGTTGTGTCACGAGGAGACGTCATGTGAAGTATAGAAGAATATGTCACGCATTGCGTCGCGTTGCCGCACTGTCGTGCTTGTGACTCACGTAGGACAACGGGTAAATGCAGTCCCCGTTGACACATTATTCGATTTGCCAATGTTAGTCGAAGTTTTTGCCACCTGCAGCTTCAGCATGGTGACATAGCTCTTCGCTTCTCTTCAACCAATGAAATCGCTGAAAAAAGGTGTCACTTGACTAAAACGTTACAATGTTGATATCTCTTCGACTTCACTGGTGGAAGAGAAACGAAGGGATTTGTGTATGTTGTGGCTGCTGGCACTCTACTGGTATGCCGATTATGGGTCAAAATATCTATCGATTTCTTACACTCTGAACCATCCGTAATCAGAGCGACGTATACAGCTGATACAGCTGCATGTAATAGACTTTCGACAAACATGTCTTAATCTTAACCCTAGTAACGAAAGCTCCCTGTAATCAGATTCCTGCAGGTTTTCCGTCGCATAGTGCATGAAAAATTTGTAGATCGAAATAAGTTTCAATTGCACCGGCTTCTGTTTCAAAAATGTTCACTCTTCGCCACAGCAACGCTATGTCGTCACGCTATTACCAGCCCCCTAGGCAAGTAGCAATTCGTTGCTCGGCGTATCATGGGGCCGATACCTTCAGGGTAACCACGCCAAACCACGCAAACATTTGCCCGAACATTCGTCTACATAAATTCAGTTTTACAACCCAGTTGCGTCAATTATTACCGAACCGAATATGTGTATAGCAACCCTAAGACGCAATCTCTTAGAGATTCTTTGATTTTCATCCATTCCCCTTTGTTGAGAAAAGAAATAAAACACTCCCTTTATATTACGCCGGACATGGCGCTTCCGGAACTAAATTTACGGATAGGATAAAAAACATTTTTTTGTGTTTACACAAATATACGTAAAAAGAATGTTCAAACGGTTTGTTTACTGCAATTAAGAAAAAGTGGGCAAAGAAAACGTGGTTGGGACAATAAAGCTATATTCACACAATATGCTTTCAGATTGACTGACTGTTCACTTTACAACTACAGTCTTATACCTATTTGAGGCTATGATGTTTCGAAACTTTTACAAGCGCCACGATCACAGATGTACCGAAGTTCTTCCTCTAATTCATCCTAGCGTTAACCCCAGTCGCATCCGAAGCTTTCAACTCGGAGTCCCACGTAATAGGAGATGCGGCTATCGCCATATTCTGGGCACTATTTTTGACTTGAGCCATGTCTCTGATGCTGAGTGTGGACTGTATATATCTGTCTGATGTTATACAACCCCCATTATTGCTTAGGCACATTGTACAACACCGCATGTGAAGAGATGGGGTGGTCCAAATTGTATTCTTTTTTTTTTTTTTTTAAAGAATATTAGCAACCGAAATTACTAATATTCCCGTTAACCCCTCCAACTAAGCTAAATTGCTTGTGCTAGGAGTGGGTTCACGTCGGTAGTGTAATGGCCAGGATTCGAACCCGGGACCTCTCGATCGTAAGGCCGACTCCTTAACCACTAAGCTACCGACGCTCCAACTCTACTGGGAACCAAGCGACTATTCATTATTGAAAACTAATAAAGGCAAACCAACATGGTAAATATTGCAAGTACTTCTTGTTAAAATAATGTTTACAAAATTGAAATTAATCCGCACATTAAGTACGATTTGAGAGATTATCCGGAGTAAAGCATTGTGTGTAGACTGTTTATCATTCTGCAGGCGTGGACCTGGGTGTAAACATGAATCTGTGGGCCCCTTGAGCCAATGTTGTAACCTTTGGGATCACAATCAACACTTTTGTTACACTGTCGTGTGAGATATCCGGTTAAGGACATCAGATTTTGAGTCCGGACTCGTGGTCACACCAAATTATCACACCAGTGTGACTATCAGGAATTTTTTTCTTGTTAGTCACACCGCCAGACCGCCACTGATACAACACCTTTTATCGTCACTTGTCATTATCAACTAGTGCTGTTTTAGATTTGTCAGAATAAAAATAGTCATTTTCATCTTTACTATTTATCTACTGTTATAAATACGAAAGTTACTCTATCTATCTGTCCGACTGTGACGCTTTCACGTCTAAACCACTAAACCCGTCTTGATGAAATTTGGTGCACAGATAGACTATAGCTTAGGAAAGGATATAAGCTATGCTTGCTCACGATAATCAACATCCACGCGAGCAAAGCCACAGGCATCAGGTCGTAATAATATAAACTAAATTCACATCTGATTCTGATCTGATGAACATTTTTTTTTCTCAAAAAAAAAGCAGATCTTAATCAACATACCATCTCTTATCATAAAACGGACATAGCTGACCGCCTAATTTGATTATATATGTACATGTTTTATCGCAAATAACACGGCGTATACGTACATGTGAAGGATATATATTTATTAACTTCAATCAGTGGACATCGCTGGGGATAACGAATGTGGTTTTGGCGTAAGTTGTAAGAGATAGCGAGATATTATTTCGCATTAGGTAATCTATACCAATATTACCTATAAAGCTAAAGAGTTTATTTGGTTGACCACGTTAATTGTTACAGGTTTTACTGAATACCACGTTATACTTTATCGAAATGGAAGTCACGCGTATACGAAACGTGGCGTTAGTAAATCGTGCCCCTGGTTCTAATTATAAAATTATTTTATTGTTATATGGCCCGTTTATTGAGGAAGGTTATAGGCTAAATATCATCACGCTACTACTCAAGGGAGCGGAGCAGGAGATGTAAAAGATCCGGTAAATTCCCATACATTATTTGAAGGAATGATACGGGGTTTTGAAATATACACCGGGCAAAGCCGAGGCGGGTCAGCTAGTTTTCGCATAACAAAACAATCTAGTGATGTTGTGTATTGTTGAGTTAAGTTAATATAATTAATTAGTATATTACACAACCAATATTTTACGCTTGGTTATATACAGTATAGTATATGCAAACAAACTTTGCGAATCGTAATAGCATGCTATTCATTCTCGGATATTAATTGAACTTGTCCCTAAAAAGTATTCTGGGGATCTTGAAAAAGTGAGTTGAAATTCTGTCAAGATCTACGCTTAATTGTTATCAAAACATCATCCTTTTCATTGGCATTTTAATACTGAATCATTCATTATTATAACATCGTTGGGAATCATCATGAAGAATAGAATACTTTAATGTTCTCCGTCCGTAAAGCTTATGTTTGTACCACAGTCCATACTTTCCCAATATTTCTTCATAAAATATTAAGGGTCCTATCTCTCGCTTCCCAAGTAATCTTTGGCTCACAATCATATAAGATATGAGGCAAACAGTGAACTTGGGAGCACAAATTTAAAATACACGATGTATGAACACAATAGATTTTTGTCATAAAACTTAACCAAGCGCGTAACTTTTATTACGTAGTATTTCTATTTTATCCTGAATAAAATATTGGGATCAGAGAGGTTCGAGGCTAAATGGCTTTTGTTCGGAGACAATGTTAAAGCCATTTTGGTTTCTGATTTTTGCTTCTATAATATTTCCTTATAATGTCTTATACTTCGTAGTTTCTGTATTTTTATTTTCTTTGAAAACTGTGTGAAGCCTTAATCATCATCTTCATGGAGACGCATTTTCCTAATTGCATCCGTGGCCAAGATGACTTCGGAGCTCAGGGTCCGCATTCCGGCTCTTCCTCCTCCACTTCGCACGATCTTGGGCATCCATGGTAGTGAGACCATTTGCATTCATGTCACCCTTCACGACGTCAAGTCAGTGAAGCCTAAAGACAAACAGTATTAATAACGAGTATTACTGGGTTTTGAATTTGGGCAGCCGAAATCAAACACCCACATTTCGCCAACTGTGATTTTCAGTCCCACGTAATAGGAGGCGAGTGTATTGCCGACAAGCGGGCACTTAGTCATTGCCTTTATGTTTACTGACGGATGGATAACAGCCCCATCCCTTAGTCGTCTTCTACGACACCCACAGAAAGAGATGAGGTGGGGCCCTATTCTACCCCATCGGGACCAACACGGCTAAATATAATAATTAAAATATGGATAAATTGTTATGTTGCCAATAACAGCAATTCCTTTCTAACATCCTTTACTTAATAACATTGATTGACATACGTAAGTTAGTTATATAACAAACAAACACGAAATCAACTACCAAAGTTATTAGTAAGCTTGTTAACCAATCACTAATCTAAGATGACATACCAATACACACGACAGTTCTATACCAATCAGTAATTTATGTAATTAATTGTCGTATCCATATATTCCATTTAATTAATTAGTGAAGCTGAATACTGAATATACTAAAATATACTCATATTATTGATACCTATTATGTGGCAGCAATCTGACATGACTAGACAGTGACAATGGCTTAATTAAATAGTCATTAGTATATTAACCCTCATTTGCTCGTTCGTTTGTTGAACTCTTGTCAAGATATCACACTAATACTGTACGCTCATTGGCTGGTGAGGAACATCGATCACTTTCAACCAATTAGCGTGCAATATTCGTGTGTTAGATTAGCGTGACAGACGTATTAGAAGCCGGGATGATGTGAATTACTACTTTCTTGTTCAGGATATAAGTATGCACTTATGTTTGAATTTTCATTTGTTCTGTCAATTGGTTACCTAATGTAGTATAGCGGTATTTTATAAGTAACTTTCCCAAGTCGCAATAGTAAAATCTCAATTGCTTATCTTCATCAAGTGCCGTTCCCGGTTCAATTTCAGGCTCTCACCTCGTAGCTTAGAGTCTTACAACCCAGCTTCTCAAGACCAGAGACGAAGTGCAGTTTTAGTAGGTTCGAGTCTGATAAAACTACCTCCGCTGGCTAGCGGGGATGGGAGTTATCCGAGGTGATTATCTTCCTCTCCTTCTTTTGTTTTAGCATAAACTACTTTTATCAGACTGCGCCGTCTCAGTCACAAGAGGAAAATCTGCGTTAAATTCTCCTACGTCAATGAGCAGGTGCACTGGCTAGTAGATGAGGGAGGTTGGCTTGACCCCAAAGGTCTTAGTGGGGCCCTACGCAACAAACCTTAATCACCTCACTTTTCACATTCGAACCATTGCTGCATTGCGTAAACTGAAAAGTTCCACGTGCTTTCAAATTAAAAATAATATTTTATCAGCAAACATTAACATTAAAAATTTACACTTCGGAGCACATTCTAATATTAAATTACCCATTAAAACCGTCTTAAGTTTAATGTTACGCCGAAAACCGTTAGGACCTCAACTCATTTCCGATAAATTCCGGTATTTGGAAGTCTTCATTAAGATCATAAACGATTCGCTTAATTTCTGTGGAATCGGCAATGGAAGTGCTCAGGCCTATAATGTGTATGGGATGATAAGCTTGTTTCGAATTCAATGATACTGAATCCCTCTGGTGTGAATGAGATAGCAGTTTATTTATCTGTTCAACGTTAAAGTAATAGTGTGGTAATTACGTACGTGATCCTTTTAAAGTTCGAAGGAGAATGAAATTTTCTTAGTTTCGTTTTCGTATAAATGTGTGAGGACAAAAATAGTTGCTGGATTATTATGTCTCAAGGGTGCCCCCTGGAGAGAGAAAGCATGAGTTTTTAACCGGTTTTATTTGGTTTGACCTGAGCCGCTTGTTCAAAAGTTATAGTTTTTTTTTAAATTGAATGGACAATAATATTTTAAAAATTCAGTTTCATTGTTAACCTAAAATGGCTGCTGCTTCAATATGTCTGATTACATATCGACACCTCTGGGTTCAATTGGCGTATAAACCATTTTGGCCAAAATGAGTTATATACACCGTTTAATTCAGAATTTTTTTCTCTATCGATCTGTATATTTAAAATGTTCAAATTCGCAAAAAAAATGCTTTTACGACCCAAAAAATTTAGATCATCCTACCACAAAAAAGATAAAATGTTAATGTAACAGCCAAATTTTTCTTTTTTAAATTTTTAGTAAGACGTTATGACCAAGATTTTTACCAACCCGGGGCGTAAGATCTGCCTTGATTGTAAATGGTTTTTACGCCGTGACGAATATTTGTTAAACGTAATTTAAAATTGAGGTCGTATCCAAACATTTAAATAACATATGGACGTATAAACCATATCCATTGCAAAAAATGGTATTCAATTTTAGACTTTATTGCTATAGAATTAAAGTCCAAAATTAAATGACAATATTTTTACTACACGTTTTCGTTCACTCTACAATAGGCCATTTAATTTTAGATTTTACATACATTGCTTTAAAGTCACAAATTAAATAGTAAAAATTCAAAAAATTATTAGTGTCCGTGTTATGACGGTGGTTTTGCTTTAGCAGAATCGTGACCACTGCACGAACAGTCATGTGGGTGACAGGTGTGAGGAGTTTGGACATGCCTTGTTTGGTTTGCGGTTTTGGACACGGTAGCCGTAACCCAGAGGGTGAGCACGTCCTCAAAACGTGTACGGTCACCGAACTGCCGTCGTGAACAGGTTCTTCAAAAAGAAAGCCGAACTTCTTGTCACCTGCAAGAGCGGAGAGCACGCCAGATCGATTTCCTACTCACTAAGAGGCATAGCATCAGCAGGGTGGCCAACTGCAAGGTAATACCCGGAGAGAGTCTCACTAGCCAACACCGTCTCCTTGTCATGGACCTCCGCGTGAAACTCAAAGACAAACGTGCCGAGCGTGGCCAACGCAGAATCAGGTGGTGGTGAAGCCAAGTCCCAAAGTCTCGTCTCAGCTATCGGTGACAAGTGCGCTGATGCTGTAGACGAACCAGTACAGGTTTGCTAGGACAGGATTCAGGTAGCTATCCTTGAGGCGGGGAGGGCGGTGCTCGGTACGTCTAAGGGTGGACGCATCTATGACAGGGACACTTGGTGGTGGAACGACACAGTGTAGACAGAGATCAGGGCGAAGAAAGCCCTCCTTAAAAAAGTGGCAAGCGTCCAAATCTTTCGATGACCGCGACGCGTACAAAGATGCAAAACGCACCACCAGGAGAGCGGTAGCCAGGGCCAAACGTGACCACTTGCAACCGCTATATAACAAGTTGGAGGGGCAAAAGCTTATCTATAAGGTGGCGCGTTCCACGGCCAAAATGGCGCAGGCTCTGTTCAAGTGCCGCTGAATTAAAGACAAAGACCCTGAGGACAATCTGTTGTACGAGGAAATCGCGGTGAAGGAGAGATGGCTGTGGAAGAGCTACAGATTTAAATAATTGCCTTTATTAGTTTGGTAATCTGATCATGACTGATAATGTGTGCCATAATTATCTGTTTTATTTAATAAAACTAAGTTAATTTCGTTTCTGGTAGTTTAATTTCGTATATATCGACCACAATTCTGTAGTAAGACTAATATTAATGTAATTCTGCCACATTCTAACAGTATCGAGAATGTTTTTATTAATTATAATTCTATTGATGTGCAAAGTAAATAGTTTTTACAGCAAAAAAATCTACAGTTACGTGCTTTTACATCAGTAAATGTGAACTTAATTTTACCAAATATGGATATAAGTACAGCTTATATCCATATTTGGTTTTTCATCCAATTTTCATGGGGTGTATACACCATAAATTGGTATTTTCTAAGACGTATATCCATGCTAACTTCCAAACCAAAGAAGATAGATATGATTGAATGATTTAGCCTTCTTCATCCCCAAATTCTAAGAATCTTTCTCCTTGGATTTTTTTATGTAGCTTCTAAAATAAAAAAGTTATGATTTTTTTTCTAAAAATAAAATCGTTTTTTAGCTCTCCTGAAAAGTCGTGTTTTGGTTTATACGCCAATTGAACCCAGAGGTGTCGATATCTATACTAAATATTATAAAGCTGAAGTGTTTGTTTGTTTGGTTGAACGCTCTAATCTGAGGAACTATTGGCTTGATTTGAAAAATAATTTTTACGTGTGAAGCTGAGATGGGTCAGATTTTTAAGTATTACCTAGTTGTGTTACTATAGGTACATTCTCAAAACTCAAGAGAATATGGATACTCGAAGAGAGAAAATCCCAAGCTCCGGCAAGACACAGACACACCTCTGCCTCTGACTATATATACACGTGTAAATATATATGAATGTTGCACACAAATATACCGAGGGACGAAAACGGTCCAAGTCCAATTCACACTATAAAGTAAAATATTAACATAATATTGCTTTTAGAGATCATAGTAGGCAACACGTGCAATCAATTATATTAATTAATTCAAACATCCATAAAGTCCACGTTGGTCCCAGGTCGAATTCGATTCCTATCAATATAACAGCGGTCTTTGGTAACGTTTAAAACCAATTTGGCATCACAAACATTCTGTTGATTGTGATTGATCCAATCGAACCCCATTCAAACTGCACGGGACGGAACTGTAATCTGCTAAGGTTGGATTTCACTCAAACTTTAAACTTATTGAATTGGAATATTGATTTCAACTGGCAATTCAAATCAATCTATGAATTGAAGTGAACATTTGAAGTGTTTTGATGGGAGTTTTAATTTGCAAAATGGGTATATTAAGGATGTGACTGAAACATACTACGCTATCGTTTTCCGCCCTATGACACGAGGTTATTTACCCGCGCTATTCTGTAGGGCGGAGGAACTTCCCCAGTCGGACTGCTCGTTTGAAAATACCGTCGTGTCCTACCTCCTCCTGAATTTAATTTTGATTAGTTAATTACAACCTGAGTAGTTAAACTTAACGAAAGTTAACTAGTTAAAGCTATTTAAGCAATGGTTCATTGCTTATTGATTGATTCAAATTGTAACTACTTCTTTATCCCAGCGTTAATTCCCAGTCGCATCCGAAGCTTTCACCTCGGAGTCTGGGGTCCGCTTTACCAGTCTTATCTGCGGATTTGGCGATATTTTCCGTGAAGCGACTGCCATCTGTCCTCCACAACCCAAAGGTGACATTTGGCGATATCGAAGCATTGCAGCTGGACCAGTTGTTGGACTTTTTAGGACGCCAACTACCCGTAACGACTGCCTTAGATGTTCATATGGTGACCGGGACCGACGAATTAACATGCTCTACGAGACACGACCAGACCAATGCAAAACCTATATTCATGCATACAAATCTTTGCATTGAGCGGGGATCGAACCCGCGCCTCCTGCGTAGCGGCCGTTCACTACAGCCACGCCACAGAGGTTGTCGAGTGTAGTTAAAACTATGATGGCATTTTAAACCACTGTGCTATTTAAGTGTGGTTCCCGGCAGAGTAGATGTTGGGCCACCCCATCTCCTCCCTTACGGTGTCGTACAAGGCGACTTAGGGATAGGGCTGTTTAACACCAGACAGATATATACAGCCCAGGCTCAGCCTCAGTTACATGGCTCTAGTCAACAATAGTGCCCGGAATACGGCAATAGGCTCACCTCCTATTACGTGGGACCTAATACAATGATTGGTGAAATGTGGATGTTAATTCACCTCTGCCTAACCCTCCAGGGATGAAGGCGTGATTGTATGAAAGCATGAAGTATAAGCAAATAGTTATAATAAACTTTTGACATCTTATTTAGTTATTTAATATCATTATTATATCATTAATTGACTCGGAACCTGACATTTTTAAAATTGTGACTGATACGTCCTACTAACTCTAGGAATAAATTGCATAAACTAAGGACCTACTTATTATTGTATTGTTTTGTATTGAATTGAATTGAATGATGTGCTGATAATGCTGTTATGTACTTATTTGACGTGTAATATTTTTATGAATAAATGAGTTATGAGTTATGTATGTGCTATTTAAGCAATGATCCATTACTTACTGACTGATTCACATTGTAACAATACATGACATATAAACATTGTACGTATGTAGTGAAGTTGCGAGTAGTTATATGTCAGGAGCACCATTTGTCAGGATTTGGGTGACATACGAAATATTTGGACATTAATCTTAATTTGTTTTAACCATACAACTACGTGATTTGTTCTTGTATCTCGAGGGCTTTGTTTGTTTTGTTTTTGTACAATATACAACCTTTTCTGATAAAAAATCAAAACTTGTAAGGATATTAAAACTCAATTTAAAAAAAAATCAGTCAGTGTCTGTGGCGTAGCGGTAGTGAACGCGGCCGCTACGCAGGAGGCGCGGGTTCGATCCCCGCTCAGTGTAAATATTTGTATTTATGAATAATATTATGGGTTTTGCATTGGTCTGGTCGTGCCTCGGAAAGCACGTTACGCCGTCGTCGGTCCATCTATGGCAGTCGTTACGGGAAGTTGGAGCCCTCAAAAGTTCAACAACAATGGTCTAGCTGCAAATGCTTCGACATCGCCTAATGTTACCATTGGGTTGTGGAGGTCCAACCAAATCCGCAGTTAGGACTGGTAAAGCGAACCCCAGACTCCGTGATGAAAGCTTCGGATGCGACTGAGAATTAACGCTATGAAGAAGAAGAAGAGTTTAAAAAAAATCTGTAGAGGTCACCAAGGTAGGGACCGCCATTCTAGGAAGAGCATCTGTAATGGCAGCCCCACTGGAGAGGTTTTGTGCTGTCAGTGGGAAGACCAAAGGCTTCTTCTGCCTGTCCTCTGCGCTGACAGCACAGAATCTCTCTGTTCTTACAGGGTCGGTCGGTCGGTGTGACTCTCTTGGTGTCGCCCTCATTCATAGGTCTCAGTAATAGGTGGTGTGCTACTAACTTTAACTCTGCAAATCAGAATAAATTTTAGTTAATTATTTATGAAGCCAACATTTGTTATGAAGCCCATGTAAAGCCTACGTCGCTTAGCATAAAGGAACCTGTAAATATATGTATTATAGTGTAACGTAATCCGATGAGATTTAATACACAATTACCGCGTTACTAATATGGTTTCTTAATCTGGCAGGCTTACACGCGTCACGGCAGCCATTTATGTTCAAAATTAATTTTAGAGGTAACTATAATGTTTTACATAATATACTTATGCGTAATATTACACTTAATGGCAGACAGAGCTGTATTAAAAACCATAATTTACCAATTTTCTATCAACTTCTCGTGATCCTCGTGTTGTGTTCCCGGTGGTGAGTAGGGTAGCCAGAGCTCACTGGAGAGGTTTTGTGCTGTCAGTGGGAAGACCAAAGGCTTGTCCTACTTTTCTGCGCTGACGGCACAGAATCTCTTTGTTCTTACAGGGTTGGAAGCACGAGTATAACTCCTCTGGTGTTGCACTCGTCCATAGGCCACGGTAACCACTTTCCATCTGGTGGGCCGTGTGCTAATCTGCAACCTAAGTAGTATAAAAAATTGTGCCATCTACTTACACCCAGCAGAGCTCCACTTTTTAGGGTTCCAAATACCCGCACCGAATGCCTTAAATATTTATAGCAACTGAGATCGATGGCTTAGCGTGCTCTTTGAGGCACGGAGGGATATCATGTTAAGAATGGGCACCCATCCTAAAACTTACCTGGCTGATATTACTTAACATTTCAGTGTGTTAAGCTACTCGGTTGCCATAACCTCGACCCCAAAGTAATGGCATTCCTTTGTATTCTATTTCAGCCAAAACTACGCTACAACAGCATACACTTTGGATTTTATTTATTGACCCATAATTCTCACCTATATGTGTATGAAATTCGCATTTTAGTGTCATAAAATCTTCCTCAGGAGGCAATCTAGTACACAAAAGATTCCTCACTTTCAAAAGCCTTTAGGAATATCTTAACAAAAGGTATGGAGTCGGCTTTCAAATGGAGCTGCAATTAAATTTTTATTGCCCACGAAAGGGTATTTATTACTTTAATAAAAAGAAGTATGTTCCAGTTCTTTAAGGTTAGGCTAGATAGGCGTAGGACTTGTTTTATTTAACCATTTTATTTTTTTCATATTATGAGATCATTATGAGAGACGCACAAACGGTTTCGCCTACGTGGATGTTGATAATGTCCTTTCCCAAGGTTCAGTCTATTTCTATAACGAATTTTACCAAAATCGGTTCAGTGGTTAAGGCGTGAAAATGAAACAAATATACTGACAGACAAAAATACTTTCGCATTTATGATGTATATAGTGATTTTTTTTTATACCACTAGGTAGCAGACAGGCACACGGCCCACCTGATGGAAAGTGGTTACCGATATATTGATATGGAATATAAATAATACATACAATGAAATGTATAAGAGAGCTATTAGGCTGACAACATATTTTCGTATACATTGGTTTTATTTTTACCATAGGGCGATTCTATAACAGTTAATCTAGCCAAGCAATTCCTTGGCCGGTGTATAGAATGACGAACGTATGGAATTTGACGTATATGACAGTGATGACTGTATGTCAAAAATGTCCAAATACGTCTCATATACGTCAAATTCCATACATTCATCATTATATTCTACAATACGCTGTCAAAGGAATTGCCACTTATCTAGAGGGTTAGATTTATACACTACTAGCTGACCCAGCAAACTTCGTACCGCCATATTTTCTGATCCCGTTCCCGCTGCATATCTCTAAATTATTATGCATGTATTATACATAAAAACCTTCCTTTTGAATCACTCTATCTATTGAAAAAAACCTCTTCAAAATCCGTTGCGTAGTTTTGAAGATTTAAGACGGACAGACAGCGACAGCGACTTCGTTTTATAATATGTTGGTAGTGACACATAAAAAATACTATCATCAACATAAAATTTCGAAACCCTTCACACGTCGCGACTAACCAACGACTGCACGCAACATCGAAGCTTATTTATCGCCGCACTTTTTTAAATTTCACTACGCATAATGACGTCACGTCGTCGCCAGCGTCGGTTTAACGCGGATACGTGAACTGAATTAATATTGTCCCTGGAATCAGTCAGAAAACTCCTGGTATAAATAAGTTTTGGGCACTGACGGCTTAGTAATGCTGATAACGGAATGAGTGGGCGGGGTTGTGTTCCAGTATGTACGCTTGGCGATAAAACGTGAGAGGAATGTACTAGATGAGGCGCAGGGTACGAATTTTAGGGGCCCAGGTTTGTATCCTAAAAATAATCGGCATAAAGATTGAGAGATCACGAGTTGGAATCCTGATTATTACACTGTTTATGTGAACAAGCAATTATCTTAGCTGGTTATGGAGGACATTATTGTGTATAATGGAACGCGAGAGTTTAAAAAGTTTGTAATACTTATTTTTTCGGTTAGGTACTATTATTCTCTAAAAAATGTCACATAAAGGTAAAGTGCTATTCTGTAACAAATATACAAAATTCTATGTCGAGTGTCACTCAGATGGGAGCTCTGGGCGAATTCGAAAAGTTAACTATTCGCTAGTACTTCTAGGAAAGATTACTTTTGAAGTATATTCGAAATGTATATCTTTGCAGTAAAGAAGTTTTTGGTTCGTTTGGTTTGGTCGTCGAGTTTTCCAAGGCAAACTTATTAACTAAGACGTCGGATTTGTTATAGAGTTCTTGGATTCTAATCTTGGCTATTACACTACTGACGTGAACCCACTCTTAAGCAATTTAGTTTAGCTAGAGGGGATAACGGGGAATACTATAATAGTAAAGTAATATATAAAAAAAGTGTTTTAATTATCGTAGGTAGGTAGGTATATACGTTCCTGCCAATTTATTGACCAAATCCAAATGGGTGTACGCGGCTCCAGCAAGACATTAGGAGCCTAGACAATCTCATTTACGATCGAGGCTCTGACGTAGGTTTTCCATTCGGGGTTGGACGATCTCATGATAGCTGTATAAATCAAATCTAAAGAAGAATAAGGAGTAACCAAACTCTAAACTTAGAGATCAAAGGTTTAAATGCAAATCTAGGTATTTTTTTTTATTATTAGCAGCCATCTCGTTACTTTGACTTAACGTCCATAGGGTTATTTACTAGAACTTGAACACGACACCTCTGTTCATGATTAATTTAATCTTCGAAATAAACTAGGCTCTTTTCTCGCTGCAAACTCAGTACACAACAAACCTAATGAGTTAAGTGGATATAAAGAAATCACGGACCCTTAACTCAGCCTTAAGTAGAGAGAAAAAGCAAAACCAATCGGTCTGAAAAACCCGTACACATTTGTTTTGAGCTCAGGATTTAGCGCGATTTTCGAGGGACTGGTGTTGTTTCGTAACGAAATAAGTGGACCAATGAGTAGTTAGGGTACTGAATGGAGGAAAAACAAGATCAACGAACTTTTGAAGCATTTACTTACTTAACTTTTCGACTGAGTTTAAATTGGAAGGAGAAATAACCGGGACGGGACTTGACAGTGTTTAAGAATGGTAATATTGTTCTTTGTTTCATATTTTGAAAGAAATTCGGTAGATGACTCTTACAATTCTTACAATAGCTTAAGGGGTATGTAGAAAAGAATTTCAGATGTCTTGAATGATATCCCGTCCGTTGATCCCTGCGAAACACACACCAAATTATGTGAGACACCTGGTGTGAGAGATACGTCTCCGGTAATCTCACCTCCGGTATTTCTGCACGATAAAAAGAAGGCATTTCGTAAGTAGACAGACATTAAAGGGTTGATCTATCAAACCATACCTGTCTTGAATGATTTGATACAGTATTGAAGAAGAAATGGCAGCTCAAAAATATTCAAAACCGGTAGTCAAAAATGTTCAAAAACAGTTGAGAAAGCTCGAGAAGTCTGTAAGGAAGTAACAAACTTCTATCAGATTAGATTGTTAGAATCAATCAAAAAACCAAAGGACTGATCATTCTGATCCAAAACATTAACAATAATAATACAATAATAACTACTATTAAGTAGTTATTAAGATCATTTAGATTACTTTATTAGTCAAGATCGGTTTGATACTAACTGTGCGTCTGCCGACAGAATCGCGCGTAGTGATAACCCGCCTTTACAAAGTCAAGACTCTAAAGACTGAGATAATCTAGATTGGTGGTTTAAAATTCATAGCTATTTAGATGGAAGGGATCTCAACTTAAAATTATTTTCTCTCAACCGTTTTCTTTCAACATTAAGAGGTGAAATAAAATAAACAGAAATAAGGTATTTGGATTATCTTTAATCGTGAACTTTCTTAGTAGGTATTTAATTATTTATTACCTTCTTATTTTTCTTTATGCCAACGCTAATCCTGTATTCAATTGTTGTAATCAAGGTGGTACCTACTTTGTATCCTGTGGTGCGTTCGCCTGCTCTCTCTCCTCATCTAATTTACAGGATAGCTTCCGCAAGTTCCTACAGGTTAATGAAGTGTACCTACAGGTTAGTAGGAGAAGTTAGTTTAGGCCTTGAAGATCTTGGTGGGATCCCATATACATCTTCATATTTCAATTTCAATTTATACCAACGGAACCTATTGAAGGAAATTAGCCTGTGAAAAGCATATCAAAATCAGTTATTCAGTCATTTCAGTTATTAAAACAAACAGACAGAAAGACAGTCAGAGAGACAAAAGTATGTGCAAACTTATGCAATCACTAAAAACAGTATTTTAGTATTACAAGCAAACTCTTCTATTTATTTGTATGTATAGATTGATAGATAAACAAGCTACCATCAAATATGTCGTGTCATTAACGTACAAAACACGGACTAAGTCTGGTTTAAACCCGAGTCCAGGCTTTAAATTTCTCCTTACGAAAGCTGAATAATCCATAGACTACTTAGTACCATAATTTGAAGGACGGAAGGAAGGAAGGAAGGAAGGAACATACTTAACATCATCATGGCCGTTTTTTGACCCACCTTCGTTATGTAACGAACGGTCACCCATCCAAAACCTGACCCAGCCAATATTGGTTAACCTCGTAATGAAAAGAACGGTCACCCATCCAAAACCCGACCCAGCCAATGTTGCAACCCAGAAGTTATGTGATGCTAACCGGCTTACCTAAAAAAAATGGCAAGTTTTACATAATATAATTATTAATTAATAATATAATTATTAATTATTAATTATTTGAATTGTATTATAGTAGGATTAACCAGAATAAAGCTTATATTTGTGAAATGGTAAATAAAAAGCAAATTAAAAAGAAATATAATTATTAATATTGTGATTTACATTTTAGACCAACGTTAAACTAGGGGTCACGCAGGTTTATCTTTAGACCATCCTTGGTTCAGTACTAAAATGCTTTTTTTAATCCAATTTTCCTTAAACCATGGTCTAAATACGAAGAAGTTAGTCCGTGTTTTGTAAGAAGACCGTAACAGTTTTAGTAGTCCAAGGAAATAAGTAACAACCAAAATACACTTACATATAAATGATTCACTTATTATTTTATCTTTACTCAGCATAGAAAACGAGATACACCATAAATAAAGTCAATGAAGAACGGTGGTAGCACAGAGTAAAAGTAAGTTGATATACCATTTTAACGGTGACCTTGTACAACTTTAAGACGCCGGGGCTCGAAGGACCAACAATGAATGGACAGGAAATCTCAAACGAAAAACGGTACCTACCTAATATATTTCTACCTCAAAAGAGAACTCTGTCATCAAAATTGAATCTCGACCGGTTCAATACGAGAATCAAAATGGCTTTCAATTGAATTTCAGCACTTTCGACAAGTTTTCTGTCACAAAGGCTCAACAGAATTGGCTTCGGTTTAAATAGGTAGTAGTTTACTTCATTATTGGACGTGTATTGGATATTTTAAACGGATGCTATATACAGAACCCATCTGTGCGAAAGTTCGGGTAACATCGACTTTTTTCGGCTTTGTTCAGCGTTCTCTAACAAGATAAAAATAAAATGAACTCTTGAAGCAATTGCAAACCATAGTAGGCAGAAATTTTCTTAATTTGAAAATGAGGGACTTCAATAACAAAATAGAGTTTCTTGCAAAAAATTAAAACCCGGGTCTAAATTTTTTTGATGATTTTGACAACACTTAACTAGTCCTTGTTTTTTGTCGGGTCCAAAATACCCACCCCGCAATCCACGGATACCAAGTCGAAGCCAGCCGAGGTTGGTTATGTCTACGGGGACTCGAACCGACTAAAACGCAGGCCGTCTGTGGGTCGCAGGTTGCCAGAGGTGAGATTTCCAGGAAAATCCTACTATATGCCACTACTCCCTTGAGTACTGGCGTGATGATATTTAGCTTGTAACATTCCTTGACAAACGGAATATGCAACACAATTTATTTGTGATCCCATGCACGGTGGATCCAAGCGGAATAGAAAATATTATAAAAATAAAATGATCCCCCAGGGTATCAAATACGGGGTATCCAACCGGAATAACTCAAAAATATTTTTCAATTTGAACTTTTATTTCCTGAAATAAGCACGTTAAAATAAACAAACAAACGAACTCTTCAGCTGTATACTATTAGTATGGATAGTATATCTTTAAAAGGTATATTTAAAAAATAATGATTATGTATAAAACTCTTATTCAGTAAACATATTGAATATCATTATCATTTTAGTGAGTGTCCACCACATGACCGAACCTGTAAACCACCGATTAGGTAGCTTTGATCAGTGAAACGCGGCGAGCTGTGAAAATCATGGCTACACAAATATGTCCCAAGCTCTATAGTAGTGTAGACCTATCTTTATTTGGGTCAGGTAAACAGGTACTCAAGTACCAAGTATAGTACAGTCAGCGTCAGAGAAAACAGACCCCCTCATGCTTTCATATCATTAACAAGGGGGGTCCCTTTTCTCTGAAGCTTACTGTACAATATTGATGACCTGTGTTGCGGTAGAGGGTTCTAATGCTATACCCCATTTGGTTAGGTATAGTCAGAATCAGATGTATCTTACTGCCAGTCACTTGATGTGTCTTTTTACCCGACTACTGCAAAGCCAAAGAAGGGTTATGATTTTGACAGCCTATATAATGTATGTATGTATGTTAATTTGTTCCGCCACTCTTCAACCACTTATTAGAATTGGACAAATGAGGCATTGTTAGAAGCGTCATGATCGTCGGCTGGTGTATATGACGTGTCACTGAATCTAACGTGGCGCCCTCTAGCGGTCATAAAGTACTGCGTTAAAAAATAAACTTGATATAAATATACCTTGTTTGGTATCAAAATAAAGAGCTCAATTAGCACATTTCTAATATGTAGGTATAAATTATTATGTGATATTTGCCCCAAAATAGTATAAATAAAAAACTAAGTTTAAAAACTAAAACCCGACTAGTGTGATTTTGCAGTAGGCGGGTTTTAGTTTTTAAACTTATTTTTAAAAATATGTTTTAATTGAAAACCCAGTAGGTACGAATATTTGAAGGCAGAACATAAACATTTGTAATGAAAAATATTTCCCTAATAAAATTTGTAGGATAGGATTCCGTGGGTGTAATAATATCACTTTGATACAGAAATCACAAATGAAAACATAAATAGGAATGTTGAATATTGTATGGTATGCGTGCTGTTACGAATGTTTTATAGATACGACTGATAAAACGTAATTAGTCTGTGTTTTATATTCATGTTTTGATGTTTGTAACTATTAGTTACGTAGATTGTCACTACGCGACAACTTACCTTTTGATGTTTGAGGTAGGTATATTTTCACCGACTTCAAAAAAGAAGGTATTTTGCAGTTCCTTGGAACATTTTTTATGTCTGTTCTCCGATTAGTTGAAGACGGCTGAACTTTTGAACGTTTTGAAAAATCCTTTTTTAATGGCAAGCTTCCCAGATGGTCCTGGAAACCTGGAGTAATCTCAAGAGGATTTTTCAAATATTATAGGTTCCTCTTCTCATTTCCTCCCATTTCATAATAAGCTGACTAACACTGGACTTCATGCCTGAAAATCCGTTCAAGTAAACTGAGTTCTAATGTAATAATAAAAAAAAAATTCATTTAATAAAATGTGATTACACACACAGTTTAGTTATAATAAAACTAGCTGCTGCCTGCGGCTCCGCCTATGTGAACTATTGTACCTACCTATATGTTATTTCATGCTGAGCCTGGGCTGTATATATCTGTCTGATGTTATAGCATCAGACAGATATATACAGCCCAGGCTCAGCCTCGGATATATGGTTCGAGTCAACAACAGTACCCGGAATACGGCAATAGGCTCACCCATACAATGATTGGTCTAATGTGCGTGTTAATTCACCTCTGCCTAACCCACCGGGGATAAAGGCGTGATTGTATGTATGGATGTATACTATAAAATCTATCCTTGTACGCAATTTAAACCTTTACCGTTCAGCTGTTAGACCATATTTGAACAGCAAACATCCAAACAACTTCACGAACTTACACATTTATAATATTAGTGGGATTAGGTACTCTCGATCCTTATGATAGATTGAATCTATTCTTGGTAATATGTGTGTTTTCCATTCAACAGTAAACTTAAATCCCATAAAAAGTGCCACGATGACCGCAACAGGCTCGTTGCTCGGACCGAAATCCTTTATTAAGCGAAATGTGGGCGTAAGCATACCTCTACCCACACCTTCAAGGTATAGGTATCTACATGTATGTATGAATAAAAGGGTATTCATACATACATGTATGAATTCCCTTTGTCGGTAAACTTTTTGTGAACTCAGTTCAGCCGAAGCTCTTTTTAATGACATGGCCCAGTGCTATTAAAACAGATTAAAAAATCCTGTGACGCGCATAAAAGGCCGGACATATTTTTGTCACACTGGCGTAAACTAGGCGTCTATTAAATTTTTGTGGATGAGCTTATAGGTTCCGCGCTTTTTTTGGTAAGAGGTCTTGACAAACAGAGAGGCCGACAAACAAACTAACAGGCGGACAACTCCAAAAAGATGTGAGTGATGAACTTTAGGTAGCAGAGCCATGTTTTTCATCAGCATCATCATCTTAGCGTTGTTCATGTATCTGGGACCTTCATCTTTCATAAACACACACACACACACACAAACCATACCCATTCATATTCCTTCCCGAATCTTGTTACAAGAGAAAAATCAAGGAAAAGCTTCCTTTCCCATGCACTCTCTTTCCACAGGGTTTACCCTAATTTTCTTCTAAAAAATTTCTTTATTTCTTTCTGCAGATAGCAACCAAGTATTACAAGTCTTGACAGAGCTAAACCGTAACTTAGAATCGTTTTCTATCAGCGAAATAAACGACCACTTAATGTGAGTACACGAATATCACAAAACGATTCAATTTACGCCAATAAATATAACCTTATAATACAGCTACCGCAATAAATATAAATCTTAGTAATAAACACGTTACAAAATAATAATAATAATAATAATAACAAGAATGAATCAACATAACAACAAAAAATACCAGAATCTAAAATGTGACATTGACAGACAGCTGTCAATAATAAAATTAAAATTTATATAATGCAATATTATCTATAATACAAGAGAACTGAAATACAAGAGTATGTTGACAAGATCCCAAGCCAGAAAAAACGCAAGTGCACCAGTAACATCCCCGGACTCGTCGCTTAGCTCCGCCGCGCAGCCTTCACCAACGGAACCAGCGGCGTCGAGCTCATCTTCAAGCGACGAGTTCTTCTCCCCGCCGACGTCGCCAACACCTGTACGTCGGCCGGGGAGAGGCCGGCCTCCGGCGAGCTTGGAGCCCCGACGCCCTCCGGCTTCGAATAGGGCCCCCGCTGCCGGTGGTAATGTGCGCCGCATGCGATGGACGACGTCAATTAATGAAAATGTCATGCGGGCATATTTTGCGGCTACAGGTGGAGGAACCAACCTCGCTGCGTACCGTGATCGTATGCTTCTTGTGTTTCAGGGTCTTGAACCAACTCTAAACGTCTCGGCACAACGACTGTCGGATCAGGTGCGGGCTATCCAGCGGTGTCATCTGCTGGATAGTTCTGTACTTGAGAGGATACGCTCCGACTTGCAGAACAGCGATGTTATCCCTCCGCCACCACAAGCACCACTACTTACACCACGGGTACAAGGTTTCACCCAGGTAACAGAGCCCGATTCCGGTGATGGTGAATTGGATAATGTCGCTTTTTCCGTAAGTACTCAGTACAATGATCTAATAAGGAATACTTTGGAGTGTGCCATTCGTGATTATCGGTCAATGCACTATCAAATTAGACCTCGTTTACCGCGTTTGCCTGTGCATAAACGAAATATAGCGCTGGTGTGTGCCTTGGATTCACTATTACCTATTTATTTAGATAATAGTGAAAATCTCGGTGATACACACTCAATTCTGTACTGTGCCGCCATTGCGGCATGTCGAGTAGCTGGTATTAGATTCCCAGAAACTAATACCACTACTCGACCTAATTCAGGGAAGCCGAGGTGGCAGTGTAGAATTGAGTGTCGTATCGCTGAGGCCAGGGCACTCATTGGCAAGCTTATCTGCTTCAGGTCGGGCAACACACGCCCGAGAGTCATGCGCTTTGTGAATCGGGCATTTTCGGGAACTGGTATCAGTCCCCGTGACTATGCAGCCCGAGTCATAGAGCGCATCGACTTCCTGAAGCAGAAAGTTTATGCATGGGCAAACCGCATAAAGCGGTACAAAAAAAGATGTGACCGATATACACTGAATCGCACATTCCAAAGAGATGAAAGGTGGGTGTATAGAAGTTGGGAGCGACCTGATCTTGTGGACGACGTGCACTTGCCGGATATTGACGCCACAAATACATTTTGGCGCAATATCTGGTCGGTTCCCGTCGCTCACACAGAAGGTGATTGGATGCGAGAGGTCAAGCGATCGTGTGAAGCGATTGAAACAATGGAGCCAGTAATAATAACAGAAGATGACATCGCTTGTGTGGTCCGTTCGCTGCCGAACTGGAAAGCTGCGGGACCGGACGGACTACACAACTTCTGGTTAAAATGGCTCCGAAGCTCACACGTTCGTTTGGCTTCTCAATTCCAGTCAGCTTTAGAATCGGGATCGCTTCCAAATTTTATGACTACCGGTGTCACCCATCTGCTCTTTAAATCTGGTAGTGCCGTGGACCCCAGGAACTATAGGCCGATTACTTGTCTGCCTACAGTTTACAAACTTCTTACATCCGTCCTGAGAGTCAAAATTACTAACCACATCACTGGAAACTCTATCCTTTCCTACTCTCAGAACGGATGTAGAAGTGGGGCTCGCGGTACTAAAGAGCACCTTATTATTGACGCGGCCATCAATCAGCAGGTTCGTCGTAATCGAAAGGATATGGCGACATGCTGGATAGATTATAAGAAGGCCTACGACTCTGTGCCACATACATGGCTCTTGAGGGTGCTTGAGTTGTATAAAGTTGATACAACTCTTTGCACCTTCTTGAAGGCATGTATGGGGCAATGGAGAACGGCTCTTCGCTATCCAGGGTGTCGACATATTCGGGATGACGGCGAGCTTATAAAGATTGAGCGGGGTATATTCCAGGGTGACAGTTTGAGTCCCTTGTGGTTCTGTTTGGCTCTGAATCCTCTAAGTACTTTATTGGAGGATTCAGGGCTAGGCTATTGTTTGCGGAGAGGTGGTCAGGTTATATCCCACCTCCTTTACATGGATGACCTCAAATTGTATGCCCCCAATAGCCTCCGACTGATGGAATTATTAAAAGTAACGGAAAATTTTAGTAATTCCATCAGGATGGAGTTTGGGGT
The DNA here is from genome assembly GCA_914767945.1 of Eilema depressum. Taxonomy (NCBI): domain Eukaryota; kingdom Metazoa; phylum Arthropoda; class Insecta; order Lepidoptera; family Erebidae; genus Eilema; species Eilema depressum. The sequence goes on along the minus strand of OU612030.1, from coordinate 15,829,574 downwards.
GGATAAATGTGCGGTCATGCAGGTAAAACGAGGTGGGATTGTGGAATCTGAAGGGATAGAACTCTCAGATTCCACAAAACTTAGATCCCTTTCTGCAAACGATACCTACAAGTATCTGGGTATGTCACAGGCTTTAGGTATTAATGAGGCGGGTATGAAACAATCGTTACGGGAGCGCTTTTTCTGCCGCCTGAAAAAAGTACTGAACAGTCTTTTATCGGGCGGTAACAAGGTGCGTGCCTATAACGATTGGGTCATACCAGTCCTAACTTACTCCTTTGGCATACTCAGATGGACTCAAACTGAGTTGGATGCCCTGGATAGAAGAGTTCGTACACTGCTTACTGCATATCGAATGCACCATCCACGTTCCTCAGTAATGAGGTTGTATATCCCGCGGAAGTGTGGAGGTCGTGGTTTTCTAAATGTTAAGAATCTACACAACCGCGAGATATACAACCTTAGAGAATATTTTCTCAAGGTGGATGTGGATGTGCATCGGGATGTAGTGGCAGTGGACAATGGTCTTACCCCGCTCGCTCTTGCGAAAGAGAACTGGCGCAAACCTGCAATACTCAGCATTGATGATCGCAAGGAGGTATGGAGGAGCGAAGAGCTGCATGGACGATTTTATCGGGCCTTATATGGGCCCGATATAGATTTAAAAGCATCTGTTTCCTGGTTACGTTTCGGTGATCTCTTCGGAGAAACCGAAGGTTTTGTCTGTGCAATTACTGATGAGGTTGTAATGACGAACAACTATCGGAGATATATCCTGAAGGATGGTACGGTTGACATCTGTCGGGCATGTCACCGTCCCGGAGAATCCCTCAGGCATATAATTTCTGGTTGTTCTCGTCTAGCCAACGGTGAGTATTTGCATAGGCACAACCTAGTAGCCAGGATTATCCATCAGCAACTTGCTCTTAAATACAAACTTGTAGATTCAGAAGTGCCGTATTGCAGGTATGTGCCCGACCCAGTTCTTGACGATGGTCGCGTCACATTGTACTGGGATCGATCTATCATCACTGACAGGACTATTTTAGCCAATAAGCCTGATATTGTGGTGATAGATCGATCAGAGCGCCGCGCAATAATTGTCGATATCACCATCCCGCATGACGAGAATCTCGTGAAAGCCGAAAAAGATAAACAAATAAAATATTTGGATTTGGCTCACGAGGTTGTCGACATGTGGGCTGTGGATTCGGCGATTGTTGTTCCGATAGTCGTATCGGCTCACGGGTTGATTGCCAAGAGCCTCGACCAACATCTTAAGAGGCTCGCGTTAGATAGTTGGATCAAGGGCCTGATGCAGAAGGCGGTACTCCTCGACACGGCACGTATTGTGAGGAGGTTCCTCTCCCTGGAGCCCTAACCACCGGCAGCTTGGTCCCTGTACCCGATGCCGGTGGGCACTATTTTTTATATTTTTAAATATATGCTTTTTCTTTTAGATGTATTTAAAAATGTAATTTATAGGTTTAAAAAAAATGAATAAAGAGAAAATAATAATAATAAAATATTTATTTCTCACCACAAACCAATACATGAAATAAAATGGCACAAAAGACTCAGTCTGTATGTTGTAGATTGGGTTGTGGATCGCTGGTGCCTGTGGTAGGTAATAAAAACCTGTATTACAGGTCACCAGGCATCCACGAACTGACAAAATTCATGTAATAATACAGACAGTTAAATTATTATAACATTGCTTTTATACAAAAGATAAGGTGTACAATACATCTAGACAAGGGTGTGCGTGTTTGTGTGTGTGTGTTTATGTGTGTGTGTGTGTGTGTGTGTGTGTGTGTGTGTGTGTGTGTGTGCGTGCGTGCGTGTGTGTGTGTGGGGGGGGAGGGGGGGGTGTGCGTGTGGGGGTGAGAGAGTGTGTGTGGGAATGTATGTGAAGGGGGAGGGGGAGATGCACGATAGAACTATGAAGGAAGGAAAGATCATTGCAATAAATTACACAGTTTCAACACCTGACGGGGCCTCGTGTTATTTATTAAGAGAACCTTAAAACGCGACCACAAGAAAAGCTTAAATAAAAGATTCGAAAGCATTCTTATTGTATTGCTAGAGACTTATATCTTAGTCTTAAAATGTGCTAAAAAGCGCTTTATATGTGGACTAGCTGTTGCCCGCGACTTCGTCCGCGTTAAGTTCGGAATGTTGTTCATCCCATATTTTATCTCCTTGGGGGTAGAATTAATCAAAATCCTTCCTTAGCAGATGCCTACGTCATAGTATCTTTATGCATGCAAAGTATCAGCCCGATCGGTTTAAAATTGACAAAGTTTCATACAAACTTTCATCCCCTATTTTATCCCCTTGGGGGTAGAATTAATCAAAATCCTTTCTTAGCGAATGCTTACGTCATAACATCTACCTGCATGCCAAATTTCAGCCCGATCCGTCCAGTGGTTTGGGCTGTGCGTTGATAGATCACTTTATCAGTCAGTCAGTCAGTCAGTCGCCTTTGAGTTATATATATTTAGATTACACGTTTCTTGGATGCCTTTTGAGGATAGTGATTAGCGCGGGGTGCAACTGCGGTGGTGAACTCAAATTCACCAAGCATAGATGTTTAGAAAGTTCTTCAAGAAGGGCATTAGAAGGTTTCTTCAGGGTCGGCAGCACGAGTGTGACGCCCCTGGTGTTGCATACGTCCATAGGCCACGGTAACCACTTTCCATCAGGTGGGCCGTGTGCTTGTCTGCCACCTAAGTGGTATAAAAAAAAAATACGCGTGCGCTGGGGCTTCGTTTGTATTGCGATTTAGGTCCAAGATACGTAGCCCGAGGTATCCACTGCCCGTCTAGACAAGTAGCTATACGTTTCACTAACTGATGAGGAAACGGCACGATTAGTTTATTTTAGCTACTTTCATAGCGTTATGTCATATGGTCTGTTGCTGTGGGGCTCAGCTGCCGATATTGAGACTGTTTTCATATTACAGAAACGCGCGATACGAGCAATCTACGGCCTCAGACCCCGTGACTCGCTGAGAGAAACATTTAAAGAAATTAATATATTAACGGTTGCTTGTCAATATATTTACGATAATATTTTATACATACGGAAGAACTTAAATCTTTTAAAAAAAAACTCGGACACACATGATTATAATACGAGAAATAAAGATAAACTAGCAGTGCCAATACTCAGGCTTCATAAGGTTGGTAATTCATTTGTAGGCAACAGTATAAAAATATTCAATAAAATTCCTCAGGATTTGGTTGACATGCCACTTAATATTTTTAAAATAAACGTGAAAAAAAGTCTAATGGAAAAAGCTTATTATAAAGTAGAAGAATATCTTAATGATAAAAATGCATGGTCAACCTAATCACTTTCTTGCCCGCACATTGTAAATTGTATAAAAACCGTACCTATTAAAAAATAAATAAATAAATAAATAAAAAGGATAATTGAGTTCTCTGAGTTTCTTGCTGGTATCTTCTCAGTAGAACCAACTACCGAACCAGCGAAAGAATCATTTTCAAATGGTTTACTTTAATTTATTAAATATTTAATTTTTTGTTCACATACTTCTTGACACAATTGTAATATTTTGACGTTCATAATATGTGCTCTATTTATGTGCCTAAATTGAATAAACGAAATTGATTCTTTGATTCTTTGATTCTTTGAATATTATAGGATTGACATAGGGGAAACATACCTAATCTTGGCACTCCTCCAATTATTGGCACAGCTACGTTTTATGTAAAAAAAAAACAAGAACTCACAATCGTCAACTTTGTCTGCATTATGTATCTAAAGATTTTTCTACAGTTATTCCTTTTCAAAAGGCAATGGTCTGATGTATGCCAATAGTTTAGTTTACCTATGCCAATAATATAGGCAAGTAATTATATAAAATTGGATAAAACTGTATTTTTTTAATAAGTACAAGTAATTAAATATTTGTTTACGATCAAAATAACGTGAACAAGATTCCTACTATTACTTTTTACTATTCTCTTGTCTTAAAAAGACGTATAATTTTCGTAGATGATAATTATTTTATAAATTTCGCTTAAGGTGCCAATAATTGGGTGTTTTACCCTACATTGACAACTGTCATTAACGTCATAAATGGCACATAATTAAGTTTGTAATTAGTTTTACTTTATATATATTACATACATATATTATATATAATCACGCCTCTATCCCCGGAGGGTTAGGCAGAGGTGAAATTACCGCCCACATTTCACCAATCATCTTATTAGGTCCCACGTAATAGGGGGTGAACCTATTGCCGTATTCCGGGCACTATTGTTGACTCGAGCCATGCATCTGAGGCTGAGTCTGGACTGTATAAATCTTTCTGATGTTAAACAACTATGTCCCTTAGTCACCTTGTACGACACCACATGGGAAGAGAGGGGGTGGCCCAAATTCTGTTCTGCCGGGAACCACGCGGCGGTATCATCACTACACTACATATTATAAAACAAAGTCACTGTCGCTATCTGTCCGTCCCTATGTATGCTTAAATCCTCAAAACTACGCAACGGATTTTGAAGCGGTTTTTTTAATAGATAGAGTAATTCAAGAGGAAGGTTTATATGTATAATACATGCATAATATTGTAGAGAAACACTGATAAATTTAGAGATAATACCACGCGGGCGGAAAATATGGTGGTACGAAGTTCGCCGGGTCAGCTAGTATACCTATATTAAACAGCATAATAAAATTCAACTCACACCAATAAACAATATTGTCATGGAGGACAATATGGCATAATTAATTATTAACGCTTCATTGGCAATTATATTGGCATTCGTACTCTCATTTTGAAATCAAGCATGATTTTCATTTAAATTTCAATAATTAACATGGTTTTTAATACAATTCTCATTCAAATGTACAAAATGAATACAATCACTTTATGCCACAGTTTATTTAGTGATTTTCTCCGCGGTTTACTCACTCCTTAAGGTGGGTCTAAGCTAGACGAGCCGAGCACTAGCGAGCCAAGTCAATATTCATGTAGTGTGGACCGACGAACGAACCTCGAACGAGGCAGCTCAGGCAGCGAGGTACCTGAGGCAGCTATCTACTGCCTCATCATCACATTTCTTTATCTTAAATTGCAATCTTAAACTGCAATTCCTATACAATGCTAGCATAGGCTCGAGCTCCGCTCGTGCTCGACTCGTCTAGTGTAGACCCACCTTTATCTTTTTCTTTTAGTTAATACTCTTTTAACTGTCACCTGAGGTCCAAACTCGAGAAAAAAAAGTCACCAAAGTCTCGTCCATTGATCATCAGGTGTAACTACTTGAAGCGGAGTTTGCCTTGAATCCAAAGATCTTGATGGACCTTCAAAAACACCCTAAAGATTTCGCTGTAATATTGTTACTTTTGCATTTATTTTTATTTTAGTACAGCCAGCATCAGATCGAATTTGACTACCAAAGAATCAAAATGATCTTATACCAAGGTATTTTTCATCCTAGCGTTAATTCCCAGTCGCATCCGAAGCTTTTCAGCTCGGCGTCTGGGGTCCGCTATTACCAGTCTTAACTACAGATTTGGCTAGACCTCGATATTTTCCGTGAAGCGATTGCCATCTGACCTCCACAACCCAATGGTAACATTAGGCGATATCGAAGTTTTGCAGTTAGACCGTTGTTTTTGGACTTTTTAGGGCTCCAACTACCCGTAACGACTGCCACAGATGTTCTTATGGCAACCGAGACCGACGGCTTAACGTGCTCTCCGAGGCACGACCAGACCAATGCAAATACCCATATTTCATGCGCACAAATATTTGCACTGAACGGAGATCGAACCCGCGCCTCGTGCGTAGCGGCCGCGTTCACTACCGCTACGCCACAAAGACAGTCGAACTAAACAGAACTATCAGTCCACATGAAGAAGGAATAGCAAGGTAATAAGGTCATTTAGAGTACTTTATTCGTCAGGATCTATCTGATGCTGACTGTACCTACACTTAACGACATTAACTATGTAAAATACCTATTCCAAAAGTCCCTTTATCTTCAGAGACTATGGGACGGTTGAAAAAGCGATGTTGAACTGTCCAGTCCTATCCCATCTTGTAAAAGTGGTATGGGTGTGATTTACAAACAAGACAAGGGTCTGGGATCCAAAGATATTGTGTTGTTATTGTGATAATTTTCTGTGTCGGAATTAATATTTGAAAACAGCCATGACAAGACTGAACTACAATCCTACTAATATATAAATGTATGAGTTTGTGAAAACATTAGTATCAAGTATTATAAAGTATAGAATATCAAAAAAGCCAAAAGAAGCTAAAGTAATTTATACTGAATATTATAAAGAGGAAAGATTTGTGCCATAAATAAGTGCCCGCTTAACGGCAATAGGCTTGCCCCCTACAACGTGGGACCAAAAATTATAGTTGGCCAAATGTGGGAAAACACCTCTGCCTACCCTTTCGGGGACTTACAGGCTTGAGTAATATGTACGTATGAAAGATTTGTATTTTGTATGTAACGAACGTAATGGACCAATTTCAAAAATTCTTTCACCATTTGAAAGATACATCAGCAGGTACCAACATAGGCTATATTATCATCACGCTACCATCAGTGATGAACAGGGTCAGAATTCCACGCGGGCGGAGCCGTAAGCAACAGTTTGTTATAATATAAATAGCAACACGACTAACTGAAAAAGTAGTTTCATTTACGGTCTTACAATCTAAAACTGATAGACCGCAACTTTATTATTTACCAGATATCATCTCACGCTAGGCTTGTGAAGCCTGCGGTCTCGTAAACCTAGCCGCAGGCATCTCACGCCTAGCGTCTAAAACGCTAGTAGTAAGTACGATATTACAAAACTTCTACGGCGCTCAAACTACGACTAGGTACAGTTAGTGCCTACAAACAAGCATATTATACTTAAGGCCCCGAATCAGGTCAGCATCGAAAAATTGGTATTTTCGAAACTGTTTTTCTTATTAACTATAAAACCTACAGATCTGGAATTCACATGCCTGCATACTACAGGATATAGAGAATAACTTCTTCCTTATAAGGAGTAAATAGTTAAAAAGAGGCTCCGAAAATCACTCTATTAAAATTGGTTTTACTGATTTTTACGGTTCAAATATGAGCGAATGACTTTGAGCATTTGTATGATCAAAGTCATTCGCGTATGTAATCACCTTAAGTAAGTCTACCATTTTAACTTGTCTAATGTCACATCACAATATTAAATATAATGTTACAAATTCAAATTATGTAACTTCAGATCTCTTCAGAAGAATGAGAAAAAGAAGATAAACTTTTTCAATTAAATATTCATCATCACCACACAAAGGCGGGAAAACAGATGAAATCTTTTTTTTAAGAATGTTTGATATCAATTTGAATTTGGATTTTTTATAAATGGAATGCAAGACAGGTATTGATGTTTGGAGTTTCAAGAGGTTTGATAAATATTTTATGTATTAATTAGCCTTCCGCCCGCGGCTCCGCCCGCGGCTCCGCCCGCGTGCATCTCGGTTAACGCGACCTTTGCTCATATCTTCGGTTCTACTCAACCGATTGTGATCAAACAAACGTAAGATTTTAAGTCTGAGTAAGCCCTTTCTAACAAAAAAAACCGCATCAAAATCCGTCCAGTAGTTTTTGCGTCCATCACGGACAAACAGACAAACAGACGGACAGACAAGCAGACAGGAAATTCAAAAAAATATATTTTCGTGTTCAAAACCTCTCCAGTGAGCTCTGGCTACCACCATCTCACCTACCCTACTCACCATCGTCTCGCTCTCCTACTCCCGATCGTCCATCAAAGTATATAAAAAGCAAAAATATTTTCTTCATCCTTTGAGAAAATCGATCGCAAGCAGAACTCATCAAAGTTGTGATTTGTTCGAGATAGTACAGGACAGGGACGGACTTGGGCGTTGAGGCAGGAACACATTTTAAACTTTTACACGTCGGAATCTCACGAAATTACATACCGATTGAAGTTGAGATAAAACTTGTGTTGTTATTTTTTTTCTTTGCGTTCAGTTGAGATACATTTGAAGTTGAAATTTCAGTTACAAATATTTATGTACTATTTAATGTAGTAAACAAACAGATAGTCCACTTTGTGGTAAGTGGTTGTCACGAATTACGATCATTTGCGGTAAAATTCGGTATCGATTTAATACCACAACCTGACCACTTTTTGTAAATGTTGTACAGAGCCCGTACCATGAACTCTTAAAACAGGTCAATAATTGAAAGGCATCAAGTGCAAATGTAACCTTGTAATTCTTAATTTTTATATGGGATTACATTTGCAGTTGGTAGTATGACAGCTATTCAAATAATTGATCTGGGCCCATACCATGAACTCTTAAAACAGGTCAATATTGAACTGCTGTCATTCTACCAACTGCAAATGTCATTTTGTAATCCTATATATTCATATGACATTACAAAGTGACATTTGCAGTCGGTGGAATGACAGCAGTTCAATATTGGCCTGTTTTAAGAGTTTATGGCAAGGCCGCTGTTTTAAGAGTTCGTGGCAGACCTGCAGATGCTATTAGAAATTGACGTGTTATGTTTTAGGTATAAAAATTCTTTACCTATTCTAGTACCTTGTTTTACGAGCGGCAATTCCCTCGGATAGTCCCGTTATGTCGGACTCGAAGCGACTAACCTAATTCTTCAGCCCCTCTAGACAAGTAGCAATTCGTTGCTCGGCGTATGATGGAATAGAATGCCAAATGTATAGGATTTGACGTATATGACAGGCGTCAACGAATGTCAAAAACGTCAAATCCTATACATTATTTGTCATTCTATTCCATCATATGCCGAGCAACGAATTGCCACTTGTCTAGGGGGGCAGAACTGAGATCCCATTCATTCACAAATTATTGCTTTTCCCGCCGTTTGCCGATGTTCTATGCCGTATACCTAATTCTATAACATATTATTATTACCTACATACGTCCCTAGACACACGTCAAATACCAAACATTTGTCATTCTATTCCACAATATACTGGCAGATACACCAACTAAATACCACTTAAAGCATAATTTTTGTATTAAACAGTTTATATAATAAACAAACATCATTGATATCAGTGTATTGACGTTCACAATAAACCCAATTTACTGTTAGTCATTCAGAAATGTCCATTGAGAGACACGAAAAGAAACGGCCTCGCAACGTAACAGCACTTAATCAATCAAACGTTCGACAATCAGATAAGTTGACAAATCTTATCTCCCTCAGGCTTTGTCGCAAATCTTTACTCAGACCTGAGTAATTTGTAATTTTACAAGAAAATGGTGGTTAATCAAAATTGAGTTTGGTATGAAGTAAACGAGACGGTTTCTTAAATAGTATATTTCATTTTTTTAATGTAATGGAGCTATTGGACATTGCCAGTTTCCTAATCTAAATTCTGTTGCCAAAAATAATTATGAGCACAGCGCTATCTAGACCTAAAATTACAGAAATATATTAGGATAGAACAGCCATGTGAGCAGGAAACACGAATTTTCAAACGCTTACTCAATACTGTTTTTTTTTACATAGGACATATCAATTTGACTTCACCTCGCCTGATGGTAAGCTGAAGGCAAAGTCTTGCTTGCAATAATATCGTTCAAATACCGTGAATATGCGGTATTGTGTTATTTCAAACCGTAGAATAAAAATGGAGAAGTGAATTTGAAAAATAGTGGCACTTGTTTTCTCTTTTGAGTATTTTTTTTTCATTGATCAAGTCGTCACGTGCGACATACAGGTGAACACTGCTTATGGCCTTTCTATCGTAATATATTTCTGTACCTAAAACAGTATTCTAGGTATAGATAGCGCTACAGAGCTATAGCTTAACTAGATTGTATTATGGAATCTTATAGATTATAATATAAAATTAAGTATAAAATAAGACATAGGTACATACCTATCATACATAAAAACACCCAGACTAATACAAATTATCCTTATATTTTATGCACAAACGTAACTATTGCCTATATTATTTGATTACGACACTGCTTCGCAATACACTCATTGCTCTCCGAAAGTATCATTTTCAGCTGCACAACTCGGTTCTCGTACACAGCTTGGATTAAACAGCTCATCGAAGTTAGTTTCATGTCCTAAACTTCGTCAAACAGATTTACTCTCTTACCTAATCCTCAAAGTCGACCAACTTAAAACTAGTTAGGTCCGTCAAAGTCTTTCGGCTCTCGACTGACGCGACAGTAGCAAACCGCTCTCAATCTATCGATACTCGAAGTGACTGCTTCTCGATACAATATCCAATATTGATTGAATGGCGACGATGCTTCAACATTGATAGTTTGTAATCCTGGTTTTACTAAGGATGTTCGCACGCAACCGGTTTTGATCAGTGGGATTTGTTATACCACTGCTCTTCTAGGCAAGTGGCAATGCTTTTGTAGAATAGGATAGAATAGATTGATCAATGAATGGATGATATACAGGGTGGAAGATTTTAACTTTACCTGGAGGGAAAGTACTTTAATTTAAATACTGGAGGTAGCTAATTTCACTCAAAGGAAACATTCTTTTATTTTTTAAAAGAAACAAAACTGCATTCATAGTTTTTTGAAAATTCCCTTGCCATGCCCGGTAATCGAACCGACTAGAATCCAAAAAAATAGCATCCTGTATTTTTATGGCATCAATCGATAGTGTCAATCATGAGGATCGAAACTCTCTAATAAACAGGGTGGAAGATTTTACTTCCACCCTGTATATGTTGATGACTGTCATAAAAGTTAAGATATGGGTCATATGGGTCAATCCCATACATTTATTATTCTATTCTACATCCAGTCATACAGTACATACAGTCCCGGGTCCTTCAAGCGAGGCGTGAAAAAGCATCTGATGAGACCGTCAAGCCGAGTGCCACCATTGTGATATGGTACGTGTTTATAATGGTGATCTTGTTCTCCGAGACTGTGCCATCAGCTTATCTGACCCCTAAACCCTAGAGGAAAACCTGCACCAGAGCCCGTTCTGTCACACAGCAGCCAGTTCAGTACTGATTGACAGGGGCCCCGAAGACATCACCGTTGTATGGGACCCCACTCAATGTAGGTATATTCGACCATCATTTTAAGAGTATCCACATGTTTTTCTGCGGTAAATTGTTTGAAATTAAAAGTAAAGAAACTAGGTATTTTTATACAACCTTTTGGCGAAGACAGAGGATGCCTCATAAAAGTACTTTTTCTAGGCAAGGCCTAGTAATAAAACTTAATTGGGCGAATCGTCCTCTTTATCGATTTTTTTCTTCGTACAGATTTAGCGCTTGCCTGGATTCATTTCTTTGTGTAGACATGAATTTGAAAAATAAAATATCGTCCATTTTGGGTCGAAGTATGTTATAAATACACATACACAAAAAAATACTTTGAAGGATTTCAAACTTTTGACACTTGGTTAACACATTGATCAACTAAAGGCATGCAGATTGCATGGTCTATAAACTATTGCAGTACTAGCTTTTGCCCGCGGCTACGCCCGCGTGGATGTCGGTTATCGCGACCAAACATAGCATATGTCCTTTCCCAAGGTCTAATCTACCTCTATACCAAATTTCATCAAAATCGGTTCAGCGGTTTAGTCGTAAAAGTGAGACAGACAGACAGACAGACAGAGTTACTTTCGCATTTATAATATTAGTAGGGATTGTCCCTTCAAGAGAGGAATGTAAAGGAAAAGCAGAAAATATTGTATAAAAAAAATGATGAGTCGATACTGGTTTTTAAAATCTATTTATATAAGGGATTCTTGGGTCAAACCGTAAACAAAAATGCTGATATAAGCATAACTTCACGTACAATGACATAATGAGCAGAAACTCTAGTTTGCATAATGTAAGTAGATAGTTCGCAGTAATCAGTTCAACTAGATGAAATGGATCGTAAATACTTAAAACTAGGCTCCTAGAAAATAGTCTTTCTTTGTCCTTAAATTCTTTGAAAGAGAACGTAACTAAATTTTCTGTTCAAAATTAGAGCTACTCGATTAAGAAAATACGAAATACAATATAGAAAACAAAGTCCTGAGTTTGTACTCTCTATTTTTGATATGTTCTGCTGCCACGAACTCAAAACGTGTTTCAACAGCATTTGCCGATGAGTTGAGATATTAACAAATATTTATTACTCAGTCAATCCGTAAAATATTGAGTAAGATGAGAAGAATAACTTGTGCTTTTTATTAAACCGCAAACCAATTATTATGATTATAATACGTTATCAAATGTTTAATTTAGTTATAACTATAATAAACATAAAAATTACTATTTACTTAAATGAATCACTTTATTATTAATCATGTTATCTACAGCTGTCCTTAATTTTTTTTGGGGTAAACGTAAATAAATGATTTCTTTTAAACCTCGATTTTGAACGTGTTATGATCCTTATAGAGTAAGAGCCTACGTCAATCAGACTTACTTCATTTTATAAAAGCTGAAAATTTCTCAGAGCATCATCTAGGGAACAACAAACTGTATTAGGGGATACAAACAACATTATACAAACTTCTGCTGTGACTCATCAGAAACCCACAGAAGGACCAATTTCCATTTACGCCAAAATTTCGCAAATAGCCTCCGCTTGTTTTTGATAGTTTTCTCAAAAACCTTTTATATTTGTTTCAGATGAAATGGCGACGGACTGGCGGCATGGGCATACAGCTTGCAGCAGCCGTATTCTGCATGCTGCCACTCTTCACATCCTCCACAGGCGATATAAGTGAGTTCCTATCAGAATTTTTATAGAGCGAAAATCCCCACGGAGACCACCGTCGGAGCCGGCACAAACGTAACTCTTGCCTATATTTTATCCCATCAGCGGCCTTACCATGAACTCAGAAGAGTTGTGTTTTAAGAATGTCACTTTGTAATCCTATATAATTTATATGACATTACAAAGTGACATTTGCAGTTGGTAAAATGACAGCAGTTCAATTATTGACCTCTTTTAAGAGTTCATGGTACGGACCCTGGTCTGCCTAATAACCGTCCGGTTATGTCTGAATCAAATCGACTAAACCCGCACGCCAGTTTTCCGGAGGTGACAAAACCAGAAACTAATCTCTGGCGCCCTGGTTGACCCAGGGTTCGTTGATTTTGAGATGACTTCGGGTGTAGGAAACATGGTGTTCATATCTTAACCCTGGATATGGGAAGGCACCGCCTCGGCCTGCTTTGCTTACCCCCAGGCTCGCACTCATGGATGACGAAGGTCGTTTAGCAACTAACTTATTTTATACTGCTACCTGAAGCTCCCCCTGCGTAAATAACTTGTCCTACTCACATGACCCACAGGAATAAGCTCAGGATAAAAGCTTCACACATACACACATCCATTCTAGGTACCCATCCAGCCATCCACATTATCGTTCCAAACATAAAATAATTACCAATAAACCAACTACAATTATTATGAAAACGATTACTTTTATCATACGTATATTAAATTGTGAATATTCACAATTAAGGTTAACCAATTTTTAATTATGAGTTTCCCAATTAATGACAAACCAATTTTTAAGCTTTTACTTTATAAGAATATTATGAGTACTTCAAAATAATGTATTTTAACGGATTTTACTCGTATTGCGATTTATTTGGTATTGTTTAATTATTTAGTACTAGCTGCTGCCCGTGGCTCCGCCCGCGTGGATGTAATGCGACCAAAATAAGCCTATGTTTGGTCGAATTTTTCATTTCTTTCTGTCTGTCTGTCTGTCTATTACGCTTTCATGCCTAAACCACTGAACCGATTTTGATGAAATTTGGTACAGAAGTAGACTAGCCTTGGGAAAAGGACATAGGCTATGTTAGGTCCCGATAATCGACATTCACGCGGGCGGAGCTTGGAAAAAAGTTAATATTTTAATTTGATATGAAACACAAAGAAATTAAAACGGTGTCGCTTCAGAGTAAACATGTAAGATAATTAAATGTGAGATGTATCACCAATTTTAATTAAAATTAATTGCACAGATTATTGCTTATCATACTCGCAATTCCATTACAATCCTCTGTCAACTGTCGCTGATCTCAGACTCCAACAGTTTTTTTTATTATAGGTATAACTCCGGACACGTATCTTGGACTTATATGTGCTCTAAATGTGCCCTATACGCGCCGTAGGTACACGTTTCTTGGGTGTCTTTTGAGGATAGCACGGAGTGCGCAGTAGCACTCCGTGCTCTAATGGTGGACAAACTCTAATTCACCAAGCGTTGTTTATTACAAAGCAATCCGCGGGCGCCAGAGCCTCGTTTGTCTTGCGATTTAGGTCCAAGATACGTGTCCGGAGTTGATGCCGAAGCCTAGCGCATACGTATATCCAAATCCATTTCATTTGTGAAGTTCATTGCTAGTGGGGATTTCCAGACGTGAGTATATGTATGTATGTGTATGTATTTGACAAATATAACTAGCATTGGTATCATAATTTGTCACCAAAGATTAATTCTATTTCGCCCTCCCATTCTATAAGCATTATACATATCGAATGAATTCCTAATAAATTGTTCTCAAATTATGATGATGATATACCTCATTATCATAATTCGCACATTAATCTAATTAGGAGGGTAGGTACCTACCGCTGTTTAATCATCGAAGAAAAATAGATCGTAATGTTATGTTATTTAAGTTGTATTTCGAAGTGAGAATTTAAGTCTTTTACTCTTTTTAATCCTGAAGCGCCTGCATCTCTATTTGTTACCCAGATCCCTAGACAAGTGGCAATTCGTTGGCTTGCGTATTGTAGAATAGAATGACAAATGTATGAGATTTGACGTTTATGACATAACGTTGACGACAAATCCCATACATTTGTTATTCTATACCAGGGGTGTCGAACCTTTATGCATCAACGTGCCATATTTCTCAAAAAAAGTTCAATGAAGTCCTAGACGTGCCGACGGGGGGGGAGAGGGGGGAGGGGGGGGTGTTGGCTGAAGTTGCTCTGTGCTATGGTTTCACGCCTAAATTCCATTTATTTCACACTAGCTTTCGCCCACGACTCCGCCCGCGTGGATGTCGGTTATCGCGCCCAAACATAACCTATGTCTTTTCTCAAGGTCTAGTCTACCACTATACCAAATTTCATCAAAATCGGTTCAGTGGTTTAGCCGTGAAAGCGTAACAGACAGACAGAGTTTTTTCATTTGGCCGACCCCAAATAAATGTATCCTAAGATTATTTGGGGCTGGGAGAATATTAATTTCTGATAATATGGCATAGTCCGCCTCTTTATATCATGCTTTCTGAAATTACCGAATGCTCACCTACTAACCCAGGTGGCACTGGTGGCGTGCCCAAAAAATTGTGCCGCGTGCCATCTCTGGCACGCGTGCCAATGGTTCGCCATCCCTGTTCTATACAATACGCTGGCCAACGAATTCTATAATGAATTTTGCCGCACCAAGTTCTGTGTGAGATGATCTCCCCTGTATTGGAAGATCATAAAGACAGCAAATTCACTTTCCTTTGTAATGGAACCAATCCCCAGTCAGTCACACTTCCACAACTACAGCTAGATAGCAACCAAGACATCGAGCATGATACCAAGTGGTCCCTGGGTATAAACTATTTTGACCTCCAAAGAAAAGAAGATAAATATTACAATTCCCGTTATCCAGGTTGCAAACATGCCAAGTTTTCCAATTGTTAACTATTTAGGGCTCCAAATTCGAATAATAACTGCCATAGATGTTCGTTTGGTACCGGACCGGTGTGTGGCTTAACGTGCTTTCTGAGACACGGAAGAGTTTTACACCCGTATTCACAAACAATACTTCGCTATGCGTTATGCGTACTACCAAAACTGTGCAAAGAATGACAAATTCTCAGTGCGTTTGATTTGGCAAGCCTTTTTATTCATAGACAACACTTAAGTGATACTTCGTTGAGGGAACGCACTGCGTTAGATACTGCTCCGTGATGTTTGTGAATTAATTTTACCAGCCCTATGCGCTCGAGCACTCTATGAGACCTCACAGTGTTATTTGTGAATACGGGTGTCAGTGCGTGAAGAAATGGTAAGGGTACTTACATAGAGAGACAGGTGACCGGTGTGGGCAGGCCAGTAGGGGTAAACCTTTACATGTGGACATCATGTCAATTTGTTATTCATCAAAAACATTGCAAAGTATTCTCGCTCATATGTTTTTAAGCATATGGGCGCGAATGACTTGCGATTTTTTTTGACATGTGTTAGAACGTGAACGACTACTTATCAACATTTTTGTTGCTATGGAAACTTGTCGTTGCAAGTAGCCAGTACCAGTAACCTGTTTCTCTATGTAAGCACCCTAATGGCTCATTTACACTAGGTCCCTTCTGCAGCATGTGACGACTCATCGTAATCACGACTTCAAATACACTGACACGATTTTAGTAAACTGGCAGTAGACGAAGTCATTAGTGCACTTTCGACTACGCCTTCGGCAAACGAAAGTTGCTCGCCGAAGGCGGTGCACGACCTGGTGTAAATATGCCTTCGACTACGTGACCTTCGGTTGAGGAAAGATGTTCGCAGAAGTCGACTGTCGACCTGGTGTAAATGAACCTTAAGACTCGCCTAGCAAGTATTGGTTAATTATGCAATATCTTAACCTATTCGATTACCACATAACCACGAGCTCCTCAGACCTTGCCTCTGGTATTTAATTAAAAACAAAGATTATTCAATTAATTAGTCAATAAATTCTTCCCAAATTTCATCGGGTGTATATCTTTTCCCGTTAATCGGATTGAAGTGTAATCGATAGCGTGTAGTAAAATATTTGCATCGCTTAAATATTTTATGGCTTCGCTGTCAAAGTACTTAATATTTTAATTATTTAACGGGCAAATGAATACTGGCAGTTAATATTTATTTGGAATTTAAGCTTTGTGGGGATTACGAGTATTATTTAACATCGCAGTATTGAATGGACCGTTGATGCATAGTTCCAGGAATTGTGATACGATCTGAGAGAAATATTAATATTTTATTTTTAAATAGTTGTTGCCATTCAACTGAGGCAGATTTCGACTCTCTGACACCTATCAAATTTGATAAAGGGGTAGGTCAGAGGCTTAATATAACTGGTGGGCATGTAAGAACTTGGTTTACTTAACTTTTCTCAAGTAGCAAATCTTTGCCAAAGCCTCCTGCATGCCTCAGCATCTAGGCGTACCAGCTGACAAGAGTTGCTTGGAACTCAAAGATTTTGATGAGTCCCTATACGTTTTTTAATAACAGTTAGGTAGTAGACAAGCACACGACCCACCTGCTGGAAAGTGGTTATCGTTGCCTATAGACGTTAGACGTGTAAAATACATAAACGAGGTACATTAAGAATTTATGTGGTAACAAAATAACTCTCACAAATTATAAAAAACATTCCCCATAACTTTGTTTTGCTTATATTACCATTTTACTGCTTAACAGCTTAGGTAGCTAAGTGATTATACACACGAATGGCAGATCAAAGTTACTTTCATGTTGTTAATATTAAGAAAATTAATGTTACACTTATTCGCGCTTACTGCAAACATCGGACTTTTCTAAGTGTAATTTGTAATAGTGTTTCTTTTATAGCGGTGTTAAATAGCTATTTAGGTGCAATTTTGTGAAAGTTAGAGACCAGTTTATAGTTGAGCAGTTCCAAATAGAAAAGGGAGAACCCATTTCTTGTATGTATGTAGGTAAGTTCTATTTTGTTGCAATTTTGTATAGGGTAGATTGTTTTAAAGTTCGTAATTTTGATAACCTAATGAAATTTGGTACACTGATAGATTAGTGCTTGAGAAAGAACATAGGCTATATTTTGTCGCGGTCCCCGACGTCCACATGGGCGGAGCCGCGGTTAACAGCTAGTCGACTTATAGTTCGGAATAGCATATAGGTAAGACCCGTCCTGTCTGAACGACCAAGGACAGCAACATACCCAATATACCCATTCATGCCATATCATCATTCTCTGAACCTGTTCCCAACTCTTGGGGTTGGTTTTCTAGTCTAACTGCGATGCTACTGAACTTTGATATTTTCCACGAAGCGACTGCCATCTGACCTCCATAAACAGAGAGTGATATCGAAGTTTGTTGTTAGACTACTCGGACTTTTAAGGGCTCCAACTATCCGTAACGACTGCTATGGATGTTGGTATGGCAACCAGGACCAACAGCTTGACGTGCTCCCCGAGACACGACCCACCCATATTTAGACCCATACCCATATTCAGGCGTACAAATATTTGCACTGAGCTGGGATCGAACCCGCGCCTCCAGCATAGAGGCGGCGTTCACTACCGCCACGCCATGAAGGCTGTCCTACAGGACTTGCACAGAGGCTACTGTACCTAGTCATGCGTATTTGTTTTTCATATAGGTACCTATCTAAAATATAGGTACAAGAATAGCAACAACGGCTAACCGATTTTTTTGAATACACGTAGATAGCATTGTTCCGATTGGAGCCCGTATATTTCTTTTTATTCTGACTATTCTATTGTTTTCAATACAGTGTAGTGGGAATCAGGATAAAACAGAAGTTATTATATTTTTTTTATTTTCACCAACCTCGATACGTAAAATTAAACTTAGATACATAGGTATATCTATTCATGCATATAAATCCGCGAAGCGGTAGGCAGAGGTGTATAAATAAATTCATTTCGCCACTATGATACCTGTTCTCACGTAAAAGGGGGCGAGCCTATGGCCGCCAAGCAGACACTTTACTCATGAGCTGTGTTTTTTTTCTGTATTTGGTCCGTCAATTGATCTAGCATCATGCTAGATGGTAAGAAGCCGAGGTGCAGTCCAGAAGCCATATGTCTTAGTCTCCTTCTACGACACCTACGGGAAGTAAACGGGTGACCATACTCACCATTATATTCTATTACTGCACCGGGTACCAACATGGCAAAAATTGAACCTATTGTGAGTAATTGAATTTTGATTAAGAGTTTTCTTTGAATTTGTCTACCAGGACACCACGGCACGTCAAGAGCTAGAGGCTGGCGGGGAGGAGTGCAGCCGTCCGCTGACGTCACAGCTAACAATACAGTGAGCAACATCACTGCTCAGCTGGGCGGTACTGCTTACCTACACTGCTTAGTGGGACACCTGAGCGAAAGAGGCGTAAGTATTTACTTGTACCTATTCAATCAATTAACCCATCATAGTCCAATCCTGAACATAGGTTCTCTCCCAATGTTGGGAGGCTTAAGCTTACTGTTTTTACGCTGGCCAGACGACTTAATGGACTTAGTACAGGATTTTATTACTAGTCTTCGTTCGCAATGATATCGTATGCGTTCTTTCCGTTAGTCGCCACTTACGGCGGATACCTTTCTGATGAGATGGTGATACTTGTAATTTTTCTCCATCAACACACGGATAAAGCACTATATGGACCAATCAAAACACCAACAAAAGAACTGATCAACCAATGACGCGAGCCCGCACGACTGTGACTGATTTTACGTAAGCTGTGATTGGTTGATTGGTGCGACCCGCTGTCGCGCCCCGCGCTTTCCTCCAAATAGACTAGACTACTGGCCCGTGTACAAAAATGATGGGTCATTTGAACCACCAGGTGACCTTTATAGAACGATATAAGAGCATAAAATAATAAGATTCAGCACTATGCCGTCACTTGTAAGCTGTCCAACTGAGTGCAGGTGAAGAAGAGGGGGTTGTAACCCACGATTACTTCACCATGTCGCATGATTTTTGTACGGCGTTGCGGAATAATGGATTAGAAGCAGTATTGAAATATTATGAAACTGATGCCGTACAAAATCAAATGACCAAATTTACCCTGGTAATGTCGGAAAATAAAATAAAAATTCCGACTTTGTGGCTCACCATTTTTTGTACAGCACTACGCGTTTGCTTGTTATTTTTCATGGATCTATCGATGGTAAGAATGCCGTACAAAAATATATGACCAAAATGTACTCACTCTACCTGTACTTTGTACCTGTACTCACCTGCACTCAGTTGGACAGCTTACAAGTGACGGCATAGTGCTGAATCTTATTATTTTATGTTCTTATATCGTTCTATATAGGTCACCTGGTGGTTCAAATGACCCATCATTTTTGTACACGGGCCAGTAGTCTATAGCGTAGCTCGAATACATTGTCACGAAGTATGTCGGTTTCTATAGAATTCAGTTAGGTATTGTGTCAGATATTATTTGTGGCATAAAGCTAAAGGTCATATAGCTTGAAATCAGGTCAAACATTTAAAGAATTGTAGAATTGGTAGGTCACGATATATTTTTGCACGAAAATATTGATTTAAGACTAATACGTGGTCATACATTACAAGTTTTGTAAGTAGAGCTCTTTGAGCTCTATATGTCCTGAACTGCCTTGTTTCACGTGCAACAGATCTTTACCTATCATTAAGAAGCTTTGTGGGGCACAATACTGTTCGCAATGTGGCAGCATCTACACCTGTTTAAGACCATTGCTGAAAATATTCCTAGTATTGCGTAGAACATTCGTTTGGACGTAAGCATCTCACCCTTTTTGAGCTTTTATGTCCAGAACTGTCTTTTTTCACGTGCAACAAATCTTGGTCTATCATTTAGAAGCTTCGTGGGGCACAGAACTGTTCGCAATGTGTCAGCAGCTACACCTGTTTAAGACCATTGCTGAAAATTCCTAGTATTGCGTAGAACATTCGTTTGGACGTTAGCATCTCACCCTTTTTGAGCTCTTTATATCCAGAACTGTCTTGTTTCACGTGCAACAGATCTTTACCTATCATTTAGCAGCTTTGTGGGGCACAAAACTGTTCGCAATGTGGCAGTATCTACACCTGTTTAAAACCATTGCTGTAATTCCTAGTTACCGCAAAAACCGCAACTGACTTATATCACAGAATAGTAGAGATAAATTAGTAGTTAGTTGCTAAATTGGTAAACTTAGTCTTAGTAACAAAATGATTAATCTAGTTTGTAGTTGAAAGTTCGTTTGACACGATGCCTGAAGTCGCATTTGAGATAATAACTGACTATGATCAGCCATTTACACCAGCTAGTTAGAGTACTGTGATCTAGATTACTGAAAGACAGGTATTAATTCAAATAAATTAGAAAGATAAAATTGAATCTTACTATCACTTCTTAGAAGCTTTTGAATAGATTTCGATAAATTGTGGTATTCACATTACCATTTTCTTTTTCTCTGTAACATCAGCACCCTAGACAATCACCCTAGCGATTCGTTGGCCAGCGTATTGTAGAATAGAATGATAAATTTATGAAATTGATACGGTGGTGGTCAAAATACGTGTTAATCCAATACATTCATCGCCGGCCAACGAATTGTCACTTATACAAAGGGGCAAGCCTCCACTTACTCTTTCTCCCTTGACCTACAATAAGGCCTTATCTATCAAAAAACTGAACCACTGAGTTTTAACACTGTGTTCTTTATGTATTTTTAATATCATACTATTTCCTTCACAGCAAGTATCGTGGATCAGAAAAAGAGACTGGCATATCCTGAGTTCTGGAAAATTCACATACACCAATGACGAGCGGTTTCAGGTAATACATTCATATCCATTATTAACCAATCGAGATTATTGACTGAAGTACTTTTATTAGATATTAAAGGGTTAAGAATTAGAGGATTACAGATGATTTACTATAGAAGAGAGCGTTTTGCTATTATAACAACAGTGGCATTATGCTGAGTGACATCAAGTTTCAAACGCAGTTTATCATAGAAGGCGAACTGGCGTAAAACTAGACCAACTGAAATGTGTCGGTTTTTACGAAAACGCACAGTTACGAAACGCTTTGTCACTCAGAATAAGAGTCCAGATTAATACCTAAACAATAAACAGTCATTAAAAATTAATACTAGGTATGTACCTACCTTGTATTATTTATTATTAACTCCTATAGTTTTTAAATTACCAGCTATTTAATAATAAAACCGTTTATACAGGTTTCATTCCAGCTAAGCTTTTTGGGACGATTTTTTTTTTATTTTTTCGTTACTTTTGCATATTTTAGTCCAACTTACGTAAAAATACTTAACTTCAATATTACATTACATAAAAAGAAGTACATAAATAAACTTTGGTCCTATTAGAAAGAATACGATTCTAAACTGAATTTTTTAATTACAAACTAGTAAGTGATCGATTTTTTTTAAAAAGCATTTGCTGGATTATTTTCGAAAAGCGATTGGGAAAACAATTAACTTTGGGATCTCACACATGTCAGTGTCAATGTCAGTCTTTTTAATCTCGTAAACAGTGTTTACGACTGTTTTCTGTAGCTTTCTTTATTGCTCGTGCTTTAATTAACATACTGGGGAGCTACCATGAAAAAAAACAGTCGAAAATACAAATCTGTACTGTACAATACTTGATTAATTTTATTTAGTACTATTTAGTTACTTTGAATTTTTTTTTCGGTAGGGTTTAGGCCGTTGTATCAATAACCATCGCCTGCCCCTCTAGACAAGTGGCAATTCATTGCTCGGCGTATAATGGAATAGAATGCCAAATGTATTTGGATTTGACGTATATGACAGGCGTCAACGAATGTCAAAAACGTCAAATCCTATACATTTGTCATTCTATTCCATCATACGCCGAGCAACGAATAGCCACTTGTCTATGGGAGCAGGCCTATAATGTGTATGGGATGATAAGCTTGTTTCGAATTCAATGATACTGAATCCCTCTGGTGTGAATGAGATAGCAGTTTATTTATCTGTTCAACGTTAAAGTAATAGTGTGGTAATTACGTAGGTACGTGATCCTTTTAAAGTTCGAAGGAGAATGAAGTTTTCTTAGTTTCGTTTTCGTAAAATGTGTGAGGACAGAAATAGTTGCTGGATATCTGCCATCCTTATAGAGAGAAAGCATGAGTATTTTTAAACGACTTTTTTTTTGACCGATTGCGTGATAAAAACCATTTTATGGTGTATGTACAACTGGCGCGAATCTTTGTTACTAGTCTTTTATTATAGTAATTCGTTCATCAATTCCATCATTATCAATTTATTTTAGCATTTACGGGATAATTAACGAACGAGTACCAGTAGTATAACCAGGGCCCCAATTCTGCTAATTTTATGTCATAGTAAAACTACTGTCAAACCACTGACACTAAAAATTACATTACATTTTAGACTCTAATGATTATAGTCTTGAAATTCAAAAAATAAATGAAAAAAAATTCATTACATTTTTTTATTCACTCTACAAGACGCCATTTAATTTTAGTGCTTAACAGCAAAGCAGTAAAGTCTAAAAATAAATGGCATTCCTTAAAGTGCCTGTGGCACCAGAATCGGGGTCCAGTATGTTTGCAGGTTTAGTGGGCTTAGACCCGAAGGCCTTGGTAAAGCCCCATACACCATCCATATTTTGGTCTCTGTATCCATATTGTAAAAATCTACATATCAAAGTTTCAAATTACCAAACAGCAAAGATATCAAAGACCCCGAAGGCCTTGGTATAGCCCCATACACCATCCATATTTTGGTTTCTGAATCCAAAATCTATATATCAAAGTTTCAAATTACCAAACAGCAAAGATATCAAAAACCGAACTAGACCAAAAGCCTCAACTCGAACAAAAACATGCCGCAGACACTGTATAACAGATACAACACGCTGTATAACCTCCTCCATAGCAGATACAACACGCTGTATAAACAGTGTAGGTCTGTGTAGCATGATCTATTGTAGGCCGTACCCGTTATCTGTCGACACACGAGTTTGCAAGAACCTTGGAGTTAGAACTTACTCAACCATACACTGCGATACCCTTCACTGTGTGTAGTGCACTGTGGACCGCTTTATGAGTGAGTGTAACAGTGTTTTCCAACTAATCTGTGTTGTGTTATGAACGACTTTTAGTTTAAGAATACATACATACGATTATGCCTATTTCTCTCTGGGGTAGGCAGAGACAACAGCCCTCCATTTGCTTCTACCCTTACACACTTCACGAGTTTCCTCTACTTTCGTTAAACCCTTCATGTAAAAGGGAATTTGAATAATTTTTGTGCTCGGGGTACTGCTCTTTGAGAGTATGTTAGTAAATATTTCTAGAACATTAATAATGTACTAAAATGGTTCAATATTGTCTAAAACCAAACTAAGTGAAGTTTATAATATGAGTTCTACAAAGAGTCGAAGTAATAGATCTAAACTGAATCATAATAGTACAATAATATCATCCACTCGATATCATAGTCGAATAATGCTCAATGTACTGTAGAGAACTCGAATTCAGCTGAACTCAGCAGACTTGACAGTAGATATTTGATTAATTATAGAGATGTTCTACTCTGTCTCTGCAACTCAGCTGGGTCAATTAGGCACTCAGCAATTATGCTTCTAAGTATGATGTCTACTAATCCTACTAACTACTTCGGTTATTATACTAGTTCTACTAGTTTGGATGAATTGATCGATGTTTGTTACTCAAGCAAATAGAAGTAGAATCTCAGTGCTGTTTAGATATGAGGTCGACGGTCCATACTTCACAAGTTCATAAGGAGGTATGCAATAACGAGGCCGTACTCCATTCCATACTTAAATGAGATAATATTATTGTTTTCGTTTAACTTACGGGTGACTTATCGTAGGCAGTTGAGCGGATCAGGGATGAATCCCTTTGCTGATCCGATTCGCGGCCAACGAACCGGACAGTATGCGCGTGTATATTTGCGCCTAAAATCACCCTGCTGCGCGAAAGGGTTTGTGCTTATTTGGATATCACTCCGTAACCAAAGTCCTCACACGTATGGGCTTGCAGTAATTGGATAATATCATGTCGAAGCACCGCTGATGGTCAGGTTTCGGTGGAGTGGATATCATATATATTGTATGGATCAAGTAATAGATTGGACATAATACGTAACACCTGGCCCGGACATCTTTGTCGAGGCGCGCAGTGTTCACCTCGCGCAATTTGACTTGGATAGATTAGGTTAGAAGGCTAAGATAGATTGTGTGAAAGAGAATATGGCAAACAAAGTAGTGACTGTGCAAATGACATCTGACAGAAGTATAGGTAGGAGAATGACATTTTACACTGACCCCAAATAATGAGGACAAAACCAGGTTGATGATAATAATGCATATTATAATCGTGCAACCAATATTAAAAGCTCACTTACATATAAATTCTAATTTGGGAATAATACGCCGCACGGGGCGCATTACCGAGGCGGCGCCATTGTCAATAGCCACTAAATTGTTCCGAAATTGGTCAGCCGCAAAATTAACGCCCTCAAATGCTAACGAATATGTGATCTAAACCACACATTGGCTGAATTCAGGCGCAAATGTGTCCGAATTACGAATTATTCGGACGTCATTGAAATTTTGGAACCTATCGATGTCATTATTTTGGAAATGTTAATCTTTATTGAAAGTCACGGTCGAGCTAATACGGTTTAACTAAATAGTTCGATAAACTTTCTATTCTACAGGATTAAAGTTTTATTGAAGTAATAATATTATCAAACGCGTTCAAAATAATACTAAAATAAATTAAGACTACAAACTATTACTATTACTATTCTACAGGATAGGATATTTCCCTTTGAAGTTTACATTTCAGCTTCTTCTTCATCCTAATGTTAATAATATAATAATCATTTATTTATTCAGATAATAAAATCCATAATCCCAGTCGCATTCGATGTTTTCAACCCAGAGTCTAGAGTCCGCTTTTTTTCAGTCTAACTGTGGGTTTGGTTGAACTTCGAAATTTTATTATTTTATAAAAAAATTCAATGTAATAAATTATTGATGATTAAAGAAGTGTGGTTGCAAGATTATTAGCCACATTGGTTGTTTCTCGCGGCTTTACTCGTTTGAAATACTAATACCAGTCTCAAGACCTACAATAATCTATTTCTAAGATACAACATTCCGCAAAAAAAATTGCATTTAGTAAGAAGAAGTAATAAAATATGTAGAGCTGATGTCCTTCGCGCATTCCAGACTTAGTCCAACTCTCTAAGAAATTTTAACGACCTTATTCACCAGCAAAAATACACCACTACATAAGTGTTGCCTCACTACGGTTTTTAGTATGATGCAGAAACTTTCCCGGTCGGGTGATTTCAGACTTGAACCGGATATACATACATAACGTCCTAGCTTTTGTACATAATATATTATGCAATACTAGACCATATTATCATTCAGAGTAGAGTTTATTTTTGCATACTGCGTCATTTAAAAGGGTTTCTCTAAATTCATACCGTAGTCAGCTTTACTCAGACAATTCTATTCAGTTAGGTAAGTTATAGCTCGATGAAAGTACGACAAAATTTTGTGCTGACTGGACAAAATTATTAGCCAGGTGAATTAACTATGTTAGGTAGATTCACGGTAATCTGAATTTCTATAAATATATGCTATCGTACCCGCAAAGGGACAATCTTTTAAAATATCCATCATCACCATCTTTACGCTAGTCCATTCGAGGCCTTCTCCTCAGCATCCGGGTTCCTCTGAAAATATTACCTGGGTTTTTTTTTATCTCAGCAATAGAATAGAACACCACATAAGAGCGCTGAGCGTTACATGAAAGATATATAAGTAGGTATCTACTAGGCAACATTTGTCGTGAAGCATGTGGCACTCAACAACTTCTGCAATGTTGCACAACACGTGCGATGTTGTCAGCTGCGCGCAACATGACGCGCGGCTTGTTTTTTGTTCGAAGATTGATTTTGTATAGAGAGACAACATTATTGTACGTTGTTGCGCGTCTTTTTGGTACATGGCTCGCAACAATTTTGCCTAGTAGATACTAGATACTTACATTAATCTAAATCTAACCCGATCGTTAACTCAAACATTATAATACTTCTAGAACTAAAAGCTATTAAGTAGGTATTTAATTTTAATAGACTAACGTTTTCCACACTGAACTAAACCTGACCGCGATCCTGAAATCAAAGGCTTTGCGTCTAGAACTAAACGCAATTAACTCTATAATTTGGTAGGCTAAGGTTTTTGAAGCACGCGAGCTAGTTTACGCTAATGCATACGTCACTTACCTGCTTCTGTACATTTAATACATGAAACTTCTGTAAACAAACTCGTTATTAATAATATTTCAAAGCTAATGTATGCGAGTGTTAAGATATAAAGCAGAAACCTTTTAACTTGATATTGAAAGATGAAAATACGTGAAACGAGGGATGAACTAAAAATCCTTTTAGAAATCTTTGAAGTCAAAACTCGCTTTTCACTAAAACCCTTCAGCATTAAAACTTGCGCAGAATATCAAGCAGCCTTTTCAGCGAGCCTGTAAAAATCATAAACACGACTTTGCAAAAAAAAACCGCTGTCTCATTTTTTATATCGACGTAAGCAAAAAACTCATTTTTGTAGAGAAATCTGTATTAGCCATTACGCTGTTTCGACCTCCTATCGTCAGTGGCGCGTCGTTGCCGATTTTGTTGAGTCAGCCGTTTTCGGTCCTAGTCTAGAATTCCACTGCCAAAGTCAGTTTGATAATGTTGAATCGAAATTCGCTGACATCATCTTTGGTGAAGGTAGATAAGTTCAGTTTGCTCAGTATTTGTGACAATATCTACATAAGCGGATTACAGTATGTCTGTGAGTCAAGTGGGTAGCTCTACTACTACTTTATGATTTATCACATTCATTTTGAAACCTTCGTAATGTTATTTGAATGTACATAATAAATATTTGTTAGGATTCGTTTTCTTACAAGAAAAACTTTTCGTTTATATGGTAAAAGAATATATTATGTGGTCGCTCAGCGTCCAAAAAGAAGGATAGATGGATACCGTTCAATTTAGGCCTATCGCTATCACATGCTGTCAGTTCAGGGTAGGTAATGGATTGTGTAATTAGCACACAGCTCCTGAGATACCTTTAATGCTGGACAGTATGACTTCCACCGCTTTTACACGCAAGTACTATCCTTCTTTTCTGCTTATTTCCTATCAGGCTCACTGAATGTCACATCAATTTTGGCACTCTCCACAGAAAAATTCGGTAACAATTTCGATCGAGGCTGCAATATAACGATATTATGCAGAGTTGGAGGAATTGCCAAATGGGTTACCAGTTTTTTGTCCAATAAACACTAAAGATCGTAGCTTTTTAATTCTATGAACGTAAACACTAGCATCCTTCAAAACTCCGTTTGTTTTATGGCAATATTCCAGAACATGTATATTATAGCTTCGTGACAATAATATTCGATTCGATCGAAATTTTCTAGTTTTTCTTGAGTATTACTATCTATCTATCTATTACAACTGCATCAGCTACAACAGTAGTAGTAATTATACAAAACATTGCAAGAATCTATCTATAAAATATAATTCATCAATATCTAAAGTTGTCAATTTAACATTTTTAAAATATCTTTCCCATTTCTGTCCAATTATTTTGACTCATTGCAGAGTTTTCACAACTTTTTCACATCATTAAAAATTTCTCGGCATTCGTTAAGAAGTGAGAATATTGACAAATTATTCGGCAGATTTTCTTCGTAGCGTGCAATTTTAGTAGCAAAGTCTTCGAGTCGAATACTTCATTCCATTTGCTCATTTGGTGAATCGTAAAGAAAGTTGATATTGAGCAAGGTTGATTTAAAGTTTTAAAATTCCACAGAAGATTTTATTATAAAACTATTTTGACAAAATCTATCATGATTTATTTGTTATTGTTTTATTATTTCCACAGAGCTCTATGTTTCGGTTGCTTTTCAGCAGCGATGGTCCCGATTTTCCCAACATTAATTTATAGAAAAGTTAATTATTATACTAATTATTTCTCAACATACTAGAACATTTAAAAACTTAGGTAGGTACCTATCTACTAAACTTTATAACACATAAATTGGCCGTATTTAAGCAGAATGGAAGCACAGAGTATGGATAGTGGAACAGTGTCATTCCATTCTACTTAAATTCGACCACTTATAGGCCATAGGCCACGGTGACCACTTCCCATCAGGTGGGCCGTGTACTTGTCTGCCAACTAAGTAGTATAAAAAAAACATTATGATAACCTACTTTGATAGATGTAAAATTGATAATGTAATATTCTTACGGATAAATAAGGTATGAGTCATTACTCTGACTAAATGCATTTTACTTAGTATACCTACAATAAACAGAATATTATTTGTTTGCAGGTGTTACACGGCGAGGGTTCAGAAGACTGGACACTACAAATCAAGTTCGTTCAAAAACGCGACAACGGCACATATGAGTGTCAGGTAAGAGTTACTGTTATTGTCTAACTTTTTCATTGGAACAGCCAGTTATGACATGTGCCATATATGGCGAGGTTTTCAAAAGGTGACCATATTTTTAGTGTTTGGATAAGGTTTGGATGATATGAATCGAACTATTAACATGATAAAGCTGAAGGGTTTGTGAAGTATATGAATGCTGAGCAAGTAAGAAATGAGCAATACGAAAAAATATGACACAAATTCGATGTACGGCGGGTGAAACTGTGGAGCATGACTAGTAATAT